>CM054062.1:29654236-30110367 GCA_028641055.1 Alopecurus myosuroides
TCAGAGTCACCAGGGAACTAACCCGGGCAATAGTCACCAAGGAGGAAATTCTGTTTTTCAAACAAATCCGAAGCAGTTAAGTTCAGGTCAATATCACGTATTCACCACTAGTTCATGCAGGAGAGAGCGCAAGGTACAGAAACGCGCAGTCAACACCGTTGCTCCTGCTGTTCCTAGATGGCTTAACTGGTCAGAACAACCCATAACCTGGAGCAGGGTTGATCATCCTCCGCGAGTTGATAATCCAGGAGGAGTGGCTTTGGTCGTGGATCCACAAGTTGGAGGATATAAGTTAGATAAAGTGTTGATGGATGGAGGAAGCAGCAAAAACATACTTTACTACGACACGTTCAAGAGGATGAACCTGCAAGAGAAACAGCTTCAACCATCATCGACTGTGTTTGATGGTATCGTACCCGGTAAGTCTGCACAACCTATTGGAAATTTTTTCCTTGAAGTTGCTTCTGAGGTATTTGAAAATTACAGGACAAAGATGCTAGCCTTTGAAGTGGTCAAATTCAAAAGTCCATACCATGCCCTGTTCGGACGGCCAGCTTATGCCAAATTCATGGCCATACCCTGCTATGTTTACCTCAAGCTAAAAATGCGAGGTCCCAATGGAAACATTACTATTATTGGAGATAGAGACATAGCTCTGGAATGTGAGGAAGGTGATGCAACTTATGCGGAAACAACTTGCGCTGAAGAGGAGCTGAAATTGTATAAACTGCAAGTTGATCCAGAAGATATGACCTCGCTCAAAAAGCCATCAGCTGAGTCTAAGTTAAAATTCCATTCTGCTCAAGAAACCAAGTTGGTGGACTTTACCCCCGGTGATTCATCTAAGTAGTTCAGCGAGGGGGCTCATATGACAGAGAAATAGGAAAGCGCGCTCATCAAGTTCCTCCGTGAGAATTCGTACATCTTCGCATGGAAACCTTCTGACATGCCAGGTGTCCCAAGGGAACTTGGTGAGCACAGTTTAAGTGTGGATCCTAACCTGAAACCGATTCGTCGATTCCTCCGTCGTTTTAATGATGAGAGAAGAAAGGCAATTGGAGAAGAGATAGCTAGGTTACTAGCTGCAGGATTCATAGTTGAGGTGTTACACCCAAAGTGGTTAGCCAATCCGGTCCTGGTCCTCAAGAAAAACAGAACTTGGTGGATGTGCATTGACTACACAGACCTGAACAAAGCATGCCCTAAGGACCCCTTCTCTTTACTCCGTATTGATCAGATTATAGACTCTATGGCTGGTTGCGAATTGCTATGTTTCCTGGACGCATACTCAGGTTATCACCAAATCAAGATGAAGAAAGAGGATCAAGATAAGACGTCCTTTATTACTCCCTTTGGAGCTTTTTGTTACACGTCAATGCCGTTTGGGTTAAAGAATGCAGGAGCAACTTATCAGAGATGCATCCAAAACTGTTTGGAAAGTCAGATTGGGCGAAATGTGCACGCTTATGTGGATGACATAGTGGTAACATTTAAAAAAGGTGACACTTTGATCTCAGACCTGGAAGAAACATTTGCCAGCTTACGCAGATATCAGATGAAACTTAACCCAACAAAGTGCGTCTCGGAGTGCCAGCTGGAAAGTTACTGGGTTTCATTATTTCAGAAAGGGGTATTGAAGCAAACCCGGAAAAATTCCAGGATATACATAACCTGAAGAAACCGGCTTGCCTGAAAGACGTTCAGAAGCTCACAGGTTGTGTTGCAGCCTTAAGCCGGTTGGGTGATAAAGCTATACCTTTGTATCGACTCTTGAAGGAAACTGACAACTTTGTATGGAATCAAGAGGCGGATGAGGCTTTGGAGGCTCTGAAAAAACAACTCCCTAATGCACCAGTTTTGGCTGCACCTGAGAAAAAGGAACCTATGTTACTATACATAGCAGCCAATAACAGAGCAGTCAGTGCAGTCGTAGTTTTGGAACGCAAGATGGAAGGAAAGGAAGGTCTGATCCAGCGACCGGTTTACTATCAGCGAGGTCTTGACAGAGTCCAAGCAACGTTACCCGCATTGGCAAAAGTTAGTTTTTGGGGCATTCATGGTCAGTCGCAAGCTGAAACATTACTTTCAGGAACATCCCATTACTGTGGTTAGCTCAGCACCCTTGTCGGATATTATTCAGAACAGAGAAGCAACATGGAGAGTTGCAAAATGGGCTATTGAGGTGGGGCCATACCACATCAAGTATGAGCCCAGGACCGCAATAAAGTCTCAAGCCTTGATTGAATTTGTAAATGACTGGACACAATTACAGGTTCCACCAGATTAGCCTGATACGAAATACTGGACTATACATTTTGACGGGTCTCGACAATTGGAAGGTTCAGGAGCTGGTGTGGTGCTAACGTCCCCAAGAGGTGATAAATTTCGCTACATCTTACAAATTTCATTCAAGTGCACTAATAATGCAGCAGAGTACGAGGCTTTACAACATGGGCTTCGAATTGCAAAGGAGATGAGCGTAACCCGGATTCGATGTTTGGGTGATTCATACCTTGTCTCTCAACAAGTTACAGGAACCTGGGATTCTAAAGACCCAGTTATGGCAGCTTACAGGCAAGCGGTTACCCGGTTGGCCGGATATTTTCAGGGGTATCAAGTTGATCATATTGATCGACGTCTTAATGAAGCGGCTCATGCACTAGCTCGTTTGGGTTCCTAGAGGAAAAAAGTTCCACCTAATGTTTTCCTGGACGAACTCCATAGTCCGCCGGTCAAAATTCCAACGGGAGAAGACCTAGCTTAACCGTCTTGGCGTCAGGCCGCACATGTAAAGAGTGCTCAACCAACTCCCTCGGGACAACCGGCAGATCCTGATTGGACCATGCAAAGACATCCCGATTCTCACGGAGGAAGTGGATGAGCTCGCTTTCCTATTTATCCTCCAATCCGCGCCAATGATGGCCACACGCTCCGGGAACTCTGGGTCAATCTGCACCTTCTTCGTCTCTTGGGAGGCCTAGAATGTGGCTCCATACTGAGAACTTGGCATGCCAGGCATACCGACTTGAGCCGCCTGGGCTAGGGCCACCACCTCATGTATCTTCTTCTTCTCAGCCGCAATGACCATGGACTCGGCTAGCCGAGATCCAGCAGATGCACAGTCCAGAGAGCGCTTGTAATCGCCCGAGACGGTGATGATGCCATTGGGATCGGAAAGCTTCATCTTCAGATATGCCGCATGAGTTGAGGCCATGAACTTGGTGAGAGCAGGCGTGCTGAGTAGAGCATGGTAGGGGCTCTATTGGGGGAATAGGTAAGGGGGAGACTTACCGGCCCCTGACATAAACCAGAAATTGCCTCATCCGGTTCATGATGAGTGGCCTGGGTCTCGCTACGCAGGGCCGGGTGAGGACAGGAAGAACCAGAATGCGGTGACTGCGACCCGGCTTGATAAGAACCGGCCCAAGTCCCAAGACGGACGACAAGGAAGCCCAGGAACCCGAAGGGCAGTTCAAGGCCGGCTCAGGAAGAGCCAGATCATAAGGAAAGCCGGACCAAGATGATCGAGAGCCGGAGGAAGATAGGACTCCGAGGACGGGTGAGACCCGGATCCTTTGTAACCCGGAGGTCTCGTCCACTATATAAGGCGGGACCACGGGATGTAGAAAGACAAGTTCTAGATTGAGAGAAAAGTAACTCGAGACATCGAGAGCCGGAATCGCCCTTTGTAATCGAGACTTGGTCCTCTGAATAGTAAGAAAGCAGGAGTAGGTCTTACCCTCAATAGAGGGGCCGAACCTGGGTAAACTCGCGTATCTCCTTTCCACCTTAACCCTTTCGAAGTTTCGCTTAGTAGCAATGGCCTCGCAATCTAGTTCTCGCATGAGGACACTTGCCGTGACAAAACCACGACAGTTGGCGCCCACCATGGGGCCTGCTCGCGGAAGCATCATCTTTTCGGAAGGAGCGCTACCTGGGATCGAGAAGCTCACGATAGGCCGGCTCAGGAGGAGCCGGCATGGGAACTACTACAACCATGACACGTGGGGCCCTGAGTTCGCCTCCGTGGAGTCAGGATTTCACATCCCCTTCGGAGGGATCCATGTCTACATTGGATATGTCGGGACAACAGTTTCAGAACCGGACCAACTATCAGATTCGGTATCTGAGAAGACCGTGGCAGCAGATTCTGATGGGGAGTCTTTAGTTCGGCATTACGATGATCATGATGAAACGGGTTCGATCCACCAGCTTTTTGAAGATCGGTTGGGAGGAAACCTGGATCTGGTTATGCAAGGTTTCACTGAGGCAACTCATCACGCCGCTGTCTACATGGATGGTCCCATCTGGCCAACCGAGCCCAGATACGACTCGGAAGGGAACCTAGTCACAGGCGAGGCTTCAACCTCAAATCGAGTTCTTGGAACACCAGGCGTTACAGGCACATCACCGACTGGGCCAACAGCCCCAGGAGGACCAACGGCGACACCGCCAACAGGACTCGGGGTAACTGGTCCTAGGCCAAGTGAAGCGGTGGTTGACCTAACCGGGCCTGTATGATATAATCCCAAGCCCGAGTTGATGACAGTGATGGATTCATTAAATGAGATTCTAGCAACGCCGATCACTCCGAAAAACCTGGCACAACGTAACTCAGAAATAGCAAGACTTCGACAGGAGATAACTCACGCCCGCCAGGAGATCGAGATAGAGGCAACCTGCATAAACAAAGCTTGTTTGGAGGTTCTTGAGGAGGCTACGCGTTTGGAGAGGGAAGGAATTCGCCTCCATTTCAGGCAAAGGGAGTTAGACTCAGTACAGAATAGGCGTCACAATACTCGTCCTAACAATGAGTTCGGGGCAGGTATTTAACCCACAAACCTTCTGAACTTGTTTACACCTCCCGCTGCAAACCCGGTAGTTGGTAACCCGGCCGGCCTAGGTCGCCACACGAATCCGCTGGTTACCCCTGCTCCGGCTCATCCAACGCGTCTCCAGCCGCCCGTTTAGCTACACGGTGGCCCAATTCCAATACGAACTCCAGCACCACACTTACAGGAAAGGTTTCATACGCCACCTGATCACTTCAATAATCCAATGGATAACATCTGGGCCGCAACCACTAGTCTGGCGCAAATCCCGGTCGACCCCAATAACCCTATGGCCGTTGAGGCTCGGAGGGCTATTGAGATGTTACAAACAACAGTGGTTCAACAGTTGAATTACAGTAACCAGAATAGGATACACTCAACTCCCTATCATAGTAGAACAACCTTACCAAGGAGTCATCATGGAAATTCCCCAGCCCCAGCAGGATCCAGCAACGCTAACCGAGGGCAGCCTAACCCACCTAGGCAAGTGGTATCTTATGCACCTGGGGCCCTGAATACAGGACATAGATTTGCAGAACTGGAGAACAGGAATCCGGGTCATGTTCAGGCCCCGTTCCAAAATGCGGTCTCAAACCCAGCGCAGGCCGTGTCTCGGAGAATTGGAATTCAATGCCTCGGTCCTGCGATCAGTAACAAGAGAATACCAGCTGATTTCAAAGGACCCCGCAGAGTTTTGAATTATACACCTGACATGGAGCCTGCAGACTGGATAGAGGGATATGAGATGGCCATGGAGATACTGGAAGTAAGCGACGCGGTGTGCGCGCGATATTTAAGTGTGATGCTGGAGGGACCTGCGAAGTCTTGGTTGATAGACTTACCCACTAACTCAATTATTAGCTGGCAGGTGTTGAAAGACCAATTCAAAAAAAACTTTCAGGGAACTTGCAAGCGGCCGACGACTATTACAGACCTAGAAAATTGTGTCCAGAAGGAACAAGAGTCTGCCCAGCACTGGTCTCGAAGTGTCGCAGAAATCATACATTCGTCAGTTGGACTTACCGCCCATCAAGCAGTCATAGCATTGGAGCGAAACTGTAGATTTGATCCGTTGAAGCACAAGCTGGGACGTATCAAATGATACGTACGTGATATGAGCGAGTTGATGGATGCGATGACCAAGTATGCAGAGTCTGAAAAAACAAAGGATGCGGACTCCGACAATGAGAAGTATGCTAAGGCGAAGAAAGCTGGAAACAAGGGTGGCCAGAACCCAAATCAGAGTGGCAGCAACACCAAGAACCTGAATAATAACAAACGCCAAAATGGGGAAGGGACTTCAAACTTGGTGGCTAACACGAATATAGGTTACAAAAACCAACGTCAGGGCAACAACTTCAGAGGAAATCAAAATTTCAGGCCAAACAGTTTTGCACAGGCTCAGCAAGCCCTGAAAGGTCCCTGCCCCCGACATAGTAAAAATGGAAAGGTAGCAAATCATTCTTGGGAAAATTGCTTCATCATGCATGGCTTCAGACCTAGCGGAAATAATAATTACGGGCCAGCAAACGGTGGAGGAGGTAACCCAGGAAATATGGGAGGTGGACACTCGGGACCTGGTAGCTCGGGACCCGGCAATCATAATCCGGGTCATCACAATCAGAGTCACCAGGGAACTAACCCGGGAAATAGTCACCAAGGAGGAAATTCTGGTTTTCAAACAAATCCGAAGCAGTTAAGTTCAGGTCAATATCACCTATTCACCACTAGTTCATGCAGGAGAGAGCGCAAGGTACAGAAACGAACAGTCAACACCGTTGCTCCTGCTGTTCCTAGATGGCTTAACTGGTCAGAACAACCCATAACCTGGAGCACGGCTGATCATCCTCCGCGAGTTGATAATCCAGGAGGAGTGGCTTTGGTCGTGGCTCCACAAGTTGGAGGATATAAGTTAGATAAAGTGTTGATGGATGGAGGAAGCGGCATAAACATACTTTACTACGACACATTCAAAAGGATGAACCTGCAAGAGAAACAGCTTCAGCCATCATCGACTGTGTTTCATGGTATCGTACCCGGTAAGTCTGCACAACCTATTGGAATTTTTTTCCTTGAAGTTGATTTTGGGGTATTTGAAAATTACAGGACAGAGATGCTAGCCTTTGAAGTGGTCAAATTCAAAAGTCCGTACCATGCCCTGTTCGGACGGCCAGACTATGCCAAATTCATGGCCAGACCCTGCTATGTTTACCTCAAGCTAAAAATGCCAGGTCCCAATGGAAACATTACTGTTAATGGAGATAGGGACATACCTATGGAATGTGATGAAGGTGATGCAACTTATGCGGAAACAACTTGCGCTGAAGAGGAGCTGAAATTGTATAAACTGCAAGTTGATCCAGAAGATATGACCTCGCTCAAAAAGCCATCAACTGAGTCTAAGTTAAAATTCCAGTCTGCTCAAGACACCAAGTTGGGGGACTTTACCCCCGGTGACTCATCTAAGCAGTTCAGCGTGGGGGCTCATATGACAGAGAAATAGGAAAACACGCTCATCAAGTTCCTCCATAAGAATTGGGACATCTTCGCATGGAAACCTTCTGACATGCCAGGTGTCCCAAGGGAACTTGCTGAGCACAGTTTAAGTGTGGATCCTAACCTGAAACTGATTCGTCAATTCCTCCATCGTTTTAATGATGAGAGAAGAAAGGCAATTGGAGAAGAGATAGCTAGGTTACTAGCTGCAGGATTCATAGTTGAGGTGTTACACCCAAAGTGGGTTAGCCTATCTGGTCCTGGTCCTCAAGAAAAACGGAACTTAGAGGATGTGCATTGACTACACAAACCTGAACAAAGCATGCCCTAAGGACCCGTTCTCTTTATCCCGTATTGATCATATTATAGACTCTACGACTGGTTGTGAATTGCTATGTTTCCTCGATGTATACTCAGGTTATCACCAAATCAAGATGAAGAAAGAGGATCAAGAGAAGACGTCCTTTATTACTCCCTTTGGAGCTTTTTGTTACACGTCAATGCCGTTTGGGTTAAAGAATGCAGGAGCAACTTATCAGAGATGCATCCAACACTGTTTGGAAAGTCAGATTGGGCGAAATGTGCACGCTTATGTGGATGACATAGTGGTAAAATCTCTAAAAGGTGACACTTTGATCTCAGACCTGGAAGAAACATTTGCCATCTTACGCAAATATCAGATAAAACTTAACCCAACAAAGTGCGTCTCGGGAAGCCAGCTGGAAAGTTACTGGGTTTCATTATTTCAGAAAGGGGTATTGAAGCAAACCCGGAAAAAACCCAGGCTATACATAACCTGAAGAGACCGGCTTGCCTGAAAGACGTTCAGAAGCTCACAGGTTGTGTTGCAGCCTTAAGCCGGTTCATAAGCAGGTTGGGTGATAAAGCTATACCTTTGTATCGACTCTTGAAGAAAACTGACAACTTTGTATGGAATCAAGAGGCGGATGAGGCTTTGGAGGCTCTGAAAAAACAACTCTCTAATGCACCAGTTTTGGCTGCACCTGAGAAAAAGGAACCTATGTTACTATACATAGCAGCCAATAACAGAGCAATCAGTGCAGTCGTAGTTGTGGAACGCAAGATGGAAGGAAAGGAAGGTCTGATCCAGCGACCAGTTTACTATGTCAGCGAGGTCTTGACAGAGTACAAGCAACGTTACCCGCATTGGCAAAAGTTAGTTTTTGGGGTATTCATGGCCAGCCGCAAGCTGAAACATTACTTTCAGGAACATCCCATTACTGTGGTTACCTCAGCACCCTCGTCGGATATTATTCAGAACAGAGAAGCAACAGGGAGAGTTGCAAAATGGGCTATTGAGGTGGGGCCATACCACATCAAGTATGAGCCCAGGACCGCAATAAAGTCTCAAGCCTTGATTGAATTTATAAATGACTGGACATAATTACAGGTTCCACCAGATAAGCCTGATACGAAATACTGGACTATACATTTTGACGGGTCTCTACAATTGAAAGGTTCAGGAGCCGGTGTGGTGCTAACGTCCCCAAGAGGTGATAAATTTCGCTACATGTTACACATTTCATTCAAGTGCACTAATAATGCAGCAGAGTACGAGGCTTTACTCCATGGGCTTCAAATTGCAAAGGAGATGAGCGTAACCCGGATTCGATGTTTGGGTGATTCAGACCTTGTCTCTCAACAAGTTACAGGAACCTGGGATTCTAAAGACCCATTCATGGCAGCTTACAGGCGAGTGGTTACCTAGTTAGCCGGATATTTTCAGGGGTATCAAGTTGATCATATTGATCGACGTCTTAATGAAGCGGCTGATGCACTAGCTCATTTGGGTTCCCAGAAGAAAAAAGTTCCACCTAATGTTTTCCTGGACGAACTCCATAGTCCGTCGGTCAAAATTCCAACGGGAGAAGACCTAGCAAACCTAGACCCAGAATCTGAATTGATAGCAGTGTTGCATACACGTCCAGAGTGGACCGAACCATAGCTGGCATACCTCACGAGAGGTGAACTCCCGAAGGACGAGGTTATGACTCAACAGGTTATCAGAAGGTCAAAATCATATACAGCCATCAATGGTGAGTTATATAAGAGAAGTGTGGATGGTATTTCTAGCGATGTGTTTCTCCAGAAGAAGGATGTCAGATCTTGAGGGAAATTCATTCAGGTGATTGTGTTCATCATACAAGTTCGAGATCGTTGGTTAAAAAAGCTTTTAGACATGGGTTTTTCTGGCTTACTGCAAATGCTGACGCCGAAAACATAGTGAAAACATGTGAAGGATGTCAAAGGTATGCAAGACAGGACCACGTGCCAGCTCAGGATTTGCGTATGATACCCATAACTTGGCCTTTCGCGGTCTGGGGGCTTGATATGGTAGGACCTTTCAAAAGGTCATCAGATAAAAAGACTCATCTTCTGGTGGCAGTGCATAAATTTACAAAGTGGGTAGAAGCAGAACCAATCAGCAAATGTGATGCAGATACAGCAGTCAAGTTCTTTATAAAGTTGATTTTCAGATTTGGTTATCCACACAACATTATAACAGACAATGGAACAAATTTGTCAGAAGGGGAAATGCAGAAGTTTTGTGAACAAAACCATATCCGACTTGACCTTGCTTCGGTAGCACATCCACAGTCCAATGGACAGGCAGAACGAGCTAATCAAGAGTTACTCAAAGGTATCAAACCTAGACTTCAGGTACCTTTGGAAAAGACTGCGGGGTGCTGGGTCGACGAGTTACCAGTCGTCTTATGGAGCATACAAACCACTCCAAACAGGTAAACAGGTTACACACTGTTTTTTCTGGTTTATGGAGCTGAAGCAGTTTTGCCAAATGATATTTGTCATGATTCACCGCGAGTGGCAGCTTATGTGGAAACTAATAATGAGTTAGCTCAGCAAGACTCATTAGATGCCTTAGAAGAAGCACGTAACCTCGCGGCATCTCGGTCAGCTATATATCAGCAAGACCTGCGTCGCTATCATAGCCGTAGAGTTAGGACTCAAAGTTTTCAAGAAGGAGATTTGGTTTTAAGACTAATTCAGAAGAAAGATGGGATGCATAAGCTAAGTCCTCCATGTGAAGGACCCTTTGTAGTAAGTAAAAAGCTACACAACGGGTCCTATTACCTCATTGATATGCGTGATGAATCCCCACATCTGAGGAAGAAACTGGAAGACCATGGAACATAGCCCAGTTGAGGCCATATTATACATAGGATCATTGTAATCACTATGTTATGTTGGCAATAAAAGGCAGACCTAGACAAAATCTGAGTTACTAAAATGATAAAAGGAAGAAACTGGAAGACCATGGAAGGTTTCGATGCAAAGATGTCCCAATTCTCACGGAGGAACTTGATGAGCGCGCTTTCCTAATTCTCTGTCACATGAGCCCCCACGCTGAACTACTTAGAAGAGTCACCGGGGGTAAAGTCCACCAACTTGGTGTCTTGAGCAGACTGGAATTTTAACTTAGACTCAGCTGATGGCTTTTTGAGCGAGGTCATATCTTCTGGATCAACTTGCAGTTTATACAATTTCAGCTCCTCTTCAGCGCAAGTTGTTTCCGCGTAAGTTGCATCACCTTCCTCACATTCCAGAGCTATGTCTCTATCTCCAATAATAGTATTGTTTCCATTGGGACCTGGCATTTTTAGCTTGAGGTAAACATAGCAGGGTCTGGCCATGAATTTGGCATAAGCTGGCCGTCCGAACTGGGCATGTACGGACTTTTGAATTTAACCACTTCAAAGGCTAGCATCTCTGTCCTGTAATTTTCAAATAGTCCAAAAGCAACTTCAAGGAAAAAATTTCCAATAGGTTGTGCATACTTACCGGGTACGATACCATGAAACACACTCGATGATGGCTGAAGCTGTTTCTTTTGCAGGTTCATCCTTTTGAACGTGTCGTAGTAAAGTATGTTTATGCTGCTTCCTCCATCCATCAACACTTTATCTAACTTATATCCTCCAACTTGTGGAGCCACGACCAAAGCCACTCCTCCTGGATTATCAACTCGCGGAGGATGATCAGCCCTCTCCAGGTTATGGGTTGTTCTGACCAGTTAAGCCATCTAGGAACAGCAGGAGCAACAGTGTTGACTGCGCGTTTCTGTACCTTGAGCTCTCTCCTGCATGAACTAGTGGTGAATACGTGATATTGACCTGAACTTAACTGCTTCGGATTTGTTTGAAAACCAGAATTTCCTCCTTGGTGAATATTGCCCGGGTTAGTTCCCTGGTGACTCTGATTGTGATGACCCGGATTATGATTGCCGAGTCCCGAGCTACCAGGTCCCGGGTGTCCACCTCCCATATTGCCTGGGTTACCTCCTCCACCGTTTCCTGGCCCGTAATTATTATTTCCGCTAGGTCTGAAGCCCTGCATGATGAAGAAATTTTCCCAAGAATGATTTGCTACCTTTCCATTTTTAGTATGTCGGGGACAGGGACCTTTCAGGGCTTGCTGAGCCTGTGCAAAACTGTTTGGCCTGAAATTTTGATTTCCTCTGAAGTTGTTGCCCTAACGTTGGTTTCTGTAACCTGTATTCATGTTAGCCACCAAGTCTAAAGTCCCTTCCCCATTTTGGCGCTTGTTATTATTCAGGTTCTGGGTGTTGCTGCAACTCTGATTTGGGTTCTGGCCACCCTTGTTTCCAGCTTTCTTCGCCTTAGCGTACTTCTCATCATCGGAGTCCGCATCCTTTGTTTTGTCAGACTCTGCATACTTGGTCATCACATCCATCAACTCGCTCATATCACATATGTATCATTTGATACGTCACAGCTTGTGCTTCAACGGATCAAATCTACAGTTTCGCTCCAATGCTATGACTGTTTGCTGGGCTGTAAGTCCAACTGACAAATGTATGATTTCTGCGACACGTCGAGACCAGTGCTGGGAAGACTCTCCTTCTTCTAGACACAATTTTCTAGGTCTATAATAGTCGTCGGCCGCTTGCAAGTTCCCTGAAAGTTTTTGATGAATTGGTCTTTCAACACCTGCTAGCTATTAATTGAGTTAGTGGGTAAGTTTTTCAACCAAGACTTCGCAAGTCCCTCCAGCATCACACTTAAATATCGCGCGCACACCGCGTCGCTTACTTCCAGTATCTCCATGGCCATCTCATATACCTCTATCCAGTCTGCAGGCTCCATGTCAGGTGTATAATTCACAACTCTGCGGGGTCCTTTGAAATCAGCTGGTATTCTCTCGTTCCTGATCGCAGGACCGAGGCATTGAATTCCAATTCTCCGAGACCCGGCCTGAGCTGGGTTTGAGACCGCGTTTTGGAACGGGGCCTGAACATCACCCAGATTCCTGTTCTCCGGTACTGCAAATCTATGTCCTGTATCCAGGGCCCCAGGTGTGTAAGATACCGTTTGCCTAGGTGGGTTAGGATGCCCTCGGTTAGCGTTGCTGGATCCTGCTAGGGCTGGGGAATTTCCATGATGACTCCTTGGTAAGGTTGTCCTACTGTGATAGGGAGTTGAGTGTATCCTGTTCTGGTTACTGTAATTCAACTGTTGAACCACTGCTGTTTGTAACATCTCAATAGCCCTCCGAGGCTCAACGGCCATAGGGTTATTGGGGTCGACCGGGATTTGCGCCAGACTAGTGGTTGCGGCCCAGATGTTATCCATTGGATTATTGAAGTGACCAGGTGGCGTATGAAACCTTTCCTGTAAGTGTGGTGCTGGAGTTCTTATTGGAATTGGGCCACCGTGTAGCTGAACGGGCGGCTGGAGACGCGTTGGATGAGCCGGAGCAGGGGTAACCGGCGGATTCGTGTGATGACTTAGGCTGGCCGGGTTACCAGCTACCGGGTTTGCCCCGGGAGGTGTAAACAAGTTCTGAAGATTTGTGGGTTCAATACCTACCCCGAACTCATTGTTAGGATGAGTACTATGACGCCTATTCTGTACTGAGTCTAACTCCCTTTGCCTGAAATTGAGGCGAATTCCTTCCCTCTCCAAACGCGTAGCCTCCTCAAGAACCTCCAAACAAGCTTTGTTTATTCAGGTTGCCTCTGTCTCAATCTCCTGGCGGGCATGAGTTATCTCCTGTCGGAGTCTTGCTATTTCTGAGTTACGTTGTGCCAGGTTTTCCGGAGTGATCGGCGTTGCTAGAATCTCATTTAATGAATCCATCACTTTCATCAACTCGGGCCTGGGATTATATGATACAGGCCCGGTTAGGTCAACCACCGCTTCACTTGCCCTGGGACCAGTTACCCTGAGTCCTGTTGGTTGTGTCGCCGTTGGTCCTCCCGGGGCCGTTGGCCCGGTCGGTGTTGTGCCCGTAATGCGTGGTGTTATAAGAACGGGATTTGAGGTTGAAGCCTCGCCTGTGACCAGGTTCCCTTCCGAGTCGTATCTGGGCTCGGTTGGCCGGGTGGGACCAGCCATGTAGACAGCGGCGTGATGAGTTGCCTCAGCGAAACCTTGCATAACCAGATCCAGGTTTCCTCCCAAGCGATCTTCAAAAAGCTGGTGGATCGATCCCATTTCGTCATGATCATCGTGATGCCCAACTGAAGACTCCCCATCAGAATCTGCTGCCACGATCTTCTCAGATACCGAATCTGATAGTTGGTCCGTTTCTGAAACTGCTGTCCCGACATAACCAATGAAGACATGGATCCCTCCGAAGGGGATGTGAAATCCTGACTCCACGGAGGTGAACTCAGGGCCTCACGTGTCATGGTTGTAGTAGTTCCCACGCCGGCAACTCCTGAGCCGGCCTATCGCGAGCTTCTCGATCCCAGGTAGCGCTCCTTCCGAAAAGATGACGCTTCCGTGAGCAGGCCCCACGGTGGGTGCCAACTGTCGTGGTTTTGTCACGGAAAGTGTCCTCATGCTAGAACTAGATTGCGAGGCCATTGCTACTAAGAGAAACTTCAAAAGGGTTAAGGTGGAAAGGAGAGACGCGAGTTTACCCAGGTTCGGCCCCTCTATTGAGGGTAAGACCTACTCCTGCTTTCTTACTATTCAGGGGACCAAGTCTCGATTACAAAGGGCGATTCCGGGTCTCGATGTCTCGAGTTACTTTTCTCTCAATCTAGAACTTGTCTTTCTATGTCCCGGGGTCCCGCCTTATATAGTGGACGAGACCTCCGGGTTACAAAGGAGTCCGGGTCTCACCCGTCCTCGGAGTCCTATCTTCCTCCGATTCTCGATCATCTTGGTCCAGCTTTCCTTATGATCTGGCTCTTCCCGAGCCAGCCTTGAACTGCACTTCGGGCTCCCGGGCTTCCTTGTCGTCTGTCCTGGGCCTTGGGCCGGTTCTTATCGAGCCGGGTCGCAGTCACTGCATTCCGGTTCTTCCTGTCCTCACCCGGACCTGCGTAGCGAGACCCGGGCCACTCATCATGAACCGGATGAGGCAATTTCAGGTTTATGTCAGGGGCCGGAAAGGCTCCCCCTTACCTATTCCCCCAATAGAGCCCCTACCATGCTCTACTCAGCAGGCCTGCTCTCACCAAGTTCATGGCCTCAACTCATGCGTCATATCTGAAGATGAAGCTTCCCGATCCCAATGGCATCATCACCATCTCGGGTGATTACAAGCACTCTCTGGACTATGCATATGCTGGATCTCGGCTAGCCGAGTCCATGGTCATTGCGGCCGAGAAGAAGAAGATACATGAGGTGGTTGCTCTAGCCCAGGCGGCTCAAGTCGGTATGCCTGGCATGCCAAGTTCTCAGTATGGAGCCACATTCCAGGCCTCCCAAGAGACGAAGAAGGTGCAGATTGACCCGGAGTTCCCGGAGCGTGTGGCCATCATTGGCGCGGATTGGATGAGAAATAGGAAAGTGAGCTCATACACTTCCTCCGTGAGAATCGGGATGTCTTTGCATGATCCAATCAGGATCTGCCGGGTGTCCCGATGGAGTTGGTTGAGCACTCTTTACATGTGCGGCCTGACGCCAAGCCGGTTAAGAAGGCGATGCGCCGCTTTGCGACAGAGAGAAGGAAAGCCATTGGTAAAGAGATCACACTGCTGCTGACAAGTGGTTTTATCATGGAGGTGCTGCATCTGGATTGGCTGGCAAATCCGGTCATGGTGGAGAAGAAGAAGGATGATCTCAAGGTCGTTGTGGTGTGGCGCATGTGCGTCGGCTACACCGACTTGAACAAGGCCTGCCCCAAGGACCCGTTCCCGCTACCCCGGATAGACAAGGTGATTGATTCCACTGCCGGGTGTGATCTTTTGTCTTTTATTGATGCCTACTCTGGTTTTCACCAGATTCCTCTTAACCCGGCTGATCAAATAAAGACTACTTTTATTACCCCGTACGGGGCTTATTGCTATCATGTAATGTGTTTTTGTTTGAAGAATGCTGGAGCCACATATCAGAGGTGCATGCAGAAATGCTTGCATGACCAGATAGGCAATAATGTGAAGGTGTATGTGGATGACATTTTCATCAAAACCAAAGAAAAACACACGCTCCTGAGTGACATTGAAGAAACTTTCGCAAGTTTGCGGAAGTACGAGATGAAACTAAATTCAACAAAGTGCACCTTTGGCGTCCCGGATGGAAAGCTACTTGGTTTTCTTGTATCTAGCCGGGGCATTGAAGCCAATCCTTCCAAGATAAAAGCTATTGAGAGCATGTCTTTGCCAAGGTCACTGAAGGACGTGCAAAATTTTACCGGGTGCCTGGCGTCTCTTAGCCGGTTCCTGGGAAGAGTGGGTGAGAAGGCTTTGCCTCTCTATCAGCTCATGAAAAAAAGTGACAATTTGTCTGGACCCCACAAGCTGATGTTTCCTTCAAGGAGCTCAAGACCATGCTGGGTAGCGCTCCCATTCTGGCAAGCCCTCTGACTAAGGAGCCGATGCTGCTCTATATTGCATCTACCAATCGGGTAGTGAGTGTGGTGGTGGTAGTGGAGCGTGAAGAAGAAGGAAAGACCGTGCAGAGGCCAGTTTATTATCTCAGTGAGGTGCTATCCAGCTCCAAGCAGAACTATCCCCACTACCAGAAGATGACTTATGGCGTATACCTGGGTGCCAAGAAGCTCAAGTACTATTTTTAGGAGCATCCGATAACCGTGGTGAGAACCGCTCCCATCTCGGAGATCATGGGCAATAAGGATGCAAGTGCGTGTGTCCAAGTGGGCGATTGAGCTAGCCGCGTACACTCCGTTGTACGCAAGAAGAGAAGCCATCAAATCCCAGACTATGGCCGATTTTTTGGTTATTGGGCCGAGATGCAATATGAGCCTCCCTTGCTGGAAACAAATTTCTGGAAGATGCATTTTGATGGCTCTAAAGTGAAAGAGGGGCTCGGTACCGGTGTTGTGCTTACCTCGCCCAAGCAGGACCAACTCAAGTATGTGCTTCAGATCGATTTTTCGGCATCCAATAATGTAGCCGAGTATGAAGCCATGGTCCATGGATTGAGAGTATCCAAGGAGATTGGAATCCAGCGGATTGTATGCTATGGAGACTCGGACCTGGTAGTCCAACAAGTCTCGGGGACTTGGGACGCTTTAGATGCCAACATGGCGTCTTACCGGTTTCTGGTCCAAAATATGACTAGATTCTTTGATGGGTGTGAATTTCATCACATCCACCGAGCTGAAAATGATGCAGCGGATGCTCTATCCAAGTTGGGGTCTTCTCAACAATTTATCCCGCCAGGGATTGCTCTGGAGAATTTGAGGAAGCCTTCTATCAAGCCATCACCCAACTCGGAGTCCATATACATCCCGGCTCTGCCGGATTCAGAGGCTGTTCCCATGGAGATTGACTGGGAGAATGCAAAGGAGAACTCGGGGACTGTCATTCCAACCCGGGGACTGCTCCTCCCAACTCGGGGACTATCGCCTTCATCGAGGGGATCATTTCTCAGTACTCGAGGACTCATCTCCAACTCGGAGCAAGTAATGGTGGCTGGTCCGATGGAAGTGGATGAACCTATATTTCCTATCCGACCCACGCCGAGCTGAGCCCTGCCCATACTATCCTTCCTGATGGATGGCACTTTGCCAAGTGACGAGGTCACAGCCCGGCAAATACATAGAAGATCCAAGGCCTACACCATCATCAACAAAGAGCTACACAATAGAAGTCCTACTGGCGTGCTCCAACGCTGTGTTGAGCCAGAAGAAGGAGAAAAAATTCTCAGGGAAATACATCAAGGAGAATGTGGGCACCATGCATCTTCTCGGGCTCTAGTCAACAAGGCTTTCCGTCATGGATTCTTCTGGCTCACTACCTTGTGGTAAGCGGAAGATCTAGTGAGAAAATGCAATGGATGCAAGAGGTATGCACGCAAGATACTCACGCCAGCATCTGAGTTGAAGACCATCCCCATCACTTGGCCATTTGCTTTATGGTGCTTGGATATGGTGGGTCCTTTCAAACCATCTCGGGGAAACATGACTCACATCTTGGTTATGGTTGACAAATTCACCAAATGGATTGAAGTGAAGCCAATCCGGAAGTGCGATGGGAACATAGCTGTGAGCTTTTCCTGAAAGATATCATTCTGAGATATGGGTACCCGCATGGGATCATCACAGATAATGGAACCAATTTCGCTGAGGGAGATTTTGCTCGGTTCTGCAAGGAGAAGCGGATCCGGCTGGACATTGCATCAGTCGCCCATCCGACTTCCAATGGACAAGTTGAAAGAGCTAATGGCATGGTCCTATCCGGAATAAAGCCAACGTTAATTGAGCCATTACAACGAACCCCTGGTTGTTGGCTGGACGAGTTGCCGATGATGTTGTGGAGTCTATAGACTACCCCTAACCGATCAACCGAATACACACCATTCTTCCTGGTATATGGAGCAGAGGCCGTGTTGCCCACTGACCTTGAGCATGACTCACCCAGAGTAACCCTCTATACCGAGGCGGAGGCAAGAGAAGCCCAAGAAAATGATTTCTATCAGCTCGAGGAAGCAAGAGAGTTAACTCTGTCGCGCTCAACTATAACACAACCTGTGAGCTTCTGAACGTCTTTCAGGCAAGCCGGTTTCTTCAGGTTATGTATATCCTGGAATTTTTCCGGGTTTGCTTCAATACCCCTTTCTGAAATAATGAAACCCAGTAACTTTCCAGCTGGCACTCCGAGACGCACTTTGTTGGGTTAAGTTTCATCTGATATCTGCGTAAGCTGGCAAATGTTTCTTCCAGGTCTGAGATCAAAGTGTCACCTTTTTTAAATGTTACCACTATGTCATCCACATAAGCGTGCACATTTCGCCCAATCTGACTTTCCAAACAGTTTTGGATGCATCTCTGATAAGTTGCTCCTGCATTCTTTAACCCAAACGGCATTGACGTGTAACAAAAAGCTCCAAAGGGAGTAATAAAGGACGTCTTATCTTGATCCTCTTTCTTCATCTTGATTTGGTGATAACCTGAGTATGCGTCCAGGAAACATAGCAATTCGCAACCAGCCATAGAGTCTATAATCTGATCAATACGGAGTAAAGAGAACGGGTCCTTAGGGCATGCTTTGTTCAGGTCTTTGTAGTCAATGCACATCCACCAAGTTCAGTTTTTCTTGAGGACCAGGACCGGATTGGCTAACCACTTTGGGTGTAACACCTCAACTATGAATCCTGCAGCTAGTAACCTAGCTATCTCTTCTCCAATAGCCTTTCTTCTCTCATCATTAAAACTACGGAGGAATCGACGAATCGGTTTCAGGTTAGGATCCACACTTAAACTGTGCTCAGCAAGTTCCCTTGGGACACCTGGCATGTCAGAAGGTTTCCATGGGAAGATGTCCGAATTCTCATGGAGGAACTTGATGAGCGCGCTTTCCTATTTCTCTGTCATATGAGCCCCCTCGCTGAACTGCTTAGATGAATCACCGGGGGTAAAGTCCACCAACTTGGTTTCTTGAGCAGAATGGAATTTTAACTTAGACTCAGCTGATGGCTTTTTGAGCGAGGTCATATCTTCTGGATCAACTTGCAGTTTATACAATTTCAGATCCTCTTCAGCGCAAGTTGTTTCCGCATAAGTTGCATCACCTTCCTCACATTCCAGAGCTATGTCTCTATCTCCAATAATAGTAATGTTTCCATTGGGACCTGGCATTTTTAGCTTGAGGTAAACATAGCAGGGTATGGCCATGAATTTGGCATAAGCTGGCCGTCCGAACAGGGCATGGTATGGACTTTTGAATTTGACCACTTCAAAGGCTAGCATCTCTGTCCTGTAATTTTCAAATACCTCAGAAGCAACTTCAAGGAAAAAATTTCCAATAGGTTGTGCAGACTTACCGGGTACGATACCATCAAACACAGTCGATGATGGTTGAAGCTGTTTCTCTTGCATGTTCATCCTTTTGAACGTGTCGTAGTAAAGTATGTTTTTGCTGCTTCCTCCATCCATCAACACTTTATCTAACTTATATCCTCCAACTTGTGGATCCACGACCAAAGCCACTCCTCCTGGATTATCAACTCGCGGAGGATGATCAACGCTGCTCCAGGTTATGAGTTGTTCTGACCAGTTAAACCATCTAGGAACAGCAGGAGCAACGGTGTTGACTGCGCGTTTCTGTACCTTGCGCTCTCTCCTGCATGAACTAGTGGTGAATACGTGATATTGACCTGAACTTAACTGCTTCGGATTTGTTTGAAAAACAGAATTTCCTCCTTGGTGACTATTGCCCGGGTTAGTTCCCTGGTGACTCTGATTGTGATGACCCAGATTATGATTGCCGGATCCCGAGCTACCAGGTCCCGGGTGTCCACCTCCATATTGCCTGGGTTACCTCCTCCACCGTTTGCTGGCCCGTAATTATTATTTCCGCTAGGTCTGAAGCCCTGCATGATGAAGCAATTTTCCCAAGAATGATTTGCTACCTTTCCATTTTTACTATGTCGGGGGCAGGGACCTTTCAGGGCTTGTTGAGCCTGTGCAAAATTGTTTGGCCTGAAATTTTGATTTCCTCTGAAGTTGTTGCGCTGACGTTGGTTTCTGTAACCTGTATTCGTGTTAGCCACCAAGTATGAAGTCTCTTCCCCATTTTGGCGCTTGTTATTATTCAGGTTCTGGGTGTTGCTGCAACTCTGATTCGGGTTCTGTCCACCCTTGTTTCCAGCTTTCTTTGCCTTAGCGGACTTCTCATCATCGGAGTCTGCATCCTTTGTTTTGTCAGACTCTGCATACTTGGTCATCGCATCCTTCAACTCGCTCATATCACATACGTATCATTTGATACGTCCCAGCTTGTGCTTCAACGGATCAAATCTACAGTTTCGCTCCAATGCTATGACTGCTTGCTGGGCTGTAAGTCCAACTGACAAATGTATGATTTCTGCGACACGTCGAGACCAATGCTGGGAAGACTCTCCTTCCTTCTGGATACAATTTTCTAGGTGTGTAATAGTCGTCAGCCGCTTGCAAGTTCCCTGAAAGTTTTTGATGAATTGGTCTTTCAACACCTTCCATCTATTAATTGAGTTAGTGGGTAAGTTTTTCAACCAAGACTTCGCAGGTCCCTCCAGCATCACACTTAAATACCGCGCGCACACCGCGTCGCTTACTTCCAGTATCTCCATGGCCATCTCATATCCCTCTATCCAGTCTGCAGGCTCCATGTCAGGTGTATAATTCACAACTCTGCGGGGTCCTTTGAAATTAGCTGGTATTCTCTCGTTCCTGATCGCAGGACCGAGGCATTGAATTCCAATTTTCCGAGACCCAGCCTGAGCTGGGTTTGAGACCGTGTTTTGGAACGGGGCTTGAACATGACCCGGATTCCTGTTCTCTGGTTCTGCAAATCTATGTCCTGTATTCAGGGCCCCAGGTGCGTAAGATACCGCTTGCCTAGGTGGGTTAGGCTGCCCTCGGTTAGCGTTGCTAGATCCTGTTGGGGCTGGGGAATTTCCATGATGACTCCTTGGTAAGGTTGTCCTTCTGTGATAGGGAGTTGAGTGTATCCTCTTCTGGTTACTGTAATTCAACTATTAAACCACTGTTGTTTGTAACATCTCAATAGCCCTCCGAGCCTCAAGGGCCATAGGGTTATTGGGATCGGCCGGGATTTGCGCCAGACTAGTGGTTACGGCCCAGATGTTATCCATTGGATTATTGAAGTGACCAGCTGGCGTATGAAGCCTTTCCTCTAAGTGTGGTGCTGGAGTTCGTATTGGAATTGGGCCACCGTGTAGCTGAACGGGCGGCTGGAGATACGTTGGATGAGCCGGAGCAGGGGTAACCGGCGGATTCGTGTGACGACCTACGCCGGCCGGGTTACCAGCTACCTGGTTTGCAGCGGGAGGTGTAAACAAGTTTAGAAGGTTTGTGGGTTCAATACCTGCCCCGAACTCATTGTTAGGACGAGTACTGTGACGCCTATTCTGTACTGAGTCTAACTCCCTTTGCCTGAAATTGAGGCGAATTCCTTCCCTCTCCAAACACGTAGCCTCCTCAAGAACCTCCAAACGAGCTTTTTTTATGCAGGTTGCCTCTGTCTCGATCTCCTGGCGGGCGTGAGTGATCTCCTGTCAGAGTCTTGCTATTTCTGAGTTACGTTGTGCCAGGTTTTCCGGAGTGATAGGTGTTGCTAGAATCTCATTTAATGAATCCATCACTGTCATCAACTCGGGCCTGGGATTATATGATACAGGCCCGATTAGGTCAACCACCGCTTCACTTGGCCTGGGACCAGTTACCCCGAGTCCTGTTGGCGGTGTCGCCGTTGGTCCTCCCGGGGCCGTTGGCCCGGTCGGTGTTGTGCCCATAACGCCTGGTGTTCAAAGAACTGGATTTGAGGTTGAAGCCTCGCCCGTGACCAGGTTCCCTTCCGAGTCGTATCTGGGCTCGGTTGGTCGGGTGGGACCAGCCATGTAGACAGCGGCGTGATGAGTTGCCTCTGCGAAACCTTGCATAACCAGATCCGGGTTTCCTCCCAATCAATCTTCAAAAAGCTGGTGGATCGAACCCGTTTCGTCATGATCATCGTGATTCACAACTGAAGACTCCCCATCAGAATCTGCTGCCATGGTCTTCTCAGATGCCCAACTTGTCTTTCTACGTCCCGGGGTCCCGCCTTGTATAGTGGACGAGACCTCCGGGTTACAAAGGAGTCCGGGTCTCACCCGTCCTCGGAGTCCTATCTTCCTCCGGCTCTCGATCATCTTGGTCTGGCTTTCCTTATGATCTGGCTCTTCCCGAGCCGGCCTTGAACTGCACTTCGGGCTCCCGGGCTTCCTTGTCGTCTGTCCTAGGCCTTGGGCCGGTTCTTATCGAGCCGGGTCGCAGTCACCGCATTCCGGTTCTTCGTGTCCTCACCCGGCCCTGCGTAGCGAGACCCGGGCCACTCATCATGAACCAGATGAGGCAATTTCCGGTTTATGTCAGGGGCCAGTAAGGCTCCCCCTTACCTATTCCCCCAATAGAGCCCCTACCATGCTCTACTCAGAAGGCCTTCTCTCACCAAGTTCATGGCCTCAACTCATGCGGCATATCTGAAGATGAAGCTTCCCGATCCCAATGGCATCATCACCATCTCGGGTGATTACAAGCGCTCTCAGTATGGAGCCACATTCCAGGCCTCCCAAGAGACGAAGAAGGTGCAGATTGACCCAGAGTTCTCGGAGCGTGTGGCCATCATTGGCGCGGATTGGAGGAGAAATAGGAAAGCGAGCTCATCCACTTCCTCCGTGAGAATCGGGATGTCTTTGCATGGTCCAATCAGGATCTGCCGGGTGTCCCGAGGGAGTTGGTTGAGCACTCTTTACATGTGCGGCCTGACGCCAAACCGGTTAAGCAGGCGATGCGCCGCTTTGCGACAGAGAGAAGGAAAGCCATTGGTAAAGAGATCACACGGCTGCTGACAAGTGGTTTTATCATGGAGGTGCTGCATCCGGATTGGCTGGCAAATCCGGTCATGGTGGAGAATAAGAAGGATGATCTCAAGGTTGTTGTGGTGTGGCGCATGTGCGTCGACTACACCGACTTGAACAAGGCCTGCCCCAAGGACCCGTTCCCGCTGCCCCGGATAGACAAGGTGATTGATTCCACTGCCGGGTGCGAGCTTTTGTCTTTTATTGATGCCTACTCTGGTTTTCACCAGATTCCTCTTAACCCGGCTGATCAAATAAATACTACTTTTATTACCCCGTACGGGGCTTATTGCTATCATCTAATGTGTTTTTGTTTGAAGAATGCTGGAGCCACATATCAGAGGTGCATGCAGAAATGCTTGCATGACCAGATAGGCAAGAATGTGAAGGTATATGTGGATGACATTGTCATCAAAACCAAAGAAAAACACACGCTGCTGAGTGACATTGAAGAAACTTTCGCAAGTTTGCGGAAGTACCAGATGAAACTAAATTCAACCAAGTGCACCTTTGGCATCCCGGATGGAAAGCTACTTGGTTTTCTTTTATCTAGCCGGGGCATTGAAGCCAATCCTTCCAAGATAAAAGCTATTGAGAGCATGTCTTTTCCAAGGTCACTGAAGGACGTGCAAAAGTTTACCGGGTGCCTGGCATCTCTTAGCCGGTTCCTGGGAAGAATGGGTGAGAGGGCTTTGCCTCTCTATCAGCTCATGAAAAAAAGCGACAAATTTGTCTGGACCTGTCGCACCCTGGCTTCTAAGGGATACTCATCGTACGAACTGGATAGCAGGTGCTTGGATTATGGGGCATAACTGCTCCCACGTCCCAGCTTCCTGGTAGGCCTGCGCTTATGCGCGACAACACAAGCCCTGCTATTCCACCGTCGATGTAAACTATCCCCTAGAAGTCATAGGCACTACTGTCGACGTACTTCATATCAATCACGCACTGTACGTCAACAGCTTTGACCGAATGATGACCACAACATATCTCTAAGACACAAAAGATTGAAATAAGGTTGCAAATGGCCTTCACTAAGGCAGAGATAGCAAATACAATCATCCAGAGGACACATGTCCCAGCATAGCATTCATTACAACAGCGGAAGCAATCAAAGGTGTCGGGGTACAGACAAATCCAACAGGCTTAAGAAGCCGGAGAAAATAAAGAAGACGAAGCCCATCCACGTAGGTTCTGGATCCTGCCCTGGTCCAGCTAACTACTCATCTGCAGTCTCGTCAAACTCCACGAAGTAGCCATCCTGGTGGTCATCGTAGCCGTAGTCGTAGTCTGCGTAAACCACAGCCCCAACGGGGTCAGTACATCCAAGTACTGGCAAGCAAGACTCACAGTTCTCCAAAGTATAGCCCGTCAACACAAGCACAGATGACTTGGTTCAACGGAAAGAAGGGGATATATAATGCTGCAACTGGCTGCGCTAACCAACTACAGAGATTCTATCATATACAACTATCAGAAAGGGGATAAGATCGAGTGTTGTAACCAACTGAAAGATAACATCAAACAAACCCATCCTGGATCTCGCCCCTTATCCTAAGAAGCAATCCGAGGATAACTCACACAGTTGGATTAAGATGAATCAAGTTATTGTGACAATAATCATATCACTAGTCAAGTTATTAATCATGGGGTGTAACATGTTTGATCATTATGTTTAAGTTGTCCTGAGTACTTGTTAGCCAGTACTTTCACCAAGTAATCCATAACCGCGGAAAACACGGCTTCTCGAGAAGATTATCCCTGCAGGGTTGCACCAATTTGGCCGTACACGTATGAATAACCCGCCAGATGGGATGCCTCCCACCAAGCGGGGCACTCAACACAACTCAACTCTTCTCCGCATCAAGCCCAAAGCACCTTGGGCACACGGCTAATCAAGCCCCGAAGAAAAGGGACCCTCATAGCACTCTAAGACCGTGTCCCCCTATATGCCGACTACAAAAGTTCCACCCTGCGCTGGGCTCGCAAAAACATGCATGCGGCAAATAGAAAGCACGAACTAAATGAGATGATTTGGACGAGATGCGAATCGAATCAAATTGAGGGGGGCGCCCATACTCGCTTCCCACATGCGGGTAGTGCGCTCATCATGGATCAGTAAACAAGACCCTTTTCCTATTAGGGTCGACACTAGCAGGCCTCAAAACCACACAGGGCCTCCTGCCGGTGCCTTATCATCAAATTATTATTAACAGTAAAAACATTGCATGATTGATTGATTGATTAAACATCGAGCCCCCAGAACATAATGAAATATAGTACTGAAAGTAACGGGTAACAGACTCGAGCAAAACAACCTAAGTATGCTATTAAGACACTGGCTCAATCAATGGGTTGTAGGAGGGGTGATGAGGCAATATCATGGGTTAAAGGATTCATGTGATAGGTTCGTAACAGAAACATCTACCACTAAGGCTAGCAAGATATAGACAACGGAAAGTATCGGTAACCAGGGTTGAAAGGAACACGATGGTTCATGTGAGTGATAACTTGCCTGCAAACTCAACAGCTGGGTACTGAGCTAGATCCTCAGAAGGGGTGCTGTAAAGGTCGTCTGCCTCAACGTCGTCGTCTATTCGAGAAGAAGCAAACAAACAAAACAGGAATTGTAAAAAATCATTGCCATGGCATTGTGCACAATCAAGATGATGCATGACAATTTAATGGGTGCATCAAAATAATTGACTAACAAGATAGCACAAATTAAATGGACCCATATGCAAGGGTTGCATATGGAAAAGGATCCATTGAAATAAGTGGAACAAATGATCTACAATTATTTATTATGTGATAGTTGTTATCATGATGCATGCATGATGATGATGACAAGATAACAACAGATAACAATAAATAACAAGATTAATTGCAATTGGAATGAGGGTTAACAAGTTAAGAAAAACAGCTATGAAGTTTTGGAAATTATTGGTTACTTAATGATGTTAAACAAGTAGTTGTTGTTTTCAACAAATTAAAGTGTGCAAAACAAATTACAAAGTTGATATTTGAAAAGGTTATCAAATTTTAGTTGGATTACATGTTTCACATTTTGAAATTGGACCTTGGATTATTTAATTAGGAATTAAACAATATTAAACAAATTTTAATTGCATTAAACAAGAGTTAAATGGTTTAGGAATTTTTAATTATTCAAAACAGAAAACAAAAATTATATTTGAATAGGTTATTTAAATTGGTATGGAAAACATATTTTATTTGCATTTATTGGATTAATAAATAATTAGTTATTGATTTTATAAACTAGCATTTGAATTATTCCAATTTGAATTTTTAAAGGTATTTGTAAAAGTCAAAACAGTGCACAAATTGGATATTTGGAAAGTTTATAAAATTTGGAGCAATAAACATATAAAGTTTGTATTTATTGGAATTATAGATTTGAAGTTATGGATTTTTGAAGTTAGGGGTTTATTCTGCCAATTTAAGAAGAATTAGAAATTAACAGATTAGTTTTTAATCTTTTGTTACCGTGCAGGAACTAAACCCACACGCTGCCAGGTAGGGCCCGTGGCCAGCGTGGCGAACGCGCGCTGGCGTGGCAAGGGAGCCACTGCCAGGTGGGGCCGCGCGCGTGAGGAAATCCACGAAAAAGAATTGCGGCCGCGGGGGATCGATCCCGCGAGCTCGCGGTGCAAGCGCATGCACTGAACCACTGCGATGCTGTCGTCTTTGTTATCAGTATACACAACGCAGATAGGATATGGTTACAGTTCGCGCAAGACTGAACTTTTAACTGACGAACCACTTCTTGCTCTACTGACAGAAGAAGCAGAAGGCTCGCCGGCGATCAACGTGTGCTCGTGGCCGTGCTGCGTCGCCGTGGATGCGATGATACTGGTGCGTGCACGCGAGGTTTGCAGAGAGATAGGAAGGGGAGGGACGGTGTCGCTCACCGCGTCGTCGAGGAAGCAGAGGCCTGACGGAGACGATGGCCGCGGCGGTGACGAAGTGATCGAGGACGGCGGCGAGCTCCTGGTGGCCTCCCGTGGTTACTCCGGTGTCGAAAGGGTAGAGGACGAAGAGGCGAGCCCGTTTTGGTGGCTACGGGTGGTGGAGGACGTTTAGGTAGGCGGCGCCATGGCTGGATTCAGAAGCGGTGGCCGGCGGGAAGAAAAACAGAGAGGTGGAGGACGTCGAGGAGAGAGGAGATGGCGGCGCGGCGAGGGAAAAGACGGCGCCTAGGGTTAGGGTAGGTGCGGGAGTGCCCTAGGGCTCTTATAGGCGCTGAAACCCACGGGGGCTGTCGGCCGGCGGCGATTCTGTCGCGGTGGCGCCTCCGATGGAGCGCCGTACCGCGCGACGAAGATGAATAGAAGGGCGGCGCGAATCTCCAAGCGGTAAGTGGGGTTTGAGCGGGCTGGGTCGCGCACAGCTAGGCTAGGTGGGCTGGGCCAGGCTATCTGCCGCGCGCGCGCAAGGTTTCCTTTGCTTTTTTTTATTTTTCTGTTTTATTTTTTTTTGGTAGATTTGCTTTTGGAAGAAATTGTTAAGGTTTTAGTTAATAAAAATTACAGAAAAATTAGTTTAGGCTTGTTAGGTAATTAGAAACCATATTCCAAAAGTGGATTTCAAAAATTGAGTTTTAAAATGATAGTTTGTATTGAACCCAAATTAGAGGGATTTTAATGTTAATAAACCATTAAGAAAACATGCATTTGAATAGGGTTACCCCTAGGGTTTTGAGAATGATTTAAGGAGGGCAATTGCTTGGTGAATTTTTATGGTTTCAAAAGGTACTGAATTTTAAAAGGTTGGCTTGAATTGGAAAATGATTTAGGAGTTAATGATTTGAATTGGTTGCTTGATTAATGGTTTGATTAAAACCAACAATTTGAGAAGTGATCATAATTGAATTATTTGGAAAACAAGGAAAGGTTTTGTTTTGCAATTCTTTGTTTGAAAGATTGTAACAGACAAGTGTGAAAACAAGGTTTGATTCATTATGAAAACAATGCAACAGGAAATAAAATGATTATGATGCCATGATGCATTGCATAAATTAAACAAAGAAGTAAAACAACTAGGGTGTTTTCATACTTGGATGTTACAAAACGCCCCCCCTTGAAGGAATCGCGCCCCGAGATTCCTACGAATAAGTGAAAAGGTCCGGATACTTCTTGCGAAGATCCTCTTCGGTCTCCCATGTTGCCTCTTTATCGGAATGATGCGACCATTGCACTTTCAAGAACTTGGTGCTCTTGTTGCGAGTCTTACGAACGGTCTCATCGAGAATACGAATAGGGTGCTCCTCATAAGAGAGATCATCTTGCAGTTCAATGGAATCATGATCAACTGCACGATCTGGATCTTTGAAACACTTCTTGAGTTGTGACACGTGGAACACATCGTGCACTTGGGAAAGTTTTTCTTGAAGTTCAAGACGATAAGCATTTTCTGCCCGCCTTGAAAGAATGTTGAAAGGACCAATGTATCTTGGTGCAAGCTTTCCTTTCACACCAAAACGATGAGTGCCTCTGAGGGGAGTTACACGGAGATATGCCTTATCACCAGGTGCATAGATCATATCCCTGTGCTTGCTATCATAATAGCTCTTCTGACGAGACTGAGCAATCCTGAGATTGTCACGAATGATACGAACTTTCTCCTCGGCTTCCTTAACAATGTCAGGGCCTAAAAGTGAACGTTCACCACCTCCAGACCAATTGATTGGACTCCTGCATCTGCGACCATACAATGCCTCAAATGGTGCCATGCCTAGGCTTGCCTGGTAGCTGTTGTTGTAGGAGAATTCAGCATATGGAAGGCAATCCTCCCATTTCATGCCAAAGGAGAGACCACATGCTCTGAGCATATCCTCGAGAATCTGATTGACTCTTTCGACTTGCCCCTGAGACTGAGGGTGATAAGCTGTGCTGAACAGAAGTTTAGTGCCCAAAGCTTCTTGAAAACTCTTCCAGAAATGAGAAGTGAAAATACTTCCACGGTCTGAGCTTATTTCCAATGGAACACCATGAAGAGGAACAAACCTTTGCTGTGTAGAGCTCTGCTAACTGGCTAGCTGAGATATTTTCCTTTACAGCATAGAAGTGAGCGACCTTAGTGAGACGATCGATAACAACGAAGATTGCATCGTTGCCCTTCTTGGACTTTGGAAACCCAGTAACGAAGTCCATTTCAATCATGTCCCACTTCCACTCAGGAATTTTCAGAGGTTGGAGTAGACCGGCTGTTTTCTGATGGACTGCCTTAACACGTTGACAAACGTCGCATTCAGAAACGTATTGAGCAATTTCACGTTTCATGCCAGGCCACCAATACAGAGTCTTGAGATCCTGGTACATCTTTGTACTTCCAGGGTGGATGGATAGAGGAGTTTCATGAGCCTCCTTGAGAATGATATCCTTGAGACTTTGAATCTGAGGAACTGCAATGCGTCCTTCGAAGAACACAGTTCCCTTGTCATCAATTGAGAAGGACTTGAATTTATCATTGCCTTCCTTGATGTGCTCTACAATCTTCTTGATTTCATTATCACGAAGTTGTTCAGAACGAATCTTGTCCTCGAGAGTTGGACTGGCTGTCAAGCTAGCAAGGTATCCTTCAGGGACAAGACCAAGGTTCAGCTTCTGGAATTCTTCATGAAGTGGAGGTTGGCTTTCCATGATCATGAGATTATTGCAATAGGATTTGCGACTGAGAGCATCGGCCATAACATTAGCCTTGCCTGGAGTGTAAGAAATGGTGAGATCAAAGTCTTTAATCTTCTCAATCCATCTCCTTTGCCTGAGGTTCAGATCTGGCTGAGTGAAGATGTATTTCAGACTCTTATGATCGGAAAAGATTTCAGTTTTGTTACCCAACAAGTATTGTCTCCATTTCTTGAGGGCAAACACAACTGCTGCAAGTTCAAGATCATGAGTGGGATAGTTTTGCTCATGTGGGTTCAACTGACGTGAAGCATAAGCCACAACTTGACGTTCTTGCATAAGAACTGCTCCTAGGCCTTGGAGAGATGCATCACAGAATATCTGGAAAGGTTTGGTAGTGTCGGGGCCAACTAGAACAGGTGTGGAAGTGAGTTTAGTCTTCAGGAGGTTGAAACTCTCATCACATTGTGGAGTCCAAACGAACTTTTTGTCCTTCTTTGTGAGATCAGTGAGAGGTTTTGCAATCTTGGAAAAGTTTTGGACGAAACGACGGCAATAGCTAGCCAAGCCAAGAAAACTTCTGACTTGCTTCACCGTCTTAGGGGGTTTCCAATCAACAATTGCCTTAACCTTTTCAGGATCAATGGCAATGCCTTTGGCAGAGATGATATGACCAAGATATGCAACTTCTGGAATCCAGAACTCACATTTGGAAAACTTGGCATATAGACGATGCTCGCGAAGTTTCATGAGAGTGAGACGAAGGTGTTCTCCATGCTCTTCCTCGGATTTGGAGTAGAGTAGAATGTCATCGAATTATACCACAACGAACTTGTCGAGGTATTCATGGAAGACAGAATTCATGAGTCTTGAGAAGGTTGCCGGTGCATTGGTGAGACCAAAGGACATGACGGTGTATTCATATAGACCGTAACGAGTGGTGAAAGCTGTCTTAGGAATATCTTCCTTTCTAATCTTTATCTGATGGTAACCCATCCTCAAGTCCAACTTTGAGAATATTGAGGCTCCAGCAAGTTGATCAAAAATATCATCGATACGAGGAAGTGGATACTTGTTCTTGATTGTTTTCTCGTTGAGAGGACGATAGTCAACCACGAGTCTTTTTGTTTGATCCTTCTTGGCAACAAACAGAGTTGGGCAACCCCAAGCGGAGGAACTAGGCTGAATGTAACCTTTGTCCATGTACATATCGATTTGCTCCTTCAACAATTTCAGTTCAGGAGGAGCTATCTTATATGGATGCTTAGAGATTGGAGCAGTACCTGGCTCAAGCTCGATCACGAACTCAACTGCTCTGTCCGGGGGCATCCCTGGCAACTCCTCTGGAAAGACGTCAGGGAATTCACAAACCACCGGAACATTTTCAATTGCAGGAAGGGGTTTGGCATCGAGGTTGAACAGCTGAACAGAACTTGATCCATATGGAGAATAGACTATCTGGCCTGAAGTGTGGGAGAGAGTTATTGACTTTTGAGCACAGTCAATTTTTGCTTTGTGGGTCTTCAACCAATCCATACCCAGAATGACATCAATGTCAGAATTTCCCAGCAACATGAGTGAAGCAAGGAATATGCGACCTCCAATTAGGATCTCATTGTCCATGCTTATCTTGGAAGTAATCATTTTAGTTCCCGGAGAGTGCACATAGATTTGATTGCTTAGTGGAACCAGAGCTAAATTGTACGTTGTAGCAAAGATCTTTGACACGAACGAATGCGATGCTCCAGTATCAAACAACACTTTAGCTGGAATAGAGTTTACGGGTAATATACCGAGAACGACGTCAGCAGCTTCCTCAGCTTTGTCGGCCTTGATATGGTTCACCCTCGCGTTCCTCCCGACAGGCCTGTTGTTGGAGTTGAAGGCTTTAGCCGGGGGAGCACGAACCATAGCCTGGTTGGTGTTGGGGCGAGGAGGTAGGGGTAGCTGCTTCTGAGTGCACTTATCAGCGTAGTGTCCAGTCTCCTTGCACTTGAAGCAAGTGACGACACGAGGAGGACCTGGCCTTGGCTGCCCCATTGGGATCCTCTGACCCTGCATCTGAGATGGGTTGGGTGGGCGGGGACCAAAGCCTGGAGAAGCTTGGGCATTTGGAGCCCGAGTGACAGCACCATTTGGCACCCAGATGCGGCGCTTCTGCGGAGGGGTGGTCATGTTGGAGGAGGAACCACCCTCACGCGAGTGCTTGCGCGACTCTTCGAACGCCTTGCGCCCATTCTCCTCATTGAGCGCGGTGTTCACGAGCTCCACGAAGTCCTTGCACTTGATGTTGGTGAGAGCGTACTTCAGTTCCGGGTTAAAACCTCGGCGGAACCTTGCCATCTTCTTGGCTTTAGTGGACACTTTGTCACCAGCGTACCGAGCGAGACGATTGAACTCGTTCTGGTAGCCGAGGACGTCCAGCTTGCCCTGTCTGAGAGAGCAGAATTCCTCACGCATCCTTTCCATGAGACCATCCGGGATGTTGTGCTTCAGGAAGGCATCCTTGAAACATCCCCAGGTGATAGGAAAGCTAGCTCTCATGGTCTGGTAGTTCTCCCACCAAGTAGCTGCCTGACCCTTCAGTAGGTAGGTGGCATACTTGACCTTATCTTCCTCAGCAACATGAACTATCTCCAGAGCCCTGTTGATCTCCCTGATCCAGTCATCAGCATCCAGGGGCTCACGTGTTGCCACGAAAGCTCTCGGCCCCACGCTCAGAAACTCCTTAATGCTGACTCGCGGAGCATTATGGTTGTGGTGCTGGTTAGCCTGGATCTGGGCCATCTGTGTCACCACTTGGGTCATCTGAGCTAACAGTTCCCCCATTGGTGGTGGCGGAGGCGGGTTGTTCCTGGTTGGAGGCATCCTGAACAGAAATTCATTTTAGCACAACAACAGAAAAGGATAGACTTGGTAACCGAAAGATAGATTATTCCGACGCATGAATAGATAACCAACAGGTACATCATCACATGTTCAAATACATCAGAATATCCAACAGACCAATACATGGTTCGAAAGACAAAGGATAACTAAACATAGCTAGGAATGGATACATCGGTACTCCCATGCTCATCACGCAGGACGGCGGTGAGTAGTACGACGAGAGATACGGTGCGGAGGAATCCCACGGAAGTAGGTATGACGACGATCCCTGTAGATAGGAACTGCTCTGAGAGCAACTCTCGGTGTGGTGAAGTAGAAAGCGTCGTGTCCCTGTGCTCCATAGCGGGGAATCCCTGTGTAGCCAGCTCCGAGGTCGAGAAGTGGGCCTCTGATCGGCTCGTAACCTCCAGCATCTGGCAGAGGAAAACCCAGTGTCTGCTGGAAACGCGCAAAGCGCTCGTCTCCAACGAAGTCTGTGGTGTACGTCGCCAGACGCGTCAACGCGAGGTAGAGCTACTCCCTGACTGAGGCCAACTCCTGAGCAAGTGTGGAAGCAACGGCGTCACTGTGCCTCACGAACTGGGCAGTGGTGTGCAGCCTGGAGCTATCATCCTCGTAGGTATCCAGGTTGCGGTGGAGAGTGAAGTGAACTCCCGCCGACGTGATGCAACCACGGGGGATGTGACGATAGATAGAATCGTCAAACCCCCAGTAGTCAGCACGGAGGACGGTGAGACTCACGTAAGCGGCCTGCTGCACAGCCATATCCACTGTGGAACCTACTGCCTCGTAGCGGTGGACAACGCTCCTGCCATCATCCGACAGAATGTAGACGATAGCCCGGTAGCAAGTCTGGTCAAACTCTCGCTGCTGCTCGTAGACCTGGTACTCTGGTGCCCAACGGAACCCCAGATAGGTAACCATGTCCCTCAGCATCTCCGGATAACCGGCGGTGCTCTCACAGCGAGTCATCCGAACCACCTGCGGGTAGAACCTGAGATCCATCTGCAGATGATTTGGGAGGTTTTGATTAGACTCCGGTAGAAGAACAAGGATGTGGAAAACAACAACAAGGTTCAACGGGCGATAAGGATGTTGAAAAGAACATGATATCGAAGCAACATCGGGAAAACGAGACCAAAAGTCCTGAGGTACTACAGAGAACCCAAAACACGTGAAATCCTAACTTGAAAGTTTAGGTGAGAACAGAAAACAACGTTGCACTTCCTTACCAGAAAAAGGGTGGGTGGGTGGGGAAAGAAGAAAAATGGCAGAATTCCTACTCTCACGTTTCATTTTTTTTCCTGTATAGCTACAAAATAGTTTCTAGACTCAACTGCGACCAGTAAAAAGGGATCCTACAGGCAGACAGGCTCTGATACCATTTGTCGCACCCTGGCTTCTAAGGGATACTCATCGTACGAACTAGATAGCAGGTGCTTGGATTATGGGGCATAACTGCTCCCACGTCCCAGCTTCCTGGTAGGCCTGCGCTTATGCGCGACAACACAAGCCCTGCTATTCCACCGTCGATGTAAACTATCCACTAGAAGTCATAGGCACTACTGTCGACGTACTTCATATCAATCACGCACTGTACGTCAACAGCTTTGAACGAATGATGACCACAACATATCTCTAAGACACAAAAGATTGAAATAAGGTTGCAAATGGCCTTCACTAAGGCAGAGATAGCAAATACAATCATCCAGAGGACACATGTCCCAGCATAGCATTCATTACAACAGCGGAAGCAATCAAAGGTGTCGGGGTACAGACAAATCCAACAGGCTTAAGAAGCCGGAGAAAATAAAGAAGACTGATGGAGGGATAATAACCCGGTAGGCCAACTCCGAGGTGTAACCCGGCCCAAGGGACACGGCGCAGGATCCGGCTAAGGATAATGAAACTTCTGGAAGGCCCAATGTTTGTAGGCCTCGTAACCCGGATTGTGGGTTGCGGTAAGGAAAGCTAGGGTTTGTAAGCAGTGTCCGGGTAGGATTCCGGGTGCGCCTTGGAGGGCAAGTCAGGAGGGTACGGTGCTTTATAAACCGACCCCTACGTCTAGTTTGGAGAGATCTAAGAACCCTAGCAACATCGTGTGATATCGAGCATCAAGTGTAATCCCATAGTTGAGTTATTATATCAAGATCGGAGACTCGGCGACTTTGATTGCCGGCTACCAGATCGAATTGCACCATGTTTTCCTCTGAGCTAAACCCTCTCCCGAATACCTGTGTCGTCTTGCCCCAAGATCAGTTACCCCCGGTAACATCTGCCGTGATTATCCCACGACAGTTGGCGCCCACCGTGGGGCCTGCGTCCAAAGGTGTTTACATCACGGGAGAAGCTCGGAAGGGCATGGAGAATCTTGTCATCGGCGAAATCTACATCGACCACGAAGGAGAAAAGGTGGTGGACGATTCCGGCTGGGGGCCGGAGTCGGATCACCTCGAAACCGGATCCGTCGTGACAATCGGCCGGATCAGCGTCTTCATCGGTATGGTATGTGCTTCCAATTCGGTCCCTGACAACGTTGGATCTGATTCTATGCCAGGAAAAGCCACGTCTATCCGATCAGATGATGAAGAATCGACTGGAACGACATATCCGGCAGAAGAACCCATCGCGGAGTGGGAACAGCCGGAGGAGCCGGCATGGACCCCACGCGACCGGGCCCAAGGAGAAGATGATACCGGGTCTATCCTGGATCTACTGGAAAACCGGTATGAGGAGAACGGTGAGGAAGAACAGCATGAACTCATACCGGATATCGTGCGCCGAGTTGCAGTCTATGCGGCCCCCGCGGCCAACCAAGGAAACTCAACCGCGGCATCACTCGGGGCGGCTCAGGCAGTGGCCCAGCAACAGGGCGCGGCTAACGGAGACCGGGTCTTGACCCGGGTTGATGGAGAGTCGGCGTCAGTAACCAGCAGAGCAGCGGATGAGGAGTTGCATGCAAACACGTTCGGATTCTTAGAAAACCGGACACCAGGGGCGGGTCCTTCGAACCCGCGCCACCCGGCCCTATTCGATAACAATCTAATTCTAGACCCCACGGTTCTCGCGACGGTTATCACTCCGGAAAACGCAGCGGAACGCGTCAGGGATCTGGATGTGGCGCATCGTGCGCTGGAACAGCAAAGAAGGCAGGTAGAGGCAGAAAAGCAAGGGATGGCCACACGACGGCGTGAGCTAGATGCGTTGGAAACCCGGCTTCGAGAGGAAACGTCCAGGATACATCAAAGGCACCACACCAGGTTGCCAGCAACGGGCGGGGTTATTAATCCGGCTAATTTATTCGTTACACCTCAGGACCAGCCGATACGAGTGGTGAACCAGGGAACCGCACCCCAACAGATGACAGCAGCGACACATCCGGCGAATGAACGGACCGGGTTACCCCCACCACAAACTAGAGTCACAACCGGCAACGATCTACTGCCGCCGCCACCATCACGATTCCGCACACCAGCCGGCCACTACAACAATCCTATGGACAACGTATATGCGGCGACACTCGCATTGAATCAAATACCTGTGGGAGAGTCGCCCCATGCAGAGAAGACTCGGCAAGCCATCGAGCTGTTGCACACTGCGGTGGCACAGCAAGCCAATTACCCGGATCACAGAAGCGGTATGCACGGGACGCCATACGTCAGCCAGCAGCAAGGGAATATACAAACAAGTTCAGCGCGGCGAAGGGAAGAGCAGCAGCAAATGCCGCCTCCTCCCCGCGCTCAGGCAGCATCAGCAGCACAGGCCGTCGTCGACAGTTCTAGGGCTCGGAGGGCCGCGGCCGGGTCTGCAGCGCATGGACCTCCCGCAGCACCGCGCCCAGCCGCGCCCCCCGCGGCATCACACGTTTCTAGAGCAAGGCCGGCTTCAACCGTTCTTGCGGGACCCAAGTGTCTCTCGGACAATATTAGAGCTGAACCTTACCCGGAAAAATTCAAAGAGCCAGGGAAAGTAGTGAATTATGAGCCAACCATGGATCCCGAAACATGGCTAAGCAGTTACGAGATGGCAATGTCAATTCGCAACGCGTCCGAGAACCTCCAAGCCAAGTTCATGTATCTGATGATGTCGGAAGGAGCAGCAAAATTGTGGTTCACCAATCTACCAGAGGGATCGATCAAGTCTTGGGAGGAACTGAAGACCGCGTTTATCAAACACTTTCACGGGACCTGCAGGAAATTATTCACTATTGATGATCTAGAGCGATGCGTCCAGAAGAAGGGAGAATCGGCGCGCAGTTGGGTGCGCCGGGTTATGGAGATACTTCACTCATCCACGGATATCCAGCCCAAGGATGCACTACAGGCCATGGCAAAAACATGCAAGTATATACCTTTAGTGCAAAAGTTAACTCGCATGAAGTCCAGTCGAAATGCGTCGGAAGTCACAATGGGAGAATTGATGGATGCGTGCAACAAACACGCTGCGACAGATACTACAGAAGAAGAAGCTGATGACAAGAAGGCAAAAGCAAACACAAGCGGTAATGGAAGAACCGGCAACGGAACAGCATCAGGTAACAATGGAAATAGCCAGAACAAGCGCCCTTTCGAAGGAGGCTCCAAGTTTGTCGCCAACACAGAAGCCGGGTCTTCGAGGCCAAGAGCAGAAGGAAATTTCAACGGAGGTAACCACAATGGAGGAAACTATCAAGGTCCACCAAGGCCGGGTAACAATTGGGACATATTCAGGATGGCATGTCCGAAGCACAGCAGGAATGGCAGGCCAGCTAACCACTCCCTAGAACAGTGCGCCGATTTACAAAGATGGAAAAATGAGGAAGTGCACAGAGCTATGCGAGGTGCAGGGCGGGGAGGAGGACCGGGTCCAGGGGCAAACCCGGGCAACGGCCCACCCCCAGCTGGTAACCCGGCGGCTGGAAATCAAAGTAATAACCAAGGGGGGGCAGGAGGCTTCCAGGCTAACCCCAAACAATTGGGTCAATATCATGTGCATACCACAGGAGGCTCTAACAAGGACAAAAAGATACTGAAGCAAGCGGTCAACTCAGTTTCGTTAGCCGTCCCGAGATACTTGAGATGGTCAGAACAGGAGGTAACATGGAGCAGAAGGGATCACCCGGAAAGAGTGGAACACCCAGGAGTCCTGGCACTAGTAGTCGCACCGCAAGTCAATGGGTACGAACTGAAGAAGGTTTTAATGGATGGTGGAAGCAGCATCAATATACTGTATTGGGAAACCTTCCTACGCATGGGTCTCAAGGAATCTCAACTGCAAAAAAGCTCAACAGTTTTTCATGGGATAGTGCCGGGTCATTCAGCATGCCCCGAGGGAAAAATCGCATTGGAGGTAGCTTTCGGAGAGTCAAAGGATAACTATCGAATTGAGTGGCTCACCTTTGAGGTAGTGAAATTGCGCAGCCCCTATCACGCGCTATTTGGAAGGCCGGCTTATGCCAAATTCATGGCTAGGCCGTGTTACGTATATCTACAGCTAAAAATCCCGGGTCCCAAGAAGACCATTACCATACATGGAAATCGAGACATAGCAGCTGAATGCGACGAAGGAGATGCAGCAATGGCCGAGCAGGCCTGTAGAAAAGAAGAACTCAAGCATTACCGGTCTCAAGCAGACCCGAAGGATAGAGCCACATCAAAAAGGCCGAGTACTGAAGGTGAAAGAACAAAATCCAAGGTAACGCAAGATGCTAAAATGGTGGCCTTAATCGAGGATGATTCCCCCAAGCGGCCCGCTGTAAAGGAAGAAGCTACACGGCCGCTTACAACCAGCCAGGTCATTGGAACACCCCACCCGGGTTGGCTAGCAAACCCGGTACTCATCAGGAAAAGGTCCAACATATGGAGAATGTGCATTGGTCAAGCCAGACCGGGACCAGTGCTTATGAAGAACTAAACGATGTAATAGGCAGCAGGTTTTCTGACGTACTCTTTTCCTATCCAGGGTACCTTTGGGGACTGGACGGGTTTTTAATGAGGCGGCTTGCTGACCTACATTTTTCATATCAAGTAAAGAGATGGTTATCAAGAAAAGAGATGGTTGTTATCAGGTTATGTATTCTCAGTACGATGCGTATATCTAGGTCTTGGGGGCTGGTCGCTTAAATAGCACAGTTACAAACTCAAAGACCCGGCCATGATGCCTATGAGTTATAAGGGCCGATTACTTGCAAACGAGTACGGCTACAATCTTATAACCGGACAAAGAAGTCCAAATTTCTTGGCTATTCTTACTTAAGCTCGATGTGACTCGCATTAAAGTGGCATGATTTGTTCGCTTACGATGGCAGTTAGTCATGAAACCCGACGGGGATTGGCTGGCTACGTCTTCGTATTGATGTAACAACATGGTATCCACGCGAAAAGCCGGCTTACAGTACAAGACAGTCAAAAGGGTCATCTAAACCACAAGTTATGCAGAGTACAAGGCTGAATAGCTGGAAACTCAACGACTATTAAGCATAACTTCAAAACCTATGTGAAACAACTCGTGGATCTTTGTGAAAATAGCAATAAGCATTTTGTTCCCTTTTCAAGATCAAGTGTCCTAGACTCGGCAATCCGGGCCCGGTAGCTTGAAATCTTGAAAAGAGAAAAACTGGCTTACTTGTATAGTTGCAAAAATCCAAATATCCGAGTCTTGGGGACTTGGGGACTTCGAAGCAAAATCCGCTTGTCAATACCCATGAGACCCGGAAATTGAGTTTTCACAAAAGGAACAATAAGTAAAACCCAATATCGAGAACAGATGAGCTTAAACTTAAAAAGGCCGGAACAGGCATCGAGTATATCAAGGCCTTAGCGTGCATTACAAAATCCTGGTGAGAAAATATCAAAGGTGCACAGGCGCACCGCCCAAAATATGACTATTTCAAAAAGTATGTCGACCGACTGGCGCTTAAGAAGAGGCATTAGAAACCATATATCACTCGGCGTCCATCTTGGCCTTACCCTTGCCATCATTGGTGGTAGCAGCAGCACCCGGATCAGCGGTACCAGCCCCTGTAGGGGGCGGAACAACTGGTGTTGAGGCAGCAGGAGCAGAGCCGGCTTCAGCTTGCTTCTTGGCAGCCTCCGCCCTTATCGCAGCAGCTTCCTCCTTCCACCGAGTCAGCATGTCATACGGCTCAGGAAGATCCGACTTAATTACTTTATCGGCAGAATCATATGCTGGAACAAGTATGTTAACATCCAGTTCATCAGCAGTTACGCTGGCCGGGTAACGGACCTCCTTCTGGACGGCCTGAAAATCCTTTACTGAAAACTTGGATCCGTCAAGCTTGAACTCTGGGAAGCCGCCCATAAGCCTCGCTAGATCGAGCTTGGGGAGATAAGCTTTCGCAAGTGCAAGCCCCCGGGTCACTCCAACCCGGCAAGATGAGCGCATCCAGTGCCGAATCCACTCGGGAACAGTGGATAGGGCGTCCAACAGCCTTTTCAGATCAACATGTCCTCTGCCCGGCCACCGCAACTCATCAAGGATCCATCTGGTTCCGGCACATAGTTGCCGGATAGCTCTATTCATGGTTTTCAGCTTGGCCATGTCATCTTCTTCCGGCATGGTTTCGTCCGGGCCTGAGAAAATGGAGACATAAGTCGGGAAACTATTGCTATCTATCAAAAAGATAAACCGGAGGAGGAAACGTACCAAGTAAAGCACGATATGTGTCTGATATTTGGAAGGAAAGGCTTGTTAGGTCATCTTCTGCCCGGTGAGCCCTTTTCCTATATTTTCTCATTATCAACTTATTCCTCCTAGACTCGGCCTCGGCTGCCTCACGTAAAGCTACCTCCTTTTCGATGAGCTTGGTGGCGCCCGCCAGTTTTTCCTCGGATTGAGTTACGAAAGCCTGCACGCATGCAAACAAAGGATCAGCTGGGTAGAGGAATAAGTTATCAATCGCTTGTATAACAAAGTCCCAAGTAAATTATGAATCAATTCACTCGGAACTTGGGGACTGGATAAAGGCATAAGCAACTTTAGTCGGATTTACCTCGTGTTTGGCAATCAAAGCTCCCAAGATGTTCTCCTCATTGGACCTTAAAGTGCGAAGGGTTTCTAGCATCTGGGTAAAGGTCAGTTCCTCGGATCGAGCACCGGAAGAGCCGGCAGCTTGGTCGTTTGGTGGGGGGGCTCTCCCCGCCCTTGGAGTTGAGACCCGGACAGTTTGGGTGGCCGGGTTGGGAGAACTCATCCTTGTATCTAGAACTTCGATCTCCTCGTCTACTGGTTCCGATGAGGAAGGAGATCCGGCAGCTCGGGGAAGTGGGTTGTTCAGAGGGCCTTGTTCCTGATTATTCGCTGTATCATCGCCAGTCGCGGCGTCCGCATGGTCAGTCGGTTTCTCCGCCTGATGGTTATCTGCTTCTATATTTTCTGGGTCGCTAACGACGGCTTGAGCGCTAAAAGAAAGATGAGAAAAAGTGGCTACTAGTGATGATGGTGGCTTGAGTGGAAACTTGTTAAGCATAAAAGGAAATCATGGGGTGACGGTTGTTCACGTGGTTTTTGCGAAATATGCGCCAAATATGGAGCAGGGCATCTGGATAAAAGAAAGAAGGAGGTTAACTCCGGGATATCAGGATTGATTATCGAGCATGGGATCCTGGGATTTTTATTATGATTTGGACCCGGAAATTTGAGTCAAGGTGTTCGGAGGAAAAACCCGGGTTATTGCATGGCTACCGTGGAGTGAGGCCTGGCTGAACATCAAAACATCTTAACCCGGTCTCTATATGCCCGTATGTTTGATATCTTTGCAGGGAATAGCAAGCGCTTCAAGTGGGATCCATGAAGCCCAAGCTATTCTGGGGACTACTGATGGAGGGATAATAACCCGGTAGGCCAACTCCGAGGTGTAACCCGGCCCAAGGGACACGGCGCAGGATCCGGCTAAGGATAATGAAACTTCTGGAAGGCCCAATGTTTGTAGGCCTCGTAACCCGGATTGTGGGTTGCGGTAAGGAAAGCTAGGGTTTGTAAGAAGTGTCCGGGTAGGATTCCGGGTGCGCCTTGGAGGGCAAGTCAGGAGGGTACGGTGCTTTATAAACCGACCCCTACGTCTAGTTTGGAGAGATCTAAGAACCCTAGCAACATCGTGTGATATCGAGCATCAAGTGTAATCCCAGAGTTGAGTTATTATATCAAGATCGGAGACTCGGCGACTTTGATTGCCGGCTACCAGATCGAATTGCACCATGTTTTCCTCTGAGCTAAACCCTCTCCCGAATACCTGTGTCGTCTTGCCCCAAGATCAGTTACCCCCGGTAACATCTGCCGTGATTATCCCACGACAAAGACGAAGCCCATCCACGTAGGTTCTGGATCCTGCCCTGGTCCAGCTAACTACTCGTCTGCAGTCTCGTCAAACTCCACGAAGTAGCCATCCTGGTGGTCATCGTAGCCGTAGTCGTAGTCTGCGTAAACCACAGCCCCAACGGGGTCAGTACATCCAAGTACTGGCAAGCAAGACTCACAGTTCTCCAAAGTATAGCCCGTCAACACAAGCACAGATGACTTGGTTCAACGAAAAGAAGGGGATATATAATGCTGCAACTGGCTGCGCTAACCAACTACAGAGATTCTATCATATACAACTATCAGAAAGGGGATAAGATCGAGTGTTGTAACCAACTGAAAGATAACATCAAACAAACCCATCCTGGATCTCGCCCCTTATCCTAAGAAGCAATCCGAGGATAACTCACACAGTTGGATTAAGATGAATCAAGTTATTGTGACAATAATCATATCACTAGTCAAGTTATTAATCATGGGGTGTAACATGTTTGATCATTATGTTTAAGTTGTCCTGAGTACTTGTTAGACAGTACTTTCACCAAGTAATCCATAACCGCGGAAAACACGGCTTCTCGAGAAGATTATCCCTGCAGGGTTGCACCAATTTGGCCGTACACGTATGAATAACCCGCCAGATGGGATGCCTCCCACCAAGCGGGGCACTCAACACAACTCAACTCTTCTCCGCATCAAGCCCAAAGCACCTTGGGCGCACGGCTAATCAAGCCCCGAAGAAAAGGGACCCTCATAGCACTCTAAGACCGTGTCCCCCTATATGCCGACTACAAAAGTTCCACCCTGCGCTGGGCTCGCAAAAACATGCATGCGGCAAATAGAAAGCACGAACTAAATGAGATGATTTGGACGAGATGCGAATCGAATCAAATTGAGGGGGGCGCCCATACTCGCTTCCCACATGCGGGTAGTGCGCTCATCATGGATCAGTAGACAAGACCCTTTTCCTATTAGGGTCGACACTAGCAGGCCTCAAAACCACACAGGGCCTCCTGCCGGTGCCTTATCATCAAATTATTATTAACAGTAAAAACATTGCATGATTGATTGATTGATTAAACATCGAGCCCCCAGAACATAATGAAATATAGTACTGAAAGTAACGGGTAACAGACTCGAGCAAAACAACCTAAGCATGCTATTAAGACACTGGCTCAATCAATGGGTTGTAGGAGGGGTGATGAGGCAATATCATGGGTTAAAGGATTCATGTGATAGGTTCGTAACAGAAACATCTACCACTAAGGCTAGCAAGATATATACAACGGAAAGTATCGGTAACCAGGGTTGAAAGGAACACGATGGTTCATGTGAGTGATAACTTGCCTGCAAACTCAACAGCTGGGTACTGAGCTAGATCCTCAGAAGGGGTGCTGTAAAGGTCGTCTGCCTCAACGTCGTCGTCTATTCGAGAAGAAGCAAACAAACAAAACAGGAATTGTAAACAATCATTGCCATGGCATTGTGCACAATCAAGATGATGCATGACAATTTAATGGGTGCATCAAAATAATTGACTAACAAGATAGCACAAATTAAATGGACCCATATGCAAGGGTTGCATATGGAAAAGGATCCATTGAAATAAGTGGAACAAATGATCTACAATTATTTATTATGTGATAGTTGTTATCATGATGCATGCATGATGATGATGACAAGATAACAACAGATAACAATAAATAAAAAGATTAATTGCAATTGGAATGAGGGTTAACAAGTTAAGAAAAACAGCTATGAAGTTTTGGAAATTATTGGTTACTTAATGATGTTAAACAAGTAGTTGTTGTTTTCAACAAATTAAAGTGTGCAAAACAAATTACAAAGTTGATATTTGAAAAGGTTATCAAATTTTAGTTGGATTACATGTTTCACATTTTGAAATTGGACCTTGGATTATTTAATTAGGAATTAAACAAATTTTAATTGCATTAAACAAGAGTTAAATGGTTTAGGCATTTTTAATTATTCAAAACAGAAAACAAAAATTATATTTGAATAGGTTATTTAAAATGGTATGGAAAACATATTTTATTTGCATTTATTGGATTAATAAATAATTAGTTATTGATTTTATAAACTAGCATTTGAATTATTCCAATTTGAATTTTTAAAGGTATTTGTAAAAGTCAAAACAGTGCACAAATTGGATATTTGGAAAGTTTATAAAATTTGGAGCAATAAACATATAAAGTTTGTATTTATTGGAATTATAGATTTGAAGTTATGGATTTTTGAAGTTAGGGGTTTATTCTGCCAATTTAAGAAGAATTAGAAATTAACAGATTAGTTTTTAATCTTTTGTTACCGTGCAGGAACTAAACCCACACGCTGCCAGGTAGGGCCCGTGGCCAGCGTGGCGAACGCGCGCTGGCGTGGCAAGGGAGCCACTGCCAGGTGGGGCCGCGCGCGTGAGGAAATCCACGAAAAAGAATTGCGGCCGCGGGGGATCGATCCCGCGAGCTCGCGGTGCAAGCGCATGCACTGAACCACTGCGATGCTGTCGTCTTTGTTATCAGTATACACAACGCAGATAGGATATGGTTACAGTTCGCGCAAGACTGAACTTTTAACTGACGAACCACTGCTTGCTCTACTGACAGAAGAAGCAGAAGGCTCGCCGGCGATCAACGTGTGCTCGTGGCCGTGCTGCGTCGCCGTGGATGCGATGATACTGGTGCGTGCACGCGAGGTTTCCAGAGAGGTAGGAAGGGGAGGGACGGTGTCGCTCACCGCGTCGTCGAGGAAGCAGAGGCCTGACGGAGACGATGGCCGCGGCGGTGACGAAGTGATCGAGGACGGCGGCGAGCTCCTGGTGGCCTCCCGTGGTTACTCCGGTGTCGAAAGGGTAGATGACGAAGAGGCGAGCCCGTTTTGGTGGCTACGGGTGGTGGAGGAGGTTCAGGTAGGCGGCGCCATGGCTGGATTCAGAAGCGGTGGCCGGCGGGAAGAAAAACAGAGAGGTGGAGGACGTCGAGGAGAGAGGAGATGGCGGCGCGGCGAGGGAAAAGACGGCGCCTAGGGTTAGGGTAGGTGCGGGAGTGCCCTAGGGCTCTTATAGGCGCGGAAACCCACGGGGGCTGTCGGCCGGCGGCGATTCTGTCGCGGTGGCGCCTCCGATGGAGCGCCGTACCGCGCGACGAAGATGAATAGAAGGGCGGCGCGAATCTCCAAGCGGTAAGTGGGGTTTGAGCGGGCTGGGTCGCGCGCAGCTAGGCTAGGTGGGCTGGGCCAGGCTATCTGCCGCGCGCGCGCAAGGTTTCCTTTGCTTTTTTATTTTTCTGTTTTTTTTTTGGTAGATTTGCTTTTGGAAGAAATTGTTAAGGTTTTAGTTAATAAAAATTACAGAAAAATTAGTTTAGGCTTGTTAGGTAATTAGAAACCATATTCCAAAAGTGGATTTCAAAAATTGAGTTTTAAAATGATAGTTTGTATTGAACCCAAATTAGAGGGATTTTAATGTTAATAAACCATTAAGAAAACATGCATTTGAATAGGGTTACCCCTAGGGTTTTGAGAATGATTTAAGGAGGGCAATTGCTTGGTGAATTTTTATGGTTTCAAAAGGTACTGAATTTTAAAAGGTTGGCTTGAATTGGAAAATGATTTAGGAGTTAATGATTTGAATTGGTTGCTTGATTAATGGTTTGATTAAAACCAACAATTTGAGAAGTGATCATAATTGAATTATTTGGAAAACAAGGAAAGGTTTTGTTTTGCAATTCTTTGTTTCAAAGATTGTAACAGACAAGTGTGAAAACAAGGTTTGATTCATTATGAAAACAATGCAACAGGAAATAAAATGATTATGATGCCATGATGCATTGCATAAATTAAACAAAGAAGTAAAACAACTAGGGTGTTTTCATACTTGGATGTTACAGGACCCCAGAAGCTGATGTTGCCTTCAAGGAGCTCAAGACCATGCTGGGTAGCGCTCCCATTCTGGCAAGCCCTCTGACTAAGGAGCCGATGATGCTCTATATTGCAGCTACCAATCGGGTAGTGAGTGTGGTGGTGGTAGTGGAGAGTGAAGAAGAAGGAAAGACCGTGCAGAGGCCGGTTTATTATCTCAGTGAGGTGCTATCCAGCTTCAAGCATAACTATCCCCACTACCAGAAGATGACTTATGGCGTATACCTTGGTGCCAAGAAGCTCAAGTACTATTTTTAGGAGCATCCGATAACAGTGGTGAGAACCGCTCCCATCTCGGAGATCATGGGCAATAAGGATGCAAGTGGCCGGGTGGCCAAGTGGGCAATTGAGCTAGCCGCGTACACTCTTTTGTACGCAAGAAGAGAAGCCATCAAATCCCAGACTATGGCGGATTTTTTGGTTATTGGGCCGAGATGCAATATGAGCCTCCCTTGCCGGAAACAAATTTCTGGAGGATGCATTTTGATGGCTCTAAAGTGAAAGAGGGGCTCGGTGCCGGTGTTGTGCTTAGCTCGCCCAAGCGGGACCAACTCAAGTATGTGCTTCAGATCAATTTTTCGGCATCCAATAATGTAGGCGAGTATGAAGCCCTGGTCCATGGCTTGAGAGTATCCAAGGAGATTGGAATCCAGCGGATTGTATGCTATGGAGACTCAGACCTGGTAGTCCAACAAGTCTCGGTGACTTGGGACGCTCTAGATGCCAACATTGCGTCTTACCGGTTTCTGGTCCAAAATATGACTAGATTCTTTGATCAGTGTGAATTTCATCACATCCACCGAGCTGAAAATGATGCAGCGGATGCTCTATCTAAGTTGGGGTCTTCTCGACAATTTATCCCGCCAGGGATTGCTCTGGAGCATTTGAGGAAACCTTCTATCAAGCCATCACCAAACTCGGAGTCCATATACATCCCGGCTCTGCCGGATTCAGAGGTTGTTCCCATAGAGATTGACTGGGAGAATGCAAAGGAGAACCCGAGGACTGTCATCTCCAACCCGGGGACTGCTCCTCCCAACTTGGGGACTGTCGCCTTCATCGAGGGGATCATTTCTCAGTACTCGGGGACTCATCTCCAACTCGGAGAAAGTAATGGTGGCTAGTCCGATGGAAGTGGATGAACCTATATTTCCTATTCGACCCACGCCGAGCTGAGCCCTGCCCATACTATCCTTCCTGATGGATGGCACTTTGCCAAGTGACGAGGTCACAGCCCGGCAGACACATAGAAGATCCAAGGCCTACACCATCATCAACAAAGAGCTACACAAGAGAATTCCTAGTGGCGTGCTCCAACGCTGTGTTGAGCCAAAAGAAGGAGAAAAAATTCTCAGGGAAATACATCAAGGAGAATGTGGGCACCATGCATCTTCTCGGGCTCTAGTCACCAAGGCTTTCCGGCATGGATTCTTCTGGCTCACTGCCTTGCGGTAAGCGGAAGATCTAGTGAGAAAATGCAATGGATGCCAGAGGTATGCAAGCAAGATACACACGCCAGCATCCGAGTTGAAGACCATCCCCATCACTTGGTCATTTGCTTTATGGTGCTTGGATATGGTGGGTCCTTTAAAACCATCTCGGGGCAACATGACTTGAAGTGAAGCCAATCCGGAAGTGCGATGGGAACACAGCTGTGAGCTTTTCCTGAAAGATATCATTCAGAGATATGGGTACCCGCATGGGATCATCACAGATAATGGAACCAATTTCGCTGAGGGAGCTTTTGCTCGGTTCTGCAAGGAGAAGCGGATCCGGCTGGACATTGCATCAGTCGCCCATCTGGCTTCCAATGGACAAGTTGAAAGAGATAATGGCATGGTCCTATCCGGAATAAAGCCAAGGCTAAGTGAGCCATTACAACGAACCCCTGGTTGTTGGCTGTACGAGTTGCCGATGGTGTTGTGGAGTCTAAGGACTACCCCTAACCGATCAACCGAATACACACCATTCTTCCTGGTATATGGAGCAGAGGCCGTGTTGCCCACTGAACTTGAGCATGACTCACCCAGAGTAACCCTCTATACCGAGGCGGAGGCAAGAGAAGCCCAAGAAAATGATGTCGATCAGCTCGAGGAAGCAAGAGACTTAACTCTATCGCGCTCAGCTATATATCAACAGAATCTGAGACGCTATCATAGACGGAAAGTAAGCCCAAGGGTTTTCCGAGAAGGAGACATGGTCCTTAGGCTTGTGCAGCGCACATCCGGGATGCACAAACTTTCCCCTCCATAGGAAGGGCCCTTCATTGTGATCAAGGCTCTGCACAATGATGCGTACTACCTCATTGACGCACAGGAAGCACAGAAGAACAAGGCAGACAAATCCGGAGAGGAATCCAAGCATCCCTGGAATGTAGCTCGACTCTGCTGTTTTCATTCCTGAACAAACATTGTATGTATGTCCTTAACCAAGTAAAATTGCATGTCGGCACTCTGAATTTGAACTCGGGGACTGCCTGTGCCAAACTTTCTTTGTGCCATTTACTTTATTTACTTTGCCTACTCGGTTTTTCTTCGAAAAATTTCACGTGCATGTCTAGTAGTGTGTTTAAACCTAAGGGACAACTCTGCGTCTCTGATGCTGTCCGTAACCCGGCTTCATGGCAAGCAAGAGAACAAGCCAAAGGTCAATAAACACACGAAAAACCGCAAAGGAAAGAAGGAGTGCACCAATCAAGTAGGGTGTCTTTCTTTTTCTGTACTTTCAGCTAAGTGTGGGGCAGTGTTAATTTCAAATATCAAAGTTGTTAAGTATTAGAAACTCGGCTTTCTGAAATCTTGTGACTCGACTACCAAAAATCCACAAGTGGAAGCTAAGAGCAAAAACAAAAGAACTGAGCGGATAAGAAAGGCAACTCGGGGACTTGCATTTAACGCAATCCGACATTGAGCCAGTATTGATAAGAAACTTGATAAAACTGAGTATCACGTGGAACGATAAAATGTTTGATTCATCTGCACCCGGCATACCGGGGATCTGATAAAAAATTTGGAGTTAAAGACAGAAGCCGGAACTTAAGATGCAGCTGATGGAGTGGAGTTGGCTTCTACGACGGATGGGTCTGCAGACTCGGAGGCCGGAGTCGTGGAGGCAGGCTCAGAAGCAGCATTGGAGGCTAGAGTCGTAGACTCACCAGCTGGAGGAGCGGGCCTGGATGCGGCGTTCTCGGTCGCAGCCTCCGCTGCGCCCAACTCGGGAGTCGGAGTGTCGATCCATCTCCGTGGTGACACCTCCGGCCGGGACAGTGGGCTCCGGGTCAGTCCGAACTTTCTCAGAGCCAGCTCCCTGCTCGGTTGCCTCCTGATCGACGCTCATCTCGGCCGCTTACTCAGTATTGGTCTGCTCGGCTCCTTCGTCGCCGGCTTCGTCTTGCTCCTCCTCCTCGTCACCTATGCTCCCATCCTCGCGGGCGTTAGCATCATCATCATCATTGTCATCTTCATCATCCTTGACATCGGTATCCGGCTCCGTGGGGTCGTTGATGAACTGTTAAGTGTCTGCATAAGATGCAAGCCGGTAGGCGGTCTCCTTGCGGCACAGGATGAACTCATCCCTATCGGTTCACTTGGAGTTGTTCCGGAGAACATTGAGCTTCTCGAGATCCATATTCTCGTACCAAGATAGCACGAAATGGAGGGCTTCATCTGCGCCAGCTCAGGCTGCTGAGGCGCTCCACTTCTTCAACTCCTCCTTGACGTGATCCAGGTCGGAGGCGATCTGGTTGATCGTGTCTAGGACCTCCCTCTCCGGACAGAAGAGCTTGTGCAGGCGCATAGCAGTTTATACCATGTAAGCGCCCATGCCCTTGAGGGTGATCGCCTGAGCTTTGATGTTCTCGATCAGGTTGTCGATCGTGGCTGAGTCCTCGATGTTGAGGCCTGCAGCTGCCCTCAGCCTCCACGACAGTCTCAGCAGCGAGGTTGAAATCTGGAAAGGTACCTAAGGTAGGACATGCTGGGTAGAGTCAGAAGAAGGAACCATGAAGAAGGACAACCGAGTAGAAGAGTTTGAAAGGAAGAAACCGAATAGAGCAAGGGTCTGTTGTAACTCACATCACAACTCTAGAACAAGGGCCCCTAGCCGATGGGTCCAGTATTCAACGATCCTGAAGTGCTTGTCTTGGAGGCGGCGCGAGTCGACCACCATGGTATCGAGGGCTTGGTTTCTGTTTCCCAGAGACTCAATCTCCTTCTCCAGCTCCAGCTTCTCGACGGCAGCCCGGTTCAGTGCCTCGGTCTTCTCGTTGCCGGCATGTAGCGTAGTTTTGAGGGCCTCAACAAGCTCGAGCTTGAGCTTGTGCACCTCCTCCTTCTCGGCAGCCAGGTCTTTCTCTAGCTTGGCCTCTCTGGCCTGCACCTGCTGCTGCATCTCGGCCGGGGTGACGCATCCTTGGTGCTTTGCAAGAAAGGCTTTGTGCTCATCTTTGAGAAAAGAAACCTAGTCAGTAGCACGAAGAAAAAATAGAAATTGAGTGGAAGAGAACAGAAGCCAACTCACTCTCTAGAGAGGAGATCTTGCTCTGCGCAGATGCGGCCATGACTTCGCAGTCCTGGTGCGTGTCAGCAAGCGCCTTAATCTCACCTACAGAGAGACAGAAATTGAGCAGAGATAGAAAATGGGCGTAAACACAAAACACACAAACCAAAGTACCAGTACTTACTCTCTAGAGAGGAAAGCTTAGTGATGGTGCTGGTGACGCTCTGCTCCAGGACAACTCTTTCACCCTTCTCCGCCTCCAGCTCTCGGTTCTTTGCCTTGACAGCCCGGTGGGACCATAGGAGTTGGCAGAAGAGCTTAGTCTGGGTCTTAGTGCATTCCTAAAGAAAAGTATGAGACAATGTGAGTATAAAGATTTGGCCCGAGTAGACCGCAACTCGGTTGAGCCTTGTCTACTCGGCCCAAATCTCGGGGACTGGATGGTGGATAAAGCAAAGGAAAAGATGGAAAAGATGGCAACTCGGAAATCCGGATAGAAAGGAAATACACTTACCCGGTTGGTGTTCTCAGCATCCTCAGCAGCTTTGCGCAGGCAATACATTTTGTGCGCCAAGCTACGGCTGGATGCAGCCATTGCCATCGAGACGGGGGCCAACATCGGCCTTGTTCCAAGACTGCTGATAGTTGTCCAGGCTACTGAGCCTCAGGCCGTCCCATTCCGCGCGACCGAGCTTCTTGCTGTCCCACTCCTTCTCGATAAACCTATCCTGTCTAGGATGGTCTCCATATCTTCACGGAGCTCGTGGGCAAGCTCCGTGAGTGGGGCAGCAGGATGGATGGTCAGAGCACCTTCTTTCCCCTTGGATCCGACGATGGCTAGTTTCTCCCGTCTCTTCAGCTCCTCCAGCCGCTGGGCTTTGAGCTCTTGCCGTTGCTGGTGATGCTCCTGCAGCTCGCGCCAGTGTTCCGGGAAGTTCACCGGGATAGTGGTTTCGCTAGCGCCTGCTCCGGGAGCCTGTTGGTCTGCGGGAGCAAATTTTATGTTAGTATGAATAAGGTTGGAGCTCCGGGTAACCGGGCCACTCTTGCTGGGCACCAGCGCTTTGCTTGGCACTGGAGAGATTGGAGTGTTTCCGACAGTGGCGACCGGTATTCGGTAGGTGAGGCTCGGAGCCTTGGCGTCGGATTTGGTGGTCTAGGCAGTCTTGGTGGTGGCCTTCTCGGCAGCGGCCGCAACGTCCAAGGTCTTGGCCGATTTTGGAATGAGTGGCGGCTTGGTCGCACCAGGGGTAGCAGAAGGGGCTCTTAGCGGTGGAGGCGGCGCCTGTGGTGTTGGATGTGGCCTCTTGGGCTGCTGCTGGCCGGCCTGCCTCGCATCCGACTGAGGCGTTCCTTTGGGTGGCTGCTGCGGCTGTCCAGCCTGCCCGGCGCCAGGCCAGACTTGGTCCTGGGGTGGCTGTTGTTCTTTGGCCTGGCCCTGCGCTGGTGGGGTCTCCTTCCGCTTCTCGGCATGGGCTTCTGGTTGCTTCTCGGTCGGGGCTTCTTGGGGCTTCTCGGTGGAAGCTGCTGCTAGTGATTGCTGCCTCTCGGCAGCGGGCTCTGGTGCATCTTGTTCAGAGGTGGGCTCCGGTGGCTCCGAAGCCTGGTCAGTTTCCATCTCGGTGCCAGTGTTGTCGGCACCGAGGTCCAGTTCTTCCTTAAGGGGAGAGGACATCTGGATCCTCTCCTCTGGCTGATATTCCCCTTCGTCGGGATCAAGATCCACGACGTTCTGGGCGCACTCGGCTTAGGTGGCATCAGCGCCGAGTGCCTCACTGAGAGAGAATAAGAAGAAAGGAAGAGAAAGTGAGATGGGTGCAAATTCAGAGCACAGAGGCATGAGAAAACCGGGAAGACTGTGAAGTGCAAACACTAGAGCAACAGGGCAGCTCGGAGGGACTTACCCGTCAGCAGTGGGGCGTGCGGCCCTCTTGCGCCCAGAGGTGCGCTTGGTGATTTTCTTCGTCTTTTTTGCGGGCGGATCAACCGCACCGCTGACAGCTCTTTTCCTCGAGCCGGCGAGGGCAGCCATGGACATGGGTTGCGCGTCGATGGGCTCCTCCTCCTCCACCTCATATGCGAGAAAAAAATGAAAAGGCTAATGTGAGTAAGGAAGGAACCCGGAAGAGAGGGAAGGACAGGTAATGAGGGAGTCGGTCACCTTCATCGTCCTCAGACCAGTCCCGAATGGAGGTGGAGATCCGGGACTTACCATCCTGGCCGGAGCGCGGGATGCAGAGTGTGTTCCGAACATCGAACTGTTCGGTATCATCCTCAGTCCGGTCAGCCTCCTAGTTTCGCTCGAAGATTGGATTATCTTCTATCTTGTGGCGAGCGATGACCTATAGCATGCAAACACAAAGCATAAGAAGCTAAGTCTCGATAGAGTAACTGAGTTGGGATCTACTCGGTGTAGCGTGCAAACATAAAGCATCATGAGCTAAGTCCTAGCAGGGAAACCGGGTCGAGACTCTACTCGGTATGACATGCAAGTATAAATCATACAGAGCTAAATGCTCACGAACAAGACTGGGTTGAGATCCTACTCGGCTTAGCATGCAAACACAAAGCATAAATGGCTAAGTCTATTCAAAGTAAACCAAGATGAATCCTACTCGGTGGAATGCGAAAGACAAGAAGCAAAATCAGCTAAGTGAGCATACTGTAACATCCCAAATTTGCTAACATTAGGGTGTGTGGTGTGTGTTCATCCCATACATGCATGGAAAAAAAATTTGAAACCAATTTAAGTTATGAATTTAAATGGTTTGAGAAAAATACCACAAATAGTACTTATTTTGGTTTCCAAAATCTTGTACTGGAAAATAATTCAATTTCACCAAAGAAAAATATGGTTAGGTTGAAAATTTCACAAGATCTCCAAAAGTTATTTTTGCCAAATTTTCGGTTTGCAAAAAGGCCCTCAAATCAATGGTTTTTGTTCTGTTTTTAAATAAAAAGGGGTTCTTTTGTTTTTTTCCAAAGTCCAGGGGGTTTTCGCAATTCTCCTTTTCTTTTTGCTTTCTTCTACCTTGAGACAGAAAGCAGCACCTGCGTGGCACCGCCGCCCTCGCCAAATGCCACCTCATCTCTGCTAGCTAGCTCGTGAGGATAAGCGAGGAGACGTCGTGGACTCCCATCTCTCCTCCGTCTCGCTCACGTACCCTCTCCTTCTCTGTATCTCCCCTGAGAACCTAACCCTAACCCTACCTTACGGATGCCAGCGAGCGTCGCCGTTCCGGCCGCTCCCGAGCTCCCTCGAGCACATCAAGGTCGCCGTGGTCGTCTTCTCTCCTCCCTAAGCCAAGGAATCAAGCCGAGGAGCTCTTAACCGCCGCCTCCATCCGCATCTTCCCCGCCTCCGGCCGCCGCGTCCACGGACGAATCCGGCCGATTCCGGCGCCGTCGCACCCTCCCGACCACGCCATCCTCTTCACCGCACCGTGGTGAGCTTCTGGGTGCCCTCCGTCCACCCCCTCTCCCTCCGGTTTCCCCTGTCACCGCTGGCCGCCGCCAGCCGCCGTGCCGATGGTCGCCGCCGGCCATCCCAGCGACCATTTGGTCACCGGTTGGTACCCCTAAAATCCCCTTGATCTCCTCTCTGTCGTGGTATAATTCGTTTCATCCAATTTGCAACTGGTTCATCGAATTTGAATTCATCTGTGAAGAACAAAGCACTATGATGTCACAGTGACATCACAGTGATGTCATAATTTCCTCTGTTTAATAATTCCAGAAAATGGATAAAATTGAATAATTGATATCTTTTAATCTGTTACTCAGAAAAATAAAATGAAAGTATGGTTTTGATCAGAAAAATGTAAGCTATCCAAACATGTCATTTTCATATATGTTTGAGAAAGTTGAAAAATGGCCTTTATTTAATGTTGGTTAATTCATTTAAAAATAGAAAAATAAGTCTTTATTCACAAAAATTAGAAAATTAAAAGTTATATACCAAAATGCTCAAAATGACAAATGCAATCTAGCTATGATGTTTTCAAACCCATTTGGACAACTAAAATTGTACTCACTTTCAGAATCGTCCGAATTGCCCCTCTGGGGTCTATTTCGGGCAAATTCCAGTAAAATTGCATAACTGTCATACGAACCCTAGCAACCCATTGAACCTGTCTAGGGCTTTATTTCAATGCATTAACTTTCTCATGCATACATGTTGCGTATTGCATCGATGCCATGTGTTGATTGTTATTTCTCTTTTGGTGTTGTTTCCCCCTCGGTAGAACGTGACTCCGAAGAGAAGGCCAGCAATTCCAAATGGTGAATACTTGATCTTAATCGACAATTCAAGCACTTATTCCCAAAGACTTTATCTGGTTTTCTTATAACCAAGGCAAGCATAACCTCTTATCTGCTCATATATATTTTCGAACAACATTTGATTCTCGTACTTTGCATTCGATTCCAAAGTATTTGATGCTAGTAGATATAGTTCACCTATATACTGCATTGCCTCAATATCCTGATCCACTGCTCCTAGCCGCCATAGTTTTTCTTGTGCGCATCGCTAGAGCCTTATATATGCTTCGTTTAGTCATACATGTTTATTACCTCTGCTCCATCTGGTTGATGAATCAGAGCTTCGATAACCTAGTATGATATGATGACGTGGTGAGATGAGCTTTGTGTGGATAACTTGACTAAGGCTGGTATGGGAGGCCACTTGGGAAGTGGTTGTTCGTCCTATACTCTCCAACCCTAGGATTACGGTCTCGAGCGGAAGCCAAGACTGAGCGTGCAACCACACGCGGGGTCTAAGTAACCGCGCTCGACCAACTAACTTGTTTGGCCAGATCCATGAGTCACGTAGTTTGAGATTTCCATTCGGCACCGCAAATAAAACCTTTTAAACGGTTTTGAAAACAAAATGCTCCGCTAGGGCGTGACCGGGGGCAAGTGATGGACGTACAGGGATCTTGACCCCGCCTCACAGAGATAGGTGCCGTCAGGAGGATGGCCAACTCCCTGTTGACGGGGTGGCCCTGTCTTGGGTTGACTCATGGATAGGGTCGGGTAAGGTAAAGTTCGCGGCCAGCCACCCTCTGCCGCGTTCCATGGAAGAGCGTACATGTGGCGCTAAGAGTCGGATGGTACGTGTGGGTAAAGTGTACATCCCTGCAGGGCAATATTTTCGAAAAGCCGTGTCCACGGTTAAGGACGACTTGGTGAATGTAAAGACCATAGATAACTTGAATGTAGCGTAAAAGATGCTGACAAAGCATGGATAAAATGTTTGAAGGATGCCTCCTCGGAGATGCCGAGAGGGGTGATCCTTGTAGCATGTGAGATGCTGGGAATTGATGTGGGTGGTTTGAAAAGATGATGATTACAGTAGTTGAGTTTCTCATCTGTTTTGAAAACACTCTTTGAGACGTTCTGTTCCTCCTCGATTTGGAAAATAAAGATTGCTTTACGCAAATCAGCCTTCATAAAACCCTTTCTGAAGATAGCAGATATATAATAGGTTAACTAAGTCTTGTTGAGTACCTCCCGTACTCAGGTTTGCTTAATTTTGGTTCAGGTGGAGTTCCTCACTTCGGTGGTGTTTCAACGTGGACATCGACGAGTAGTTTGGAGTTCCCAGGTAGCAGCCTGGAATCTATGGGCTGGGATGTCGCCTTATGTTGTGACCTCTTAGGCCTTTTTGGTTCTTGTTGATTAGCAACATAATTTGCCTTCCGTTGTCTGATATAATGTTGGGTCGTGTGACCTTTGTTTGTAAAGCTATACTCTAGTAACACATGTTTAATAAAGCTTCATGTTAGAGTACTGCTTTGATCGGTTGTTGGTTTCGAGCTCATTGTTATACAGTTTTGGCTATGCCTGCATAGTTGTCGCAGTCGAGGGGTTGTGGAGCCGATGATCCATGTCCGAGCCCGCCTGCCGATGTGATCGGCCTGGGGCGAGGTAACCCCAGTAACCCTCGATTGTTGTTGCACTTTCTGGACACATATCATCTCTGTATAGCTTTGGTCTCGTTTCCTTCAGTTTCATACGATTCGTGGACGCTTTGATATGCATAGTTGGTTATGACTAGCATGGACACAAGGAGTAGTAGACTGGGGATCCGGACTACGTGCCGATGAATCCAGTCTGCCTGCCGTTGTTTGTTGCGGCCGGGGCTGGTAACCCTGAAGCCCTTGTGGGTCCATGACTAGGAGCACATAACAGTATGTATATCTTGGGGTCCGGGGTCGTGACAAGGTCATGGTATCAGAGCAGGACTGCCTGTAGGAAAACCTTACTGCTTGGTCGATGTTGAGTCTAGTGTTTGTGAAAACTACTTTGAAACTTCAAATCGATTGTGGAAAACCTTCTTAGGACTCTTTTTACTCTGTATCTGATATCGCTCTAACTCTGGGTCACCTTACCTGTTTTGATGCAAAAAGGTTCTAGTCATTCAAAACTTAGGTGCCTTCTTTGGCAAGGACGTTGTTACCCAAGTTGACCTAGTGTTTAGTTTCTAGAGTCGTGTGCATTCCATATTCCGTTATCTCTTAACTGGGAGATCTCCTTTCCATTCCAATCTCTCTCAGAGTTGTGTGGATTCCATATTCTTACATGTTCCAAAGTCTAAAATCCCGAACCTCGAGATTTCCTTTCCATCTCGAATGTATCCGTTGTCCTCCGCTCAAGTTCTTCCGGAACTATCGTTGTCTTCTGGAAGATACTTCATGATTGCTATTCGTGGTGTTCTTCGTGGCACTAAGATAATAGTTACTCCTTTCTCAATGTTTTAAACCTTGGACTTGAACCGAAGGTCCCGGAATGTGCTGAATTGTGGTGGGTTGAACCATGTGGTTTCATAACCATGTGATGCTCACTCTATCAGTACAGGATACTGACCTTTAACCCAAGTTCTTTTTCGTTGAATCCTGAGGAATCTTTTTACCTCAGGGTGGTTAGGAAATTCCAACTCTCATAGTCGTAGGCTTTCCTTTGGAACCAAAAAGGGATCACAAAGTGTTCTTTATGATCCCCATATTATTGTTCTTGACTCTACTATACCTCCCGTCTTAGCATGGTTTATACAAATGAGTATGACTTTGTGCATCCAACGTGATCTCAGGATTTTCCAGAACACGTTCCTACTCTTTAGTTCCATTTCGAACTTCGTCTGTTGTTTGGAAACCAAGCTAAAAATGCGTGTTGGATTCTTCCAATGGATTTGCTCTTGTTTTCCGTCAGAACATTCCACCTTGGAATGTCAGGAGAAACAAACTCTAGAACCTCGTTCATCTCTAGGACTAGGTCAAAGTTTTGTAATCCACAGATTAAAGAAGTTTCATTAGCTTATGTTCCGTTCCACCTTCGAGTATCACACTTTTTCATATCAAGAGGTCGTGTTAAGTTTCATGGCCTTAATGATGAAGTGATGCTCTCACACATCTTCACTCCCCCTTCCTCCAAGCTTGAATGCTTGAGAATGATGGGTCTGTTCATCAACATGTGTATCAGCTATTCCTAGCAATTCTTATTGCTTTGAAAAGTCTAAGAAACATCTGTATCCTTCTTAGCACTACTGCTCACCCGGTCTATACTTAAAGTTGACTGTGTTATCAAATCCGTTCATTCTGGTGCACATTCTTCGTCAGAGAGTTAGGTTCATGCCAAAGCTTTCCAGACCACATCGGTTGCTTTGAAAAGCATGCGTCCTTTCGATTTCTAAGACATACCGGTGGGTTGTGATATTCTGGTTGTCTTTCTAGAAGTATCACCAGGTTTTACCTGACCGTTATGTCTAAACAAGGGGTAATTTGAAATACTCCTCTCTCTCCAAGAAACTGTGCTGGATATCCTGAATTACTTGGTTGATCTTAAAACAGTAACTTGGAGAGTTGAAAGACAAAAGCCCATCCCAACTTGTTCCTTTGGAATGGGATGTCTAGTTTTCATCCTATTGAAGCATGATAGTATCTCTTCAATGGACATGCTGTCATTCTACCTTTGATCTGATTTGCGCTATCATCAGATCAAGTCCAGATTCAAGGACTATCTTGATGGTGTTTTCACTCATGGTGTTTTGCCCGAGTACACCTTCACGTCCTTTGGTCTAACCAATGTTTTGCCTTGTTCATATATCATATGAATCCCTCTTCTTGGAGTGTCTTGATAAAGATGTTGTTGAGCCCGTCTACGACATTCTTGTTTTCTCCAAGTTGCAAGAGGTTCATGCTGAGCAAATGGCAACAATGTTGGAAACTTTCGAGAACCATCTTTCTGTCGTCAAGAAGTTGTGTTCTGGATGTTCTAAGTGACTTTCTCGGGTTCGTGCGCTTATGGTGAAAGTTGTCGCCATGGGCCCAAGTATAGTTTTCTTGTTCCTTCAGGAATAATCTCAAGTCGGTCATGCATGTGTGGACCACCCTTGAGATGGTTGGTTGTTACCTCCATTTACTTGAAGAAGTTTGTTTCCGTACCAAGCCACCGACCGATTACCCGTGAAAGAGAAGAAGTCCAAGAACTTCGTTATCTCGGTAATCGTTTTCCCAACAAGGACTCCGATGTGTTTTCTTGCAAGTAGTCCATGTAGGTGCAACCATCTTCCACAAGTTGATGATACATGAGTTCTGCAATATTGCTCATATTCTTGAGTGTATCATAGTAGTCCATGTCTTGAGAATCTAGCATACGTATCTCAATTGTAACCGGTGCAATTCCGCTGATCAAACATACTGAGTCTTATTTATCAATCCACTAACAAGAGCTGAATCTCAAGCAGCAACGATGGTTGGTGTTTCCTCAATGGTATTGAATTAGGTCCATTTGAAAATCCGGCATGGTTGATGTTGTGGTTGACACAATTAGCCGGAAGGCCTAATGTCGTATTCCCTTGAATCCGTAAGAACAACCACTCTCTGTGAGAATTCTTGTGTGGTTCATTCTAACAAGTTTTCCTCACTGTTCCTCCAAAACGGAGTTTGATATTCACTTGATGACCTACAGAAGGCTTGTCGTGAGCCTGTTGTCTGTATCTAGAATATCAAGGATAACTTGGAAGTTGATCTTTCCAATATCTCTCCGTTGAACCTCCAAAATTTCTGTTCTAGTGGAAATAAGTTCATCAGGAGAACATCTCTTGGTGTTATGTAATTGCCAATGATCAATTTCCTTTTTCAAGTTGTTTGTACTTGAAGTGTTGTTCATCCCACACATTGTGTGAATTTGTCAGTCACTTCAGCCATGGGATCTTAACCATGTGGCAAGCGTATTGCTACGTCAAAACCACATAGGAAAGATGTTCCCTATTTTCCTCCGGTGTTTCAATCTTCGTTGGTTGCTCATATTTATGGTGTGACCAAGAATTACTCCCTAACTATGGTGTTCCAACATCCTTTGGCTACTCATCTTCTGCCATGAAGTAACATCCGGATCATTGACAAGGATTTCAAGAAAGTTGTTATGGAATGGTTGAAAGTTCCGTTATCTTCCGTGTCCACTCCGAAGAGTGAACATGATTTTGTATCAAATTCTCTCTGATGCACGATTACAGTGTTTTCTCGTGTTTTCCCTCGTCTACGAATATTACATTGTGATATTCAAGACCACCCTCTCCATCTTGGTTATCTGTTTGAAGAAACCTCGATGTCATACGTTGTCCAACCGTTCTTTTCCAAAAGGATTTAAAGTCTTGTGCAAATCTCATAGTCTAAATCCTTTCAAGAACCATCGTCCATAAACTTGAAATCTTCTGTTTTCCCTCCGTTACCTTGATGTGTTTCATGCACGTTAACTGTGACGCCCCGAGATCGGGCACTATGCAGATTTCAGCATTCCCGCCAAATCCGCATAATAACCGATTCCAGGTTGCCACTTATGATAGCATTACAACAGTTCACGAATATTCCACAATTACAACAGAAACAGATAGATACAAGATGACTCAAACGAGCCAAGGATACAACTGATACAATACAAAGATCCAAATAACAGCGGAAGAAACAACATATCGTCCGTCTACGGACAAGATCCAAATTGGACTAAGAGTCCTGAAGATAACCGAGAGCGTCCAATCCCTGCCCAGGCCAAGCCGGAGGGATTCCCAAGCTAACGTCGTCAGACTTCAAACCTGTTGACTGCAATGTTGAATATGCAGCCACGAAAAAGGATTCGTGGGTCAGTACGGTTAAGTACTGGCAAGGGGATAAAAACCCATACTCACAAGATACCGGCGTATTCCGATCATCACAAGATACAAATACTTTGGGATCAACGGAAAGGAAGGGGTTATTGCAAATAAGCGGCAACGGGCTGCACTAACCGACTACAGAAACACTCTACAACTTCCGGCTAAAAGAGGGAGATAAGATAGCGTATCGAAACCAACTACAACTACTCATCAGACAATACCCATCCAATGTCACCCCCTACTAAGGAAGCAACCCAAGGATAACTCACACGGTTGATTAATGATGGATCAAGTTATTGTGTCAATAAGACTATTACTAGTCAAGTTATTATCATTAGGTGTAAGTTGTCTGAGTACTTGTTAGCCAGTACTTTCACCAAGTCGTCACATAACCGCGGACAACACGGCTTCTCGAGAAGATTCATCCCTGCAGGGTGTGCTCCAGTACCCGTACACACTCAAGCCACCAACTAAAACTCAGGTTGGCTTGACACGACCCAAACCATCTCTACAACCCATCCTAGGAGCCACGGAGCTATAAGGTCCCAGCCACGCAGCCGAATACTCAGCGCAGGTGTGCAAAACTCCCGCAGGACACAACACCCCGGCACTACAGGCCTCGCCCTATATGCATCATCATCATCATCAGTAACCAAGGGGGGCCAACCCATTATGCAAAGGAGCAAATGGAACACCCGAACTAAGTGTGGCTCTTCGGACAAGCTGCAGATCAGGTCTAAGTCGAGGGGGGTCCCATACTACCACCCGGATGCGGTGAGCACGCTCATCATGGATCAGTAGACAAGACTCTTTCCTAGTTTCGACACTAGCAGGCTTCAAAACCCTAACCCGGGCCTCCTGCCGGTGCCTTATCATCAAATTATTATTACCCAAAACATTAACATGTTGTTGATTGAATTGAAACCTAACTATCAACTAAACAGGTGATACGACAAAGGATAACAAGACTCGAGCACAAACAAACCTAAGCATGCAACTACGACACGAGGGCCAACCGGGTAAACAAACAACAGTTAATAGGAAGTGGAAGGAAGGCTATATCATGGCTGTAAGGTAAACATATAATAGGATCGGGACACAAGCATCGAACATCAACAGGCTAGAATAAGAACAACGGAAAGAATCGGTAACAAGTGATGAAAGGCAGCCATATGGCAGCAAGTGAGTATACTTGCCTGAGATCCCGCAAGGTAGCAGAACTTGTCGTTGCTCACATCATCTCAACGTCCTATCCGGGAAGAAGCAATGAACCTCGAACAAACACCGGATGCAACAATTACTACTACGGCAAAAGATCCAGCATGATCAAGATAGGGATGCATGACAGGTTTAAAGATGCATCAAGGTAACTAGTTGACAAGATAAACAAATTTAAATGGACCCATATGCAATTTGAGTTGCATATGAACAGCCCATGAATTATGGTTAGATGATTTGTTTTCCAACTAATCAACAGGTGAAGGTGGATTAGCATGATGCATGGATGAGGAAAACAACAAAATAACAACAATAGAACCAATTGGAAATAAGGTTTAACAAGTTTGGAAATTATTGGTTAAGATTGGAAATTTTGGTTACTTAAACATGTTTCACAAGCAATTGTTGTTTTCATCAAGTTTAATTGTTCAAAACAGATAGCAAAGTTTATATTTGAAAAGAACATCAAATTTTAGTTGGATTACATGTTTCAAAATTTGAAATTGGAATTAGGATAATTTAATTATGAATTAAACAATATTAACCAAGTTTTAAATGAATTTAAAACAAGTTTGAATTTAATTGAAGTTTTATTTGTTCAAAACATAAATTCAAACTCACCTTTGAAAAGTTCACACTTTGATGGTTTGAAAACATATATTGCATGTTCAAAATTATTTTATTTTGAGCAAGTTATGATTTTATCAAATTTAAATGAATTAAACAAGTATTAAATTATTTAGGCAATTTAAATTGTTCAAACCATGAAACAAAATTTATATTTGAAAAGGTTATTCAAAATGGTATGGAAAACATATTTCATTTGTGGAATTTGGAATTTTTATGCTCAAGTTATGAATTTTGCAAGTTTAAGTGAATTTGACAAGTTTTCAAATATTGCACCAATTTAAAATATTCAAAACAGTAAACAAATTTTATATTTGGATAGAACATTTAATTTGGGACAGAAAACATATTTAAAAAGTTAAAATTGGAGTTGGGATGAATTAATTATGCAATTTACAAAATTGGGTGCAATTCTGCCATTTTTTGTAACTAGGGACTAGAAAAATATTTTACAGGGGCTTAGAAGTAAGTTAGAAGGGCCTAGTTGTGATTTCTGACAAGTGCTGTATCAAAACCTTGCAAAATTAAAAAGGTGGTTTTATTGGTGGGAGGTGGGATTCGATCCCAGGTCTCCCAGGAGACGGATTGGGCTCCTAACCACTGGGCTGCGGATGCGGTTGTGTCATGGAAGGGGGGCGAGGGAAGATAACGTGTGGCCTGCGACCTTTTTTTTTTGCTGAACGTAACTGAACCCAACCGGTACGCATCTGTACCACGACAGAGGCAATGGCAGCGATTTCTGGTGCTCGCCGGAGGGCGCCGGGGGGGCTGCGCGTGGGGTGTGGGGCGTGTGGCTGCTGCGGCCTAAGGGAGAGGGAGGAGGCGAGTGGGGGAGCGATCGGTGGCTGCTCACCTGGGTGCCCTCGACGGACAGGAGGGAGGAGGCGTCGGGACAGGAGCAGGGCGGCGACCGGCGGTGGGAGGCGATGGCGGCGGCGCATCCGCCCCTCCCGGTGCCCACCGAGGGGGTGGAGAGGAAGAGGGGGCCGGGGGCGTTCCATTCCCGGCCCCAGCGCGCTCGGAGGAGGCTCCACGCCGGTGATCGCCGGAGCCAAAGAGCTGTTCTACTCGGTGGTTCAGTTACAGGGAAGAATAGAAGGTTCAGAGAGAGGAGGGATGGAGGAGATGGAAGATGGCGGCGCTAGGAGGGGGAAGGAGTAGGGCTAGGGGGTCTAGGTTAGAGGGTAGGTAGTTTTATGGAGGGGAGAGCCTAGTACGGCAGCTCATCCGGGAGGGGGCGGAAGGATCGGATGGTTCTGTACGTGTTCGTACTGAAGATGTCAACATCGCGAGGAAGAAGACAAAACAGAGGGGGGTATGGGCCAGAAGTGGGATGGGCCTGGGGTAGTTAGGTTAGCTGCTGCTCACTTTATTTTTTCTTTTTCTTTTCTGTTTTTTTTTTGTAGCAAGAGAAATTGGAAGGAGATGCTAGGGTTTTAGGCTTTAAAAATTTTGAGAAAAAATCTTGGGGACTTGTCAGCTCAAAACCTATCAGTTGGCAAGTTAGTTTTTGAAATTTCAAATTGTTACCTGCTGTTTGGAAAATAAATCAATGTAGATGATTTTTGAAGATTTGAAATGATTAATGAGATCAACCTTTTAATAAGGTGACCCAAAGGAATTAATTGGAAAACAAGTAATGAGAGAAAGTTTTGGTTATTATTGTTATAGTTTCAAATTGGTTTTGTTTGAAGATATTTGATATGAATTTGAAGGTGATTTAATTAATTGATTGAATTAATGGTTTGATTAAAACCAACAATTTAAATGAGTGATTTGATTTGAATTTTTGAATTAGCCACTAGGGTTTTAATAACAGGGAACATTTTATTAACAAGCAAGTTGATCAAGACAGATTCAACCAGTGAAAAACAATTGAGTGGTTTAGTTTGAAATTTTGAAATTGGAAATTTTGAGCAGGGGGTGAAAGTTTAAATTGTTTTTGAATTTTCAGTTATGATGCAAACATGGTGCAATGCAATGTGATGCATATGATGTAAGCAAAACAAACAGGTAACACCCCAGGTGTTACAGACGACACCACTAACAAGGGATTGCGCCCTCGCAATCCACCTGCTAACCCGGGAGGGGAAAGAAGTTCGACTATCGATTCTTCGTGCTTCCAGTTGATCTCCTCGACACCACTAACAAGGGCTTCTCGACACCACTAACAAGAGATTCTTGCTAGGGCTGACGACGATGTTCTTCCACCAGGAACCTTCCGATGATCGAACCTATTAGGTTACCGGCTCAGAAAACGTCCACCCACGTAGGATCCTAACACTTTGAAAGATAGAAAAGAGGGGAAGACTCCAAAACAAATAAGATGGGAGGGGAAATATAATAGAGATAAGGAGAAAACAAGAATCCTATTGAGATGTTTCCAAAATAGTTTAGCAGAAAATAGTTTTTGACACTCTAGAAACAACGACCGTTAGCGAGGTTAACCTACAGGCTTTGCGGACCCGTTGCTTCGATAACCATTCGTATCGAAACAATCTCGGGAATCGGAACCAAGGCTCTGATACCATTTGTGACGCCCCGAGATCGGGCACTATGCAGATTTCAGCATTCCCGCCAAATCCGCATAATAACCGATTCCAGGTTGCCACTTATGATAGCATTACAACAGTTCACGAATATTCCACAATTACAACAGAAACAGATAGATACAAGATGACTCAAACGAGCCAAGGATACAACTGATACAATACAAAGATCCAAATAACAGCGGAAGAAACAACATATCGTCCGTCTACGGACAAGATCCAAATTGGACTAAGAGTCCTGAAGATAACCGAGAGCGTCCAATCCCTGCCCAGGCCAAGCCGGAGGGATTCCCAAGCTAACGTCGTCAGACTTAAAACCTGTTGACTGCAATGTTGAATATGCAGCCACGAAAAAGGATTCGTGGGTCAGTACGGTTAAGTACTGGCAAGGGGATAAAAACCCATACTCACAAGATACCGGCGTATTCCGATCATCACAAGATACAAATACTTTGGGATCAACGGAAAGGAAGGGGTTATTGCAAATAAGCGGCAACGGGCTGCACTAACCGACTACAGAAACACTCTACAACTTCCGGCTAAAAGAGGGAGATAAGATAGCGTATCGAAACCAACTACAACTACTCATCAGACAATACCCATCCAATGTCACCCCCTACTAAGGAAGCAACCCAAGGATAACTCACACGGTTGATTAATGATGGATCAAGTTATTGTGTCAATAAGACTATTACTAGTCAAGTTATTATCATTAGGTGTAAGTTGTCTGAGTACTTGTTAGCCAGTACTTTCACCAAGTCGTCACATAACCGCGGACAACACGGCTTCTCGAGAAGATTCATCCCTGCAGGGTGTGCTCCAGTACCCGTACACACTCAAGCCACCAACTAAAACTCAGGTTGGCTTGACACGACCCAAACCATCTCTACAACCCATCCTAGGAGCCACGGAGCTATAAGGTCCCAGCCACGCAGCCGAATACTCAGCGCAGGTGTGCAAAACTCCCGCAGGACACAACACCCCGGCACTACAGGCCTCGCCCTATATGCATCATCATCATCTTCAGTAACCAAGGGGGGCCAACCCATTATGCAAAGGAGCAAATGGAACACCCGAACTAAGTGTGGCTCTTCGGACAAGCTGCAGATCAGGTCTAAGTCGAGGGGGGTCCCATACTACCACCCGGATGCGGTGAGCACGCTCATCATGGATCAGTAGACAAGACTCTTTCCTAGTTTCGACACTAGCAGGCTTCAAAACCCTAACCCGGGCCTCCTGCCGGTGCCTTATCATCAAATTATTATTACCCAAAACATTAACATGTTGTTGATTGAATTGAAACCCAACTATCAACTAAACAGGTGATACGACAAAGGATAACAAGACTCGAGCACAAACAAACCTAAGCATGCAACTACGACACGAGGGCCAACCGGGTAAACAAACAACAGTTAATAGGAAGTGGAAGGAAGGCTATACCATGGCTGTAAGGTAAACATATAATAGGATCGGGACACAAGCATCGAACATCAACAGGCTAGAATAAGAACAACGGAAAGAATCGGTAACAAGTGATGAAAGGCAGCCATATGGCAGCAAGTGAGTATACTTGCCTGAGATCCCGCAAGGTAGCAGAACTTGTCGTTGCTCACATCATCTCAACGTCCTATCCGGGAAGAAGCAATGAACCTCGAACAAACACCGGATGCAACAATTACTACTAAGGCAAAAGATCCAGCATGATCAAGATAGGGATGCATGACAGGTTTAAAGATGCATCAAGGTAACTAGTTGACAAGATAAACAAATTTAAATGGACCCATATGCAATTTGAGTTGCATATGAACAGCCCATGAATTATGGTTAGATGATTTGTTTTCCAACTAATCAACAGGTGAAGGTGGATTAGCATGATGCATGGATGAGGAAAACAGCAAAATAACAACAATAGAACCAATTGGAAATAAGGTTTAACAAGTTTGGAAATTATTGGTTAAGATTGGAAATTTTGGTTACTTAAACATGTCTCACAAGAAATTGTTGTTTTCATCAAGTTTAATTGTTCAAAACAGATAGCAAAGTTTATATTTGAAAAGAACATCAAATTTTAGTTGGATTACATGTTTCAAAAATTGAAATTGGAATTAGGATAATTTAATTATGAATTAAACAATATTAACCAAGTTTTAAATGAATTTAAAACAAGTTTGAATTTAATTGAAGTTTTATTTGTTCAAAACATAAATTCAAACTCACCTTTGAAAAGTTCACACTTTGATGGTTTGAAAACATATATTGCATGTTCAAAATTATTTTATTTTGAGCAAGTTATGATTTTATCAAATTTAAATGAATTAAACAAGTATTAAATTATTTAGGCAATTTAAATTGTTCAAACCATGAAACAAAATTTATATTTGAAAAGGTTATTCAAAATGGGATGGAAAACATATTTCATTTGTGGAATTTGGAATTTTTATGCTCAAGTTATGAATTTTGCAAGTTTAAGTGAATTTGACAAGTTTTCAAATATTGCACCAATTTAAAATATTCAAAACAGTAAACAAATTTTATATTTGGATAGAACATTTAATTTGGGACAGAAAACATATTTAAAAAGTTAAAATTGGAGTTGGGATGAATTAATTATGCAATTTACAAAATTGGGTGCAATTCTGCCATTTTTTGTAACTAGGGACTAGAAAAATATTTTACAGGGGCTTAGAAGTAAGTTAGAAGGGCCTAGTTGTGATTTCTGACAAGTGCTGTATCAAAACCTTGCAAAATTAAAAAGGTGGTTTTATTGGTGGGAGGTGGGATTCGATCCCAGGTCTCCCAGGAGACGGATTGGGCTCCTAACCACTGGGCTGCGGATGCGGTTGTGTCATGGAAGGGGGGCGAGGGAAGATAACGTGTGGCCTGCGGCCTTTTTTTTTTGCTGAACGTAACTGAACCCAACCGGTACGCATCTGTACCACGACAGAGGCAATGGCAGCGATTTCTGGTGCTCGCCGGAGGGCGCCGGGGGGGCTGCGCGTGGGGTGTGGGGCGTGTGGCTGCTGCGGCCTAAGGGAGAGGGAGGAGGCGAGTGGGGGAGCGATCGGTGGCTGCTCACCTGGGTGCCCTCGACGGACAGGAGGGAGGAGGCGTCGGGACAGGAGCAGGGCGGCGACCGGCGGTGGGAGGCGATGGCGGCGGCGCATCCGCCCCTCCCGGTGCCCACCGAGGGGGTGGAGAGGAAGAGGGGGCCGGGGGCGTTCCATTCCCGGCCCCAGCGCGCTCGGAGGAGGCTCCACGCCGGTGATCGCCGGAGCCAAAGAGCTGTTCTACTCGGTGGTTCAGTTACAGGGAAGAACAGAAGGTTCAGAGAGAGGAGGGATGGAGGAGATGGAAGATGGCGGCGCTAGGAGGGGGAAGGAGTAGGGCTAGGGGGTCTAGGTTAGAGGGTAGGTAGTTTTATGGAGGGGAGAGCCTAGTACGGCAGCTCATCCGGGAGGGGGCGGAAGGATCGGATGGTTCTGTACGTGTTCGTACTGAAGATGTCGACATTGCGAGGAAGAAGACAAAACAGAGGGGGGTATGGGCCAGAAGTGGGATGGGCCTGGGGTAGTTAGGTTAGCTGCTGCTCACTTTATTTTTTCTTTTTCTTTTCTGTTTTGTTTTTTTTTTTGTAGCAAGAGAAATTGGAAGGAGATGCTAGGGTTTTAGGCTTTAAAAATTTTGAGAAAAAATCTTGGGGACTTGTCAGCTCAAAACCTATCAGTTGGCAAGTTAGTTTTTGAAATTTCAAATTGTTACCTGCTGTTTGGAAAATAAATCAATGTAGATGATTTTTGAAGATTTGAAATGATTAATGAGATCAACCTTTTAATAAGGTGACCCAAAGGAATTAATTGGAAAACAAGTAATGAGAGAAAGTTTTGGTTATTATTGTTATAGTTTCAAATTGGTTTTGTTTGAAGATATTTGATATGAATTTGAAGGTGATTTAATTAATTGATTGAATTAATGGTTTGATTAAAACCAACAATTTAAATGAGTGATTTGATTTGAATTTTTGAATTAGCCACTAGGGTTTTAATAACAGGGAACATTTTATTAACAAGCAAGTTGATCAAGACAGATTCAACCAGTGAAAAAAATTGAGTGGTTTAGTTTGAAATTTTGAAATTGGAAATTTTGAGCAGGGGGTGAAAGTTTAAATTGTTTTTGAATTTTCAGTTATGATGCAAACATGGTGCAATGCAATGTGATGCATATGATGCAAGCAAAACAAACAGGTAACACCCCAGGTGTTACATTAACTCAAAAAGTTCTTTACGAACATCCTGTCATGAGTTACCCATGGGATACTCGATCTTCGTGAAGATCAAATCTTAAGAGTTTTCCCTCTCACCTAGGGTGTAGCCGCTGAAGAATCTTCGCAAGTGATACGGATCAACCTCTTCGATAAATGAACCGTAAGGGGGTAGATTTGTAACATCCCAAATTTGCTAACATTAGGGTGTGTGGTGTGTGTTCATCCCATACATGCATGGAAACAAAATTTGAAACCAATTTAAGTTATGAATTAAAATGGTTTGAGAAAAATACCACAAATAGTACTTATTTTGTTTTCCAAAATCTTGTATTGGAAAATAATTCAATTTCACCAAAGAAAAATATGGTTAGGTTGAAAATTTCACAAGCTTTCCAAAAGTTATTTTTGCCAAAATTTTCTGTTTGCAAAAAGGCCCTCAAATCAATGGTTTTTGTTCTGTTTTTAAATAAAAAGGGGTTCTTTTTTTCCAAAGTCCAGGGGGTTTTCGCAATTCTCCTTTTCTTTTTGCTTTCTTCTACCTTGAGACAGAAAGCAGCACCTGCGTGGCACCACTGCCCTCGCCAAATACCACCTCCTCTCTGCTAGCTAGATCGTGAGGATAAGCGAGGAGACGCCGTGGCCTCCCATCTCTCCTCCCTCTTATCACGTACCCTCTCCTTCTCTGTATCTCCCCTGAGAACCTAACCCTAACCCTACCTTACGGACGCCGGCGAGCGTCGCCGTTCCGGCGGCTCCCGAGCTCCCTCGAGCACAACAAGGTCGCCGTGGTCGTCTTCTCTCCTCCCTAAGCCAAGGAACGAGCCGAGGAGCTCTTAACCGCCGCCGCCGTCCGCATCTTCCCCGCCTCCGGCCGCCGCGTCCACAGACGAATCCGGCCGATTCCGGCGTCGCCGCACCCTCCTGACCACGCCATCCTCTTCACCGCATCGTGGTGAGCTTCTGGGTGCCCTCCGTTCACCCCCTCTCCCTCCGGTTTCCCCTGTCACCTCCGGCCGCCGCCTGCCGCCGTGCCGATGGTCGCCGCCGGCCATCCCGGCGACCATTTGGTCACCGGTTGGTACCCCTAAAATCCCCTTGATCTCCTCTCTGTCGTGGTATAATTCGTTTCATCCAATTTTCAACCGGTTCGTCGAATTTGAATTCATCTGTGAAGAACAAAGCACTGTGATGTCACAGTGACATCATAGTGATGTCATAATTTCCTCTGTTTAATAATTCCATAAAATGGATAAAATTGAATAATTAATATCTTTTAATCTGTTACTCAGAAAAATAAAATGAAAGTATGGTTTTGATCAGAAAAATGTAAGCTATCCAAACATGTAATTTTCATATATGTTTGAGAAAGTTGAAAATGGCCTTTATTTAATGTTGTTTAATTCATTTAAAATAGAAAAATAAGTTTTTATTCACAAAAATTAGAAAATTAAAAGTTATATACCAAAATGCTCAAAATGACAAATGCAATCTAGCTATGATATTTTCAAACCCATTTGGACAACTAAAATTGTACTCACTTTCAGAATCGTCCGAATTGCCCCTCTGGGGTCCATTTCCGGCAAATTCCAGTAAAATTGCATAACTGTCATACGAACCCTAGCAACCCATTGAACCTGTCTAGGGCTTTATTTCAGTGCATTAACTTGCTCATGCATACATGTTGCGCATTGCATCGATGCCATGTGTTGATTGTTATTTCTCTTTTGGTGTTGTTTCCCCCTCGGTAGAACGTGACTCTGAAGAGAAGGCCAGCAATTCCAAATGGTGAATACTTGATCTTAATCGACAAGTCAAGCACTTATTCCCGAAGACTTTATCTGGTTTTCTTATAACCAAGGCAAGCATAACCTCTTATCTGCTCATATATGTTTTCGAACAACATTTGATTCTCGTACTTTGCATTCGATTCCAAAGTATTTGATGCTAGTAGATATAGTTCACCTATATACTGTATTGCCTCAATATCCTGATCCACTGCTCCTAGCCGCCATAGTTTTGCTTGTGCGCATCGCCAGAGCCTCATATATGCTTCGTTTAGTCATACATGTTTATTACCTCTGCTCCATCCGGTTGATGAATCAGAGCTGCGATAACCTAGTATGATATGATGACATGGTGAGATGAGCTTTGTGTGGATAACTTGACTAAGGCTGGTATGGGAGGCCACTTGGGAAGTGGTTGTTCGTCCTATACTCGCCAAACCTAGGATTACGGTCTCGAGCGGAAGCCAAGACTGAGTGTGCAACCACACGCGGGGTCTAAGTGTAACATCCCAAATTTTACATTTGGAATGTTTTGCATTTAGGCATATGCATAGCATGGCATAATTTTAAAACTTGCATTTGAGTGTTGCATTTTAAACCCCAAAACAAAATCATGTTTTAAAATGCTCAAAATCCTTCTATAAGGCGTTTATAAGCTAAAGGATAATTGAATATTTTATTTTGCCTAAAATTACTTAATAATAGTAAAATATGATAGAGTTTTAAATTTCAAAATTTTAGAAATTTGTTTGACTCGATTCCGAGTTGTATTTCAAAAGTTATTAAAGTTTTACGGAAAAAAAAACCGATGCCAACTCCATGGGCCGGCCCAAGAGCTCCATCCGTGGTGAGGGTACGAATTCCGTTTTTCTTCGACCAACCTCCATCCAAACTCGCATATCTCTTCATCCGAGAGTCCAAATGCGATTCCGCTTCTTTCTACTTGTTCCCTACTCCAAGGAGCAACTTCCCACCGACCTCCCCACCTATAAATACCCCAGCCCCGGCCGTGAGGTCGCCACAAACTCGAAACTCCAATTTCAGATTTGTTTCGTGGTATTTTACTCGCCACGGTCCGTGAGTTGCTCGGTTGACGTTCAAGTCTTCACGAGAGTTTTAGATATCGTCGATACTGATCCATCCCAAGAAACCTCACCTCTTTTCCACCACAGCCGGAGAATTTCGCGATCTACTGTCTCAGATCTGAAGCGGCAAACGTTCAATTACTCTTCAACCGTTTGTCCGTTTTCACGCACATTTCTACTGTAGTTGCATCTCATCATTATCTACAACTTTCGTTCTTTGAGTTTTCCGATTTGAGCTACAGATCTATTTATATAATTCTGATATAATTTTGCCCACCGGAGTAACTCGAATTTTCAAATCTATACTTCGTTCTTATTCATCCAAAAAGTTCTCGTTGAGTGTTTTATTTGCTTTTTAGATCTTATTAGTATGTTAGGTTTAGATCCACCGTTTTATGAACTTTATTTCGATAAGATCATGTAGATAGTTATTTAACCCTATTTAATTTGGTTAAGCTGCTTCTTTGCCTCTTGTTGCATTACAAACTTTTTCATGCATCATATATTGTTTAGGTAACCAGAGAACTAGTAAATTAGTTGTCTTGCATTATTAAATCATCATGCATCCATATGTTGTATTGTTGTTTTGTCTGGTTTGGTTATTTATTGTGGTATATGCTTGCAACGTGTAGATTGTGAGAGTTGCGGTTGTTGTTCGTGTGAGGACCGTGGTTGTTACGGTTGCGACTGACTCGAATGCGTGAACGACTCCAAATTTCTGTCAAGGCAAGTGACACACATGATCCTACTATTTTACTATATGCATTAGATTTTTATAGTAGTTATGCATGAGTAGGAGTTGAGTGCTATCGCTATGCTAGATATTATTAGAGATTGCTTCACTAACACCCAAGTGAAGTAATCACATGTTACCCTAGATCGTAGCATCCATATGGTAGGCAAACATCGTAGTTGTAGATTGCTTAGCCATGCTCTAGCTATTCGTGGATGGGATCATTATCATGTTATGATGAAAATCGTTATTTGAATTGCTTATGAAAACAACATGATAATTAATTAACCACTGGGCGGATTGCTAGAGTGTCATCAGAGTACAAAGTTTGGTGGGGACCGCCACCCAGTATCTTGAGATTATGTTTACTTTCTTTATGTAGTTGTTATTGCGTGCAACCATGTTTCATATTAGTATGGGCTAGACATAAATTGTAGGTTGTGGTGACTCGAACCCAACGTGTCCAGAGATGTAGATTAGTGGTAGGTTGGTCCGGCTCGTGGTGGGTTTGGGAATCTACTTCTTATGGTTTATGTCTTGATCTTCTTTCCTTCCGTGGTACTAGTGGTGTATCATGGTGTTTGGGGTCGATTGGGCAACATGGGTAAAGGGCACAAACCTCGCGAGGGTTAAAACTAAGATCTTAGCCATGTTCCATTGGTTAGGGACAATTCAACAACTAGATAGGAAACATGACATATCTCGTTCATCTTGTTTTATTGATTACTACCAATTTGACTATGGGTTATTGGAGAAGTGCCTGATGGTGTTTCAGCGTGCTAATCCAAAAAATGGTAGGAGCACTTTGCTATCAACCAAAGTTTCCAATTATATAGGAGCACTTTGCTATCAACCAAAGTGTCCAATTATGTGCAAATCTATTTTCTATTAAAGGATAGGAAAAAATTCCTTTATGCAAATTAGCCTTGAAACTCTACCAGCCAAATATGCATGTAGACTAGCACTTGCCATTTATATACCACCATAGTGTCACTTGCCACCATTGCTCAGAATGATCTGGCCTCCATTTGGGGGCTGCATATTCCAACGTGCAGGTTGTTCGTATCCGGAGTGATTGACGTAGGTCTCGTGACTCCACTCAACATGTTTGTTCGCATGTGGCATAAATTGAAGACTGGAGCCCTTATATTCGCTTTGTTATACTTGAATAAGTTTTGAGCTAGCTTCCGCTATGCAACTTGTAAAGAATTTTGTACTCTGGATTATTCGCTAGATATGAGATACAATTGCTTATTTAGATATCTATCTAGTTGTGTGTGCTGGTGAACGGTCCAGGGGCCAGTACTACACGCAACAGTATAGCCCGTGATGGGCCGTACTATTACAGATGGTATAAGAGCAATGTGTTGACTGTAGGAACGAGACCTTAGAAAATGGATTAGGAAAAGCCACAGGGTAAAAACTTATTTTTCTAAATCCTCTATACATTCTTCCTTTGACTCTATTCTTGTAATCTTCTCATCTTTATCTCCTATTTCCTTCTCTTCTTTTTAAATCATAGTGGAGATTCCCATCGAGAAGAAGATTCAATTCAATACAAAGGAGATTCACCTCAAGATAGAGAAGAAGACTTACTACAAGAAGGAAACACGATGCAGCTATTTGGAGCTATGTGAAGACACTAGGTTAACCACCATGTAGGTTCCTAGTTATCGAGATCGTGTTAGGTGTTGACCATATCAAATTATATGATGTGGCAATGATAGTCTGAGTATTTTCAACGGTTTTGTTTTCAAAACTTATTGGTATTTTCGCAGGAAATTATACCCTATTTTTGAAAACTATTTTAAAGTGTTTGGTTTGATTATATGTTGATTGCTAAGTGTTGCTTTGTTCATATATAGTATGGGTAGCTATTTTCTTTAGTCCTATCCGTCTAAACTTACCTATGCTAACCCATAGATGCCTCCCCGTCGCGATCCCAACCGCAACAACGAGGAGGGAGAGAACAACAACAACATGGAGAACGCAGTGACCCAATTAGCCCAACTGATGGCCCAGTACATCGCCCACAACAACAACCCACCGCCACCACCACAGGTGGATATGCTCACTCGCTTTCTGAGGTTGAGGCCAGCAAGGTTCTCGAGTGCTCCTGAACCCATGATAGCTCTTGAATGGTTGCGATCAGTGAACAAAGATCTAGTTATTGTTGGATGCAACGATGAAGAGAAAGTGAGGTTTGCTGCTCACTTGCTAGAAGGACAAGCTGCTTCTTGGTGGGACAACTACCAGATAACCCATCCTATTGCGGATGTTACCTGGGAGATGTTCGAGGAAGGATTTAAGAATGCACATGTCTTAACTGGAGTGATGAGTCTGAAGCGGAGGGAGTTCCGTAATTTGCGTCAGTACCAGCGCTCTGTCACTGAGTACATTGATGAATTCAGCAACCTAGCTCGCTATGCTTCGGAAGATGTCGACACAGATGCCAAGAGGCGCGAGAAGTTTTTGGATGGACTAAATGATGATCTGGCTATTCAACTCTCAGTAGTTCACATTACCAACTTCCAAGAACTCATTGACAAGGCTGTCATTCTGGAGGGAAAGTACCAACCAGCGGAGAAACGCAAGAGGAGCACAATGGTGGCAACCACATATCTGGATCACATCAGAAGTTCCGTACTCACCATGACAGTATTGGAAGTTCTGGATCCCATATGCAAGAAGGTAATGGGCATAATCAAAGTGAAGGAAACAAACATAAGCATGATGGAGGGAACAACCACAACCATAGCGACTACAAAGGCAAGAATCATGGTGGAAACCATGACCATCATAATGGAGGCAATGGCCATAACCACAACAACAACCATGCAGGAAGGAAGGATCTCAGTCAAGTGGAATGCTTCAAGTGCAAGAAGATGGGGCACTATGCAAACGATTGTTCGGAGAAGATAACTGATGGAGGATCCAAACCAAACCCGTTCCGGAAGGCAACTGCGAACCATACGAACGTGGAGGAAGTATATGATGCAGCAAACCCTATGGCTGGTATGTTCTTCATCAGATCATAGCCCACAATAGTACTTATCAATACTGTTGCATCACAATCATTCATATCAATTGCTTCCACGGATAAGAGTTAGCAAGCTACTCCACACATATTGTTGAAGATACCAAGTATATTTCTCTTAAGGGGGTTAGCCTAGATATTGACCGTAGGAAAACCATCCACACCTATTTGCTAGCCATTCCGAATCTCGGGACGTGATTCATATTAAGGGGGTTAGTTTGTAACATCCCAAATTTTACATTTGGAATGTTTTGCATTTAGGCATATGCATAGCATGGCATAATTTCAAAACTTGCATTTGAGTGTTGCATTTTAAACCCCAAAACAAAATCATGTTTTAAAAAGCCCAAAATCCTTCTATAAGGCGTTTATAAGCTAAAGGATAATTGAATATTTATTTTGCCTAAAATTACTTAATAATAGTAAAATATGATAGAGTTTTAAATTTCAAAATTTTATAAATTTGTTTGACTCGATTCCGAGTTGTATTTCAAAAGTTATTAAAGTTTTACGGAAAAAAAAACCGATGCCAACTCCATGGGCCGGCCCAGGAAGGGGTGCGCAGGCACCACGATGGATTCCATCCGTGGTGAGGGTACGAATTCCGTTTTTCTTCGACCAACCTCCGTTCAAACTCGCATATCTCTTCATCCGAGAGTCCAAATTCGATTCCGCTTTTTTCTACTTGTTCCCTACTCCAAGGAGCAACTTTCCACCGACCTCCCCACCTATAAATACCCCAGCCCCGGCCGTGAGGTCGCCACAAACTCGAAACTCTAATTTCAGATCTGTTTAGTGGTATTTTACTCTCCACGGTCCGTGAGTTGCTCGGTTGACGTTCAAGTCTTCACGAGAGTTTTAGATATCGTTGATACCGATCCATCCCAACAAACCTCACCTCTTTTCATCCACCACAGCCGGAGAATTTCGCGATCTACTGTCTCAGATCTGAAGCGGCAAACGTTCAATTACTCTTCAACCGTTTGTCCGTTTTCGCGCAAATTTCTACTGTAGTTGCATCTCATCATTATCTACAACTTTCGTTCGTTGAGTTTTTTGATTTGAGCTAAAGATCTATTTATATAATTCCGATCTAGTTTTGCCCACCGGAGTAACTCGAATTTTCAAGTCTATACTTCGTTCTTATTCATCCAAAAAGTTGTCGTTGAGTGTTTTATTTGCTTTTTAGATCTTATTAGTATGTTAGGTTTAGATCCACCGTTTTATGAACTTTATTTCGATAAGATCATGTAGATAGTTAATTAACCCTATTTAATTTGGTTAAGCTGCTTCTTTGCCTCTTGTTGCATTACAAACTTTTTCATGCATCATATATTGTTTAGGTAACCAGAGAACTAGTAAATTAGTTGTCTTGCATTATTAAATCATCATGCATCCATATGTTGTATTGTTATTTTGTCTGGTTTGGTTATTTATTGTGGTATATGCTTGCAACGTGTAGATTGCGAGAGTTGCAGTTGTTGTTCGTGTGAGGACCGTGGTTGTTACAGTTGCGACTGACTCGAGTGCGTGAACGACTCCAAATTTCTGTCAAGGCAAGTGACACACATGATCCTACTATTTTACTATATGCATTAGATTTTTATAGTAGTTATGCATGAGTAGGAGTTGAGTGCTATCGCTATGCTAGATATTATTAGAGATTGCTTCACTAACACCCAAGTGAAGTAATCACATGTTACCCTAGATCGTAGCATCCATATGGTAGGCAAACATCGTAGTTGTAGATTGCTTAGCCATGCTCTAGCTATTCGTGGATGGGATCATTATCATGTTATGATGAAAATCGTTATTTGAATTGCTTATGAAAACAACATGATAATTAATTAACCACTGGGCGGATTGCTAGAGTGTCATCAGAGTACAAAGTTTGGTGGGGACCGCCGCCCAGTATCTTGAGATTATGTTTACTTTCTTTATGTAGTTGTTATTGCGTGCAACCATGTTTCATATTAGTATAGGCTAGACATAAATTGTAGGTTGTGGTGACTCGAACCCAACGTGTCCAGAGATGTAGATTAGTGGTAGGTTGGTCCGGCTCGTGGTGGGTTTGGGAATCTACTTCTTATGGTTTATGTCTTGATCTTCTTTCCTTCCGTGGTACTAGTGGTGTATCATGGTGTTTGGGGTCGATTGGGCAACATGGGTAAAGGGCACAAACCTCGCGAGGGTTAAAACTAAGATCTTAGCCATGTTCCATTGGTTAGGGACAATTCAACAACTAGATAGGAAACATGACATATCTCGTTCATCTTGTTTTATTGATTACTACCAATTTGACTATGGGTTATTGGAGAAGTGCCTGATGGTGTTTCAGCGTGCTAATCCAAAAAGGGTAGGAGCACTTTGCTATCAGCCAAAGTGTCCAATTATATAGGAGCACTTTGCTATCAACCAAAGTGTCCAATTATGTGCAAATCTATTTTCTATTAAAGGATAGGAAAAAAATGCCTTTATGCAAATTATCCTTGAAACTCTACCAGCCAAATATGCATGTAGACTAGCACTTGCCATTTATATACCACCATAGTGTCACTTGCCACCATTGCTCAGAATGATCTGACCTCCATTTGGGGGCTGCATATTCCAACGTGCAGGTTGTTCGTATCCGGAGTGATCAACGTAGCTCTCGTGACTCCACTCAACATGTTTGTTCGCCTGTGGCATACATTGAAGACTGGAGCCCTTATATTCGCTTTGTTGTACTTGAATAAGTTTTGAGCTAGCTTCCGCTATGCAACTTGTAAAGAATTTTGTACTCTGGATTATTCTCTAGATATGAGATACAATTGCTTATTTAGATATCTATCTAGTTGTGTGTGCTGGTGAACGGTCCAGGGACCAGTACTAAACGCAACAGTATAGCCTGTGATGGGCCGTACTATTACACTAAGTAACCACGCTCGACCAACTAACTTGTTTGGCCAGATCCATGAGTCACGTAGTTTGAGATTTTCATTCGGCACCGCAAATAAAACCTTTTAAACGGTTTTGAAAACAAAATGCTCCGCTAGGGCGTGACCGGGGCCAAGTGATGGACGTACACGGATCTTGACCCCGCCTCACAGAGACAGGTGCCGTCAGGAGGATGGCCAACTCCCTGTTGACGGGGTGGCCCTGTCTTGGGTAGACTCATGGATAGGGTCGGGTAAGGTAAAGTTCGTGGCCAGCCACCCTCTGCCGTGTTCCATGGAAGAGCGTACATGTGGCGCTAAGAGTCAGATGGTACGTGTGGGTAAAGTGTACATCCCTGCAGGGCAATCTTTTCGAAAAGCCGTGTCCACGGTTAAGGACGACTTGGTGAATGTAAAGACCATAGATAACTTGAACGTGGCGTAAAAGATGTTGACAAAGCATGGGGATAATGTTTGAAGGATGCCTCCTCGGAGATGCCGAGAGGGGTGATCCTTGTAGCATGTGAGATGCTGGGAATTGATGTTGGTGGTTTTTAAAAGATGATGATTATAGTAGTTGAGTTTCTCATCTGTTTTGAAAACACTCTTTGAGACGTTATGTTCCTCCTCGATTTGGAAAATAAAGATTGCTTTACGCAAATCAGCCTTCATAAAACCCTTTCTGAAGATAGCAGATATATAATAGGTTAACTAAGTCTTGTTGAGTACCTCCCGTACTCAGGTTTGCTTAATTTTGGTTCAGGTGGAGTTCCTCACTTCGATGGTGTTTCAACGTGGACATCGACGAGTAGTTTGGGGTTCCCAGGTAGCAGCCTGGAATCTATGGGCTGGAACGTCGCCTTATGTTGCGGCCTCTTAGGCCTTTTTGGTTCTTGTTGATTAGCAACATAATTTGCCTTCCGTTGTCTGATATAATGTTGGGTCGTGTGACCTCTGTTTGTAAATCTATACTCTAGTAACACCTGTTTAATAAAGCTTCATGTTAGAGTACTGCTTTGATCGGTTGTTGGTTTCGAGCTCATTGTTATACAGTTTTGGCTATGCCTGCATAGTTGTCGCAGTCGAGGGGTTGTGGAGCCGATGATCCATGTCCGAGCCCGCCTGCCGATGTGATCGGCCTGGGGCGAGGTAACCCCAGTAACCCTCGATTGTTGTTGCACTTTCTGGACACATAGCATCTCTGTATAGCTTTGGTCCCGTTTCCTTCAGTTTCATATGATTCGTGGACGCTTTGATATGCATAGTTGGTTATGACTAGCATGGACACAAGGAGTAGTAGACTGGGGATCCGGACTACGTGCCGATGAATCCAGTCTGCCTGCCGTTGTTTGTTGCGGCCGGGGCTGGTAACCCTGAAGCCCTTGTGGGTCCATGACTATGAGCAAATAACAGTATGTATATCTTGGGGTCCGGGGTCGTGACACATACAGAGTTAAACTGACCTTGGGGGATGGACGTTCTCGGCTATACAGCGCAAAGCCGTAGAACCAAGTGTCTGAAAGCGTGGCCTTGAGGATAGCCCGGGCCCAGATCGCCACCTCCTCCTTATTGAGCTCGAAGGTCGTCGTCCAGGTGCAGTCACGAGGCCCTCCCATGAAGCACATCTTGTGCACTCAGTGCTGGAAAGGGAGAATCTGGCACTCCACCCAGGTGGCGATCAGGTCATCCTTGCGGAGTCCCTGCTTGATCAAATCCTTCAGCCAGTCATCAGCTTGGTTCACATCCGGCACTGTTCTCTTGGGGTGGTATCCCCAGTTCCTCATCTCGGTGGGGGGAGAATTCACAAATGTTGGCAGCTTGATGAGGTCCACTGGTTCTTCTCCTTCGGCCGGAGTGGGGTTCTTGACGTATAGAAATCCCCTGTGCCACTTCCGGGAGGTATAGAGACCCAAGATTCGGGGAAAGGTGCAGGGAGTCCGCTGGATGACCATGGCTGTCCCCGTCTGGGTCATCACCTTGGGGGCAGTCGGGTTGGCCTTACTGGGAAGGACCTCCTGGCGGCAGAAGAAATACTTGGCCCAGATGTCTACCATGGGGTAGACACCGAGAAAGGCCTCACAGCAAGTGATTAAGGTGGAGACCATTGCGATGGCATTGGCAGGGAGATGATGAGGTTGGAGGCCGAAATGGCGGAAGAACTGCTGCATGAAGTTGGAGAGAGGAAGGCCAAAGTCGCGCTTGAAATGGCTTAAGAAAACAACATACTCACTAGGGCTAGGGGTTGGCTCCAGCTCATCGTCGGGTGGCCTGCAGATGACGCCGGGCGGCACCCAGCGAGTGTTGACTAGCCACTGGCAGTCACTCGCCTTGACATCTGACCCCTCCCAGCTGGCGCGCATCGAGGGAGGAACCTCTGGGTTGACTTCTACGGCGAGGTCGAGATCCATTAAAGCTTCTCCGGCGAGGATGACCTTGGCGGAGACGGAGGCGCGATGCAGTAGGATGGCGACGGTGGCGCGAGATCGAGGACGATTGCACCGCGCGGTGAAGGCCTTGTCGATGACGAGTGCGCGAGCGGTGGCGCGAGGAGGTGAATCTATCTTCTCTTTGCGCGTGGAGCGGCGACGGATGGCAAATTCGCGGTGGCGCTGCAAGTTCGCTGCGGAGTAGGCAATGGAAAGGAAGAGGCGCTGGGGAAAGTGGCAAGGAAGATTAGACGGTGGGCGGCGCAGAGATATTTAAACCTCCCCGAGTGCAGCTATGGCTCGTGATCAACTTCGGAGAAGATCGTGCGACGTGGGGAGTTACCACGCCCGTTAGAAACGCGCAAAGCAAGTTACTCACGCGTAATGGGCGCAGTTAATCCCACGTCGCACATCGTGGGAAATCAAGTACCCTGTGCGAAGGGAACCAACGGCCCGTGGGCCCGGTGTGCAGTGGCAGGCGCGTGCCGTGCAGCCGCATCAGACCCGAGGCGTCGCGGGCTGCGGTTGCGTGACACGTGCCAAGCCTTACATGAGAAGATAGAAAAGCTCGAATTCGAGCGGCAAAGCGTTGGAAATTTCGCTAAGTGTTGCATCTCGGCAAAATCCAAAGCACCATGCTCTACTCGGCTTAGAGGAGTAAACTCTAGAGGCAATAGTAAGAAGGACCCGAGTACTGATGGTGCTCGACTGAGTAGAGGTGCTAATCGGCTAGGAGGTGCCAAGGATGATTGTTGGTTAAAGCTGACATGGCCCTCCGTCCGAGTTCGCCGGACTCTACCAGCTTCGGGGACTAATGTCGGGGGGCTACCCCCCGAGTAGGGGTAAGACAGGTGAGAAATGGAGTCCAAGATATTGTTCTACCGAGTTCGGTCGTACCGAATTGGTGCGTGCCGGGTAGGCGGCTACCTAGATGAGATGCTATCCGGTTGGCGCTACTCGGCATAAGAAAAAAGAGGCATGAAGGAAGATTCCAGAGCATATCTGGGTCAGCCAGGTAGCGCTCGAGTGATCCAGATAGAGGAGTGCTGGTTCTACTCGGAGGCAAAAGTCAATGGAGCCGTTGAGGTGAATCCCGCGTATCCAGGGGCCGTACCGGCGTGCGGTTCAACTTACTAGGTACGTGGTTATTTGTATCCAGACGTGGATACAGTATGGTATGGGGGCTGTCAAGTCCTGTCTCTGACAAGGGGGATATGACGTGTCAGTAGCCTAATTAAGAGACTGCCATCATGGACAAGACATGTCAGCGGCCTACCGCGAAGTCTTTCGGCGACACTGTCAGCGAAGATACGGAGGCATGCGCAGTCCGCATAGTGGAGTTGTCTACTCCGTCCTTTTATCTGTAAAATACTAGTTGGCCAACAGTATATAAGGTGACCAACCCCCTCCTGCGCCAAGGTCGCTCGGTCTGGCATTCACTTAGTCTCGTACTCGTTACGCTGGACACGAGCTACTCGGCAGCACACCAGAGAGACACACAGAGAGATAGAGAACTTCCTGTACTCGGCATACCATACATATAGAGAGAGAGGATGGAGTAGGGGTGTTACCTTCACACAAGGTCCCCGAACCTGGGTATATCGTGGTGTTTGCAGTGTTCTGTGCGCGCCTATTCGGCGTGCGATCCCTCCCCAGGTACCTATAGCGTCTATCGGCCCCAACCTTAAGCCATCCCATGGCATCTGTCTTTACCTCACCACGACAACTTTCTCATAAGCAAAAACAGGAACACAAAACAAGGGTAATTTTGATGGTTTTAAAGGTCACACATGATAAATTTACTAGGAGTGGCAGTTAAATACCACATGTTGATAGGTATGGTGGACACAATGGGAAAACTTTGGTTTTGAAGAATTGGATTGCACGAGTAGAGCTCATACTCAGTACAAGTGGAGGCTAGCAAAAGACTGGGAACGACAAATTAAGATAGCATAAGAGCCATAATCATGCATAGCGACATAAACATTATTAATAAAAGCATAAGTGGTACCACAAGTTCAAAAACTAAATGACCATAGATACTATTAGTGACTGGTTTGTAGTCATAAACATGGTGTGAGCATGTTCTAAGTCAACCAAATAAAACATTCAAAGGAGAACACCACAAATTTATGCTTCAATATGACAAGAACAACTCATGATTCTTTCAATGTAACATTAAACACTCTCAGCTATTTGAGAAAAATCATGCTACTAAATAAACAATAGGATTTATATTTAAAATAACATCTACCATGATATGAAAAAGTCTAGCCACAGTCTATATAAGCTTCTATTTGCATCGTTTATAATTCTACCACATGCAGCAGTTTTGTTTTCCCAACAAACACCATACAAAATATGTTTTAACAAAAACTCTCTAAATGATACAGCAAGAAAGCATAAGAATACTCACATAACACTACTAAAAATAACAGCTCTGAATAACAGATGAAGTGAAAACAAGAGCTAAACAAGAATTTTTTGCAGCGACTAGAAGAAAAATTAAGAATATGAGCATAACGAGTATTCAAACGAAAAAGCGGAGCGTGTCTCTCTCCCAAACAAGGATTCTAGGTTCCAATAATATTATTGCATCAAGGAAAAAAAATAAAACAAAACGAAAACTAAAATACGCTCCAAGTAAATTTCATATGATGTGACAGAATAAAAATATAGTTTCACTAGAAGTGACCTGATAGATGGTTGATGAAGAAGGGGATGCCTTGGGCATCCCCAAGATTATATGCTTGATTATTCTAAGAATATGCTTTCATGAACCACGGGGGCATCCCCAAGATTTGAACTTTCACTCTTCCTGATGACATATATCACCCTCTTCTCTTGACCCTTGAAAACTTCCTTCACACCACACTCAATGAGTAATTCACATTAGAGGGTTAGTGCAACAATTAAAAATCCATCGGTTCTATATGGAACAAGTGATATCGATACTTTTCAACATTATCTACAGCCACTAATGTTTCGTGAGGCAAAGAAATCCACTTGACATCGTAAAATAGCAAATGCAAGAAAAATGGCAGAATTGCCAAAACCAGACCATTATGTAAAGAAGAATTTTTTCGGGGCACTTACACTGCTCATATAAAAAAACTTAAAGTGCGAAAAATTTGAGGAATTAGATGAGGAATAATAACAAAAAATTCAGGTCATTCTGATTTTTCGTGATTTTTCATGATTTTTTACGGTGGACAGCAGAAATTTGTTTCCTGCGTAGAAATCCAAAACTAACACCACTTTTCGCTAGAAACTTCAATTGGCACAACTAATACATGAAAATTAAGATACAAAGGAGTTGCTAAAGAAGTGTAAAACCCATTAACTCAAAGAAAACAGAGAAAAACAAAGCAAAAAAAATAAAACCATGAGTTATCTCCCAAGAAGTGCTTTTCTTTAACGCCTTTTAGCTAGGCATGATAATTTGAGAAGATGCTCACATAAGAATTATGAATTGAAGCAAAAGAGAGCATCAAGAAGAAAATGTAAAACAAATTTGTCTAACCCACTTCCTATGAAAAAGAATCTTGTATAAGAACAAGTCTATAAAGCACAAAGTGGCTAGCATAGGAAGACAAAATAAGTGCAACCTCGAAATTTTCAACATAAAGAGGGGAAACTTGATATTGTTGAGATGCATAAAACTATGTTTCCCTCTCTCATAATAACTTTCAGTAGCATCATGAATAAAATACAATATAACTATCACATAAAATATTCTTATCATGAGCCACATGCATAAATGAATTATTACTCTCCACATAAGCATAGTCATTCTGATTAATAGTAGTGGGAGCAAATTCAACAAAATAGCTATCATTACTATTCTCATCACCATAATCATCAAATATAGGAGGCATATTATAATCATAATTAACTTTCTCCTCAATATTAGGTGGAATGAAAATAACATATTTTTCATTGTAATCATCATATATTGGAGGCAAAGTATCATCAAAGAAATTTTCCTCCTCAAAACTTGGTGGACTAAAAATATCATATTCATTAAACTAGCTTCCCCAAGCTTAGACTTTTCCATAGCATTAGCAACAATGGTGTTCAAAGAATTCATACTAATAACATTGCTACTAGCACGAAAATAGAGCTCCATAGGTTTTTTAATTTTCTCTTCATACACTTCATGTCCTAACTTGAGATAAATATTATAAAGTTCTCTCATATTTTTGTTGTTTTCCCTTAAGAATAACTAGTGAAAACAAGAAACAAAAAAGATATAATTGCAGAATCTAAAGGAAATAACTTCGAGCACTCACACCCGAGGATGTGAGAAACTTTTACCTTACCTCCCCGGCAACGGCGACAGAGAATAGCTTGATGTCTACGCACTCTTCTATTCTCGTAGACAGTGTTGGGCCTCCAAGTGCAGAGGTTTGTAGAACAGCAACATGTTGCCCTTAAGTGGATTACCCAAGGTTTATCGAGCTCAGGGAGGAAGAGGTCAAATGTATCCCTGTCAAGCAACCCTGCAATTACGATACAAGAAGTCTCTTGTGTCCCCAACACACCTAATACAATTGTCAGTTGTATAGGTGCACTATTTCGGAGAAGAGAGAGTAAAGTAAAAGTAATATGGATGATTATAAGTGATAATAGCAATGTGAAATAAAAATGGAAGCAAGCAAACATGTAGTAGAACAGGTTGTAAACGATGTTTCAATGCTTAGAAACAAGGCCAAGAGATCATACTTTCACTAGTGAACACTCTCAACAATGATAACATAATTAAATGCATAAATACCATCTCTTCACTATGCTACTACGAACCACTCTCCGGTTGAATAACAAACACCAATTCATTGCGTAGGGGTACAAAGCACACCTTAAGGTCGCATTCCCGTATCTAGTTAACCCCACTGTGTCACTATGAGCGCCCTAGAAGGTACTAGACAAACACCACAATTTCATAGGGTCATCCAACACAGGATATAAATATCATGCTAAACCACACGGTGCACAAACTTTCACCTTTACACCATGATCAAAGTGTTACAGAGATCTCATAACAGAACAACTTGAGTAGCATAACAGATGAAGAGTAACATCTACTTATTCAACTAGATTACAAAGCTCATGACCACATAAAGATCACACCATGGGAGAGAGAGATGGAACACATAGCTACCGGTAGAGCCCTCAGCCCCGAGGGAGAACTACTCCCTCCTCATCATAGGAGACAACAACGGCGCGATGGAGTCGATGGAGATGGCTCCGAGGGCACTTCCCCGTCCCGGCAGGGTGCCGGAATAGAGATTTTTGTCCCCCGAAACTTGTCGGCGGCGGCGGCGGAGCTACATAAATTTTCGTGGAAAAATGTTCGTTTTTAGGGTTGATGCACCGAGGAGCATATATAGGCGAAAGTGGCGATGCCGAGGGGTGGCCAGGGGGCCCACACCACCATGTGACGCGACCAGGGGGACCCGCGCCACACTATGGTGTGGCCACCCTGTGGCCCCCCTCCGGGTTTCTTCAGCACTTCCTGGACCCTCCGAGACTTCTAAGACTTTTGGCTTTTGAATTTTCTAATTCCGAGAATATTTCCAAAACAACTTTTCTGAAACTATAAACAACAGAAAAGAGGAACTTGCTCTGTGGCATCTTGTCAATAGGTTAGTCCCGTAAAATCGATAAAAATGACATAAAGTGTAAGGAAAACATGTAGGAAATTAACATGGAACATCAGAAATTAAGGATACTAGTTAAGGGCCCGTGCGTTGCAACGGAAATAAAAAATAGTAGCCCATATTTAAAATAAAGACTACTATATTTTTCAAACATGAGTGTCAACCATGGTTTTTGTAAATGCTTTACAACAAATGATAATGTATTTGTCTCGGTTGTTCTAGTCAGATGACCCCAATATAACCTTCGAGATTTACAAATGATAATGTTGGAGGCGTGAGAGAGGGAGAAAAAAGGAAGCGCGATACATTCTTTGTTTTTTGTCTTACCTGTGCGCGGACCCATGACTGCTGATGGATGGATTTGTTCCCACCAGCGAGCGAGGAGGCGTTTCTTTAGTAGTAAGATTTGTTCTACCTGGGTCGTGTTATTTTGTGTTTATTTTTGGACGAGGCGAAAAAAATTACCCGGTCTAGCTTCCCGGTACTTTTGGTTCCTAGATATCGAAGCTAAACGAGGCGAGTGATTTGGTTCCGAGCGAGCCTGCGCACTCACACAACGATGTAAGCTAGTCGACGCGTACATGAGGGGATCATGTGAGCGATGAAGCTGTGGTTTCTCTATCTTTTTGTTTGCGTCGGTTGTCTCCGATTTCCTCACGCGACCCAGGAAGAGGGTAGTAAGACATACCATGAGACACGGACACCACCTACTCAACTTTAATAGTAAAGATATAGCATGTTAAGCGCATACTAAACGTCAAAAATTGGCCCTAAAATTGACTTTCCGAAACTATTTTGTGTCCAGAAATAAAGTTTCAACACAACCAGACAATTTCAGGGACTTACATGTAAAAATATTCAGCAGAAATAAATTTTACATAATTCTAAAAAAATGCTAAAACAGAAATTTCACGCTCCCAGTTGCTCAGCTGCTTTCGCCCCAACTCCGTCGGCGATAGGTGAAACGGGCCGAAGCCCACCAGTCCAACGCCTAGCCGTTCGCCGCCTCTTTTTTTTTTTTAGCATGATGAAAGCGGGTCGTTGGTGCCCAGCTCGGCCGAAACTGCAGTGGGCCGACCTACTCTGTCGCGTCCGTTCGAGACTTCGAGGGACGACGCTAGGTTTCCTAGCGCGTCGGAACGAGGCGGCAGCGCCGGTGGCCAGTAGGACCGCACGGCAGGGCGAGGTCATGGCGGCAGGCGGGGTGGCGGTGGCCACCGCCATGGGGCTGGAGACGCTCGGCCATGGTGGCTGACGGCTGCACGGGGCCATCAGGGCCGGCGTTAAGCTCGCCCGACGGCGGCGGGCACAGACAAGGCTTCGTGCAGGCAAGCACGGCCGCGGCCTCTTGCATGCAGGCGCGGGCGTGGCCTGAAGGCGAGTGCGTGCAGGACGGGATAACCACGCTCAGGCGCGACGACCTCGCACCGGCGGCGGCAACCAGCCTGCTGCTTTGGCGGCACGGGGAGGCCTCAGACGTGGAAGCGCTGGACACGAGCTCACATGGACAACGCATCAGGCGCCGCCACGGCGCAATGCCGGTGAGCTCGTCCACAGCACGACGCACATGCAAGTCCACCAGCTCTTGCTTCCGCTAGGATGCATGGGGATGGGCAAGGACACTCTCAAGCAACCACACGGCGTGCTCCCGTTCGTCGTCAAGCCGCTGGCACAGCAGCAGCCTTCCGATGCGTGGCGTTGCAAGGGACATAGGGGGCCATTGGCAGGTCGACGGGGGAAGCGGTACTAGAACGCGGGGCCAAGGGAAGCACATGACGGCGGCAGTTGTGCCGTTGCAAGGGACATAGGGTATTGTCAGCAGGGGCAGCGGCACTGGACATCGGGTTTTTCTGGCGGCACTTGTCGTTGCCTCCGGTTTGAGGAAATGAATGATGGGGTGTTTGCATTTTCAGGGATGGAGATGAGATCGTGGGGGAGAAGGTAGGAGGAAGAGTGTGGACTTTTTCAAGCCATTTTTTCTCCATGCGGGTGTGGGAAGGGAGAGGTACGACGTACCATGGGACACGAACACCGCATACTGTACTTTAATAGTAGAGATGTTTATGTCGTATCAAACTAGCAGATGACAAGCATGCAGAAAAAATTGATGAAAACTAGCAGATTATAGTCAATCAACGGTGTGTGTAATGAACTAGCAGTTGAGAAGCATAGATGAAATAGCAGGTGTCAAGCATGTGAGGAAGATAGATGAAAATAGCAGATGACAAGCATGCACATAACATAGATGAAACTAGCATATGCCAAGCATGTAGAGAAAATAGATGAAAAATAGCAGATGATAATCAAACAACAGTGTGTGTAATGAACTAGCAGATGAGAAGCATAGATGGAATAGCATGTGTCAAGCATGTGAGGTAGATAGATGGAAACCATGTCGAAATGACAACGACAACCTTAATTACTATAAGAGAATTTCATGGCCTTAATTATCTTGCAAAAACGTCTTATAGTATGGAATAGAGGAAGTAGCACAAAATATATGGCACCACATTGATCAAATAGTTCAACACAAGATAAGAAAGCTGCACCCTAGTTGTTGTGATATCATGAAAGAATGTTGAGCCACCGGGTTAGGGAATAACCTGCAGCTCATTGTCCACACTGGATAGGGGATTGATATGACACGTCTCCTTGAGTGGCATCTGATTCCTCTTCAACATCATACACAGGTATGTACCGGACATTCAGAGTCTTCTTCTTGGTCTTTTTTGGGGGGTACAGTAGGACATGAAAGAAAACTTGTTGGCTTTACGTCGAGTTCATACATCTTTGCATTGTTTGCCATGATAGTTCTGGCACACTCTTATTCAGTGGGGTGAAGTGGTGATCCTAACATGAATAAAGAACCAAAGTAAGCGACAAATATAACACTTCATAAGAACCTAATACAGCATAAAAATTAAGGCACTCATCTTGTAAGAACATTCCAGTGCAAGTAATATAAATTTTGATCCTAACTAAGACTGATAGGATCACAAGCAAAGTGACCTTAAACCTAATACGTAGTATACAAGCTAGATTGCTGGAAATGAGCAAAGTCTTACCATAGGAAAACAAAGATGGATTTTATTTTATTTTATGTTTTATTTTTTATGCAAGAAGGCCCCCCTTCCTATTTACGTTACAAGAAACCATTTAGAGAGATTTATTGCATCAAACATGAGCAGTATAACTAGAATAATAATGAAGCATCGAACATACGATTAAACAAACAACCAATTTAGAAAGATTAACTGCACCGAACATAGGATAATAAGGAAGCATCAAACATACAATTAAATAGACAAGCAAGTTAGAAAGAATAGTTGCCTGTGGCTTTAGGGCATTCAGTCTTGTTGCGTTTCTCGCTTTCAATCTTCACTCATTTCAGCGTGCTTGCAGATGTGATGGTGATGTTTGGTCGAGGTTGGATATGAGGTGGCAACTCTGGATGTACGGCAAGGTTGGTGGCAAGGTGGATGACCGGCGAGCATGGCGGCTGACCGGCAAGCACGGCGGCGAGGTGGAAGATAACGTACGGCGAGGTTGGAGACGATGTGGCAGACATGCAAGCACAACGGCGAGGTGGCGGATCTGGAGGGAGAAAAGGGTAGTGATGTGGCAGATCTAGAGGGTGATCTCGACGGCGACGAGGGAGTTTTGGCAAGGGAGCTATACGGTGAAGTGTGAGACCGAGGGAATAGAGGATCTGTTTTGGGAGGACAAGGGGGAGTGGATATTTCGAAGTAGTGGATTTCTCTTTCGGCCAGAGGGTCGATCGAGAGGATAATGCAGGGTTTTGGAACGATTACAGAAATGCCTTCTAGGCTAAAGGTTGACATTTGTGTGTGGGAGGGCTCAGAAGTAAAATATCCTTGCACGAAACTTTTTCGGCGGGCTGTCCTGGAGCGAAATTTTCGCAGCGGTGCGTAATTTTGGCGGAACTGCGGGAAACTTTGCTAGCCGTCCGATGCTGATGGGTGGCTTACAAAAGTTGAGCATTTCCGAAATTATATACTAAAGATTGTGAAGAAATCCCGAAAGTATTTGAACTAAATCCTGGAAAGGATCAATTATGTGGAATACTACTACATGTTGATAGGTGGCTTAAACTTTGTTAGTCGTTGGATGCTAGCCAACTGTTTTGTCTACACCTATCACCGGTGTTGGAAGAGGGTAGACCACTGTTATTTTTTTCTTTGTTATGTTAAGTTATGCCATAGGTACATGGATAACCCAAATCTAGATCTACTTGTAACAAGATTCCCTCCATTTCTCCTAAAGGGGAGCATCGATGGTTCCCCCTAGGTAATGCATAACCTTCCTATGCGATGTTTGTGAAACCTTTCACCACCTCCCCACCACTCACCACACATTTATAAGTATATTAGGGCTCCACCATGGCTTACGTAGGATTCTAACACTCCAAAGCCCCACTTGACAAACATTGATTTTTTTACCCATGCCACACTCTAACACACATGGTATGGCATACCCTAGGCTTGGGTGGGATTCAGACGCTCTGGCGCCCCTCTCCGAAGAAACCCTATGCCCGTTGGAGAAAAAGGACGGAACTGCCGTTCTGGACCCTCTTTGTGAGCCGTAAGGGGTAGCAAAGTAGAACTAATTACTTGGTTGTGTTATGTTAGGACCATGGAACACCCAAGACAACGTTAGGGCCCACCTCTTGGCAAAATCCCCCCGTTTCGTCAGATCGGGGATTTCGGGCTCTCAGTAGTCCTAGAACCCGCCAGAGAGAATCTGACGCCGGTGAAGCCATAACAAAGAGTGAGTGAATCTTGCGCCTCCAAGACCCATGCCACACTCTAACACACATGTTATTTCATACCATGGGATTTGGTGGCATTCATACGATCCGGAGTAACCTCCGGAGAAGCCATAGCCCCGCTGGGGAAAAAGACGGAACTACCGTTCTGGCCCCTCTACGTGAGCCGGAAGGGGGGTATTAAAGTGGAAATAATTTTTTAGTTGTGTTATCTTAGGACAAGGGAACACCTAAGACAATGGTAGGGCCCACCTCTCTGCAATATTCCCCTCTTTCCGTCACTTCCGGGAGTTTCGAGCTCTGAGTAGTCCTTGAACCCGCTAGAGAGAATCGGACGCCGGTGAAGCCCTAACACAAAGAGCGAGGGAATTTTGGCCATCCAAGACCCATGACACACTCTAAAACACATGGTATGGCATACCATGGGATTTGGTGGCATTTAGACGATCCGGAGCCCCCTCTTCGGAGAAACCATAGCCCCGCTAAGGAAAAAGATGGAACTGCCGCTATGGCCCCTCTCTAGGCAATATTTCCCCAGTTCCATCAGATCCGGGAGTTTCGGGCTCTAAGTAGTCCTAGAACAAGCGGAGAGAATCCGACGTCGGTGAAGCGCGCCCTAACACAGAGAGCGAAGAAATATTGGGTATGAAATACCCATGACACACTCTAACACACATGGTATTGCATACTCTGGTATTTGGTGGCATTTGGACGATCCGGAGCCCCCTCTCCGGAGAAACCATAGCCCCTGCTGTGAAAAAGACGGAAATACCGTTCCGGCCCCTCTACGTGAGACGGAAGGGGGTAGCAAAGTGGAACCAACTGCTTGGTTGTGTTAGGTTAGGCCCAAGGAACACCCAATAAAATGGTAGGGCACACCTCTTGTCAAAATACCCCCAGTTTCGTCAGATCCGGGAGTTTCGGGCTCTAAGTAGTCCTGGAACCTGCCAGAGAGAATCTGACGCTGGTGAAGCCCTAACACAGAGATAGAGAGGGAATATTGGGCATCCAAGACCCATTACACACCCTAACACACATTTTATGTCATACCATGGGATTTGGTGGCATTCAGACGATCCGGATCCTCCTCTCGAGAGAAACTATAGCCCCGCTGGGAAAAAGATGGAACTGTCGTTCTGGCCCCTCTACGTGAGCCGGAAGGGGGTAGAAAAGTGGAACAAATTTATTTCTTGTGTTAGGTTAGTCCCAAGTAACACCAAAGACAATTTTAGGTCCTACCTGTTGGATAGATTCCCCCAGTTCTGTCAGATCCATGAGTTTCAGATTCTAAGTAGTCCTGGAACCCGCTAGAGAGAATCTGACGCTGATGAAACCCCAACACATAGAGATAGGGAATCTTGACCATCCAATACCCATTTAACACTCTAACACATCTGGTATTGTACAAACTAGGCTTGGGTGGGATTCAGACGCTCCAGAGTCGATCCTCTCCGGAGAAACCTTAGGCCTGTTGGAGAAAAGGACGAAACTGCCGTTTGGCCCCTCTACGTGATCCGAAAGGGGGTTGAAAAGTGGAACTAATTAATTGTTTGTGTTATGGTAGGCCCAAGTAATACCCCATATATAGGTAGGTCCCACCTCTATGCAAGATTCCCTCCGTGCGATCTGGGAGTTTCAGCCTCTAAGTAGTCCCGGAACCCGCGAGAGAGAATGCGACGCCAGTGAAGCCATAACACAGAGAGTGAGAAAATATTGGGCATACACGACCCATTCAACACTCTAAAACACATGGTTTGGAATATCCTAGGATTGTGTGGGATTCAGACACTCCGGAGCCCCTCCCCAGGGAGACCCTAGGTCCGCTGGAGAAAAAGACGGAACTACTGGTCTGGCCCCTCTACGTGACCCGGAAAGGGGTAGCAAAGTGGAACTAATTGCTTGGTTGTGTTAGTTTAGGCACAAATAACACCCAATAAAATGGTAGGACCCACCTCTTGGCAAGATTCACCCTGTTCCGTCTTATTCGGGAGTTTCGGGCTCTAAGTAGTCCTCGAACCCGCTAGAGAGAATCTGACACCGGTGAAGCCCTAACACAGGGAGAGAGGGAATCTTGAGCATCCAAGACCCATGACACATGATAACACACATGGTATGGCATACCATGAGATTTGGTGGTATTCGGACGATCCGGAGCCCCCTCTCCGGAGAAACCATAGCCCCGCTGGGGAAAAAGACGGAACCGCCATGATGGCCCGTCTACGTGAGCCAGAAGAGGGTATAAAAGAGGAACCAATGGTAGGACCCACCTCTTGGCAATATTCCCCCGTTCCGTCAGATCCGGGAATTTCAGGCTCTGAGTAGTCCTCGAACACACTAGAGAGAATCCGATGCCTGTGAAGCCATAACACAAAGTGTGAGGGAATGTTGGCATACCAGACCGATGAAACACTATAACACACATGGTATGTCATACCATGGGATTTGGTGGTATTCACACACTCCAGAGCCCCTCTCCGGAGAAACCCTAGCCCCGCTGGGGGTAAAGACGAAACTGCCATTCTGGCCCCTCTACATGAGCTGGAAGGGGGTAGTAAAGTGGAAATAATTGCTTGATTGTGTTAGCTTAGGCCTAGGGAACACCTAAGATAATGTTACAGCCCACCTCTTGGCAATTTCCCCCCCGTTCCGTCACACCCGGGAGTTTCGGGATCTGAGTAGTCCTTGAACCCGCCAGAGAGAATCCAATGCCGGTGAAGCCCTAACACAGAAAGCGAGGGAATGGTGGCCATCCAAGACCTGTGACACACTATAATACACATGGTATGGCATACCATGGGATTTGGTGGCATTGACCCGATCCGGACCCCCTCTTCGGAGAAACCATAGCCTCTGTAAGGAAAAAGATGGAATTGTCGCTATGGCCCCTCTACGTGAGCTGGAAGGGGGTAGAAAATTGGAAAGAATTGCTTTTTGTGTTATGTTAGGACCAATTAACACCCAACACAATGGTAGGCCCTAACTATTGTCAATATTCCCCCAGTTTTCGTCAGATCCGGGAGTTTCCGACTCCAAGTAGTCCTCGAACCCGCTAGAGAGAATACGACGCCGGTGAAGCCCTATCATTGGGATAGAGGGAATCTTGGGAATCCTATACCCATGGCACACTCTAATACACATGGTATGGCATACCACAGGATTTCATGACATTCAGACGATCCATAGCCCCCCTTTGGAGAAATCAAAGCCCCGGTGGGGAAATAGACGGAACTGCCGTTCTGGCCCATCTACGTGAGCCGGAAGGGGGTAGAAAATTGGAACCAATATTTTGGTTGTGTTAGTTTTGTCCCAAGGAACGCCAAGAAAATGTTAGGGCACACCTCTTGGCAAGATTTCCCCAGTTCCATCAGATCCGGGAGTTTCGGGCTCTAAGTTGTCCTAGAACATGTAGAGAGAATATGACGCCGGTGAAGCGCGCCCTAACACAGTGAGCGAGGTAATATTGGGCATAAAAGACCCATGACACACTCTAACACACATGGTATGGCATACGCTGGGATTTGGTGGCATTCAGACGATCCGGAGCCCCCTCTCCGAAGAAACCATAGCCCCGCTGTAGAAAAAGACGGAACTACCGTTCTGGCCCCTCTACGTGAGCCGGAAGGGGGTAGAAAAGTGGAACCAATTTCTTGTTTGTGTTAGGTTAGGACCAATGAACACCCAATACAATGGTATGTCCTACCTCTTGGCAAGATTCCCCCAGTTCTCTCCAATCCGGGAGTTTCGGGCTCTAAGTAGTCCTCGAACCCGCTAGAGAGAATCCGACGCCGGTGAATCCCTAACACTGAGAGCGAGGGAATCTTGGGAATACAAGAACCATTCCACACTCTAAAAAATATGGTATGGCATTCCATGGGATTTGGTGACATTAAGACAATCCGGAGCCCCCTCTCCATAGAAACCATAGCCTCGACGGAGAAAAAGACGAAACTGCCGTTCTAGCCCCTCTACGTGAGCCGGAAGGGGGTAGAAAAGTGGAACCAATTTCTTTTTTGTGTTAGGTTAGGCCCAAGGAACACCAAATACAATGTTTGGTCCCACCTCTTGGCAATATTCCTCTAGTTTCGTCAGATCTGGGAGTTTCGGGATCAAAGTAGTTCTGGAACCCGCTAGAGAGAATGCGACGCCGGTGAAGCCCTAACACAGAGAGAGAGAGAGAGAGAGAGAGAGAGAGAGAGAGAGGAAATCTTTGCCATCCAATACCCATGAAACACTATAAAACACATGGTTTGGAATACCATGGGATTTTGTGGTATTCAGACGATCCGGAGCCCCCTCTCCGGAGAAACCATAGCCCCGTTGGGGAAAAAGACGGAACTGCCGTTCTGGCCCCTCTACGTGAGCCGGAAGGGGGTAGAAAAGTGGAACCAATTGCTTGGTTGTGTTAGTTTAGGACCAATGAACACCCAATACAATGGTATGTCCTACCTCTTGGCAAGATTCCGCCAGTTCTCTCCGATCATGGAGTTTCGGGCTCTAAGTAGTCTTCGAACCCGCTAGAGAGAATCCGACTCCGGTGAATCCCTAACACTGAGAGCGAGGGAATCTTGGGAATCCAAGACCCATGCCACACTCTAACAAACATGGTATGGAATTCCATGGTATTTGGTGTCATTAAGACAATCCGGAGCCCCCTCTCCAGAGAAACCATAGCCTCGACGGGGAAAAAGACGGAACTGTCGTTCTGGCTCCTCTACGTGAGCCGGAAGGGGGTAGAAAAGTGGAACCAATTTCTTGGTTGTGTTATTTTAGTACCAAGGAACACCCAATACAAATTTTGGGCCCACCTCCTGGCAAGATACCCCCAGTTCCGTCAGTTCCAGGAGTTTCGGGCTCAAAGTAGCCCCGGAACCCGCGAGAGAGAATCCGACGCCGGTGAAGCCCTAACACAGAGAGAGAGGGAATATTGGGAATACAAGACCCATGACACACTATAACACACATGGTATAGCACACCATGTAATTTGTTGGCAGTTTAGACGATCTGGAGCCCCCTCTCGAGAGAAACGATAGCCCCGCTGGGGAAAACGAATGAACTGCCGTTCTGGCCCTCTATGTGAGCCGGAAGGGGGTAGAAAGGTGGAACAAACTACTTGGTTATGTTAGGTTAGGACCAAGGAACACCCAAGAAAATGGTAGGTACCACCTCTTGTCAAGATTCCCCCCATTCCGTCAGATCCGGGAGTTTCGGGCTCTAAGTAGTACTGGAACCCGCCAGAGAGAATCTAACATCGATGATGCCCTAACACAGAGAGAGCGAGGGAATCTTGGGAATCCAAGACCCATTCCACACTCTAACACACATGGTATGTCATACCATGAGATTTGGTGGCATTCAGACGATCCGGAGCCCTCTCTCGAGAGAAACCATAGCCTCGTTGGGGAAAAGATGGAACTGCCGTTCTGGCCCCTCTACGTGAGCCGGAAGGGGGTAAAAAAATTAACCAATTTATTTGTTATGTTAGGTTAGGCCCAAGTAACACAAAATAATTTTAGGTCCTGCCTCTTGGATAGATTCCCCCAGTTCCGTCAGATCCGTGAGTTTCAGGTTCTAAGTAGTCCTGGAACCCGCCAAAGAGAATCTGACGCTGATGAAACCCTAACACAGAGAGTGAGGGAATATTGAGCATCCAAGACCCATGACACAATATAACACACATAGTATGGCATAAAATAGGCTTGGGTGAGATTCAGACGCTCCAGAGCTGTCCCTCTCCGGAGAAACCTTAGGCATGTTCGAGAAAAGGACGGAACTACCGATTTGGCCCCTCTACGCAAGCCGAAAGGGGGTTGAAAAGTGGATTTAATATTTTTTGTTAGGTTAGGCCCAAGTAACAAACAATACAATGGTAGGTCCCACCTCTTGGCAAGATTCCCCCCGTTCCGTGAGATCCGGGAGTTTCGGGCTCTAAGTAGTCCCGGAACTCGCAAGAGAGAATGCGACGCCGGTGAAACCACAATACATAGAGTGAGGGAATATTGGGAATAAAAGAACCATTTCACACTCTAACATACATGGTTTGTAATATTGGGCATACATGGCGCTCCGGAGCCCCTCCCCGGAGAGACCCTAGGTCCGCTGGAGAAAAAGACGGAATTGCTGGTCTAGCCCCTGTACGTGAGCCGGAAAGGGGTAGCAAAGTGGAACTAATTTCTTGGTAGTTTTAGGTTAGGAAAAAGTAACACCCAAAAAATGGTAGGACCCACCTCTTGGAAATATTCACCCTGTTCCGTCAGATCCGGGAGTTTCGGGCTCTAAGTAGTACTTGAACCCGCTAGAGAGAATCCGACGCCGGTGAAGCCCTAACACGGAGAGAGAGGAAGTGTTGGGCATACAAGACCAATGACACACTATAAAACACATGGTATGACATACCATGGAATTTGGTGTTATTTAGACGATCCAGAGCCCCCTCTCCGGAGAAACAATAGCCCCGCTGGGGAAAAAGACGGAACTGCCGTTCTGGCCCCTCTACGTGAGCCGAAAGAGGGTAGAAAATTGGAACCAATTGCTTGGTTGTGTTAGGTTAGGACCAAGGAACACCCAAGACAATGGTAGGTCCCACCTGTTGTCAATATCCCCCTGTTCCGTCAGATCCGAGAGTTTCGGGCTCTAAGTAGTCCTGGAACCCACGAGAGAGAATCCGACGCTGGTGAAGCCATAACACAAAGAGTGAGGGAATGTTTGCATCCAAGACCCATTACACAATATAACACACATGTTATTTTATACCATGGGGTTTGGTTGTATTCAGACGCTAGAGAGCCCCTCTCCGGAGAAACCCTAGCCCCGCCGTGGGAAAAGATGGAACTGCCATTCTGGCCCCTCGACGTGAGCCGGTAGGGGGTAGTCAAGTGGAACTAAATTGCTTGGTTGTGTTAGCTTAGGCCAAGGGAACACCCAATACATTGGTAGGGACCACCTCTTGGCAAGATCCCCCCCCCCGTTCCGTCACATCCGGGAGTTTCGGGCTTTAAGTAGTCCTTGAACGCGCCAGAGAGAATCCGACGCCGGTGAAGCCATAACACACCGAGTGAGGTAATATTGGGCATCCAATACCTATGCCACAGTCTAACACACATGGTATGGAATACCCTAGGCTTGGGTGGGATTTAGACGCTCCTGAGAAACCATAGAGCTTTTGGAGAAAAGGACGGAACTGTCGTTCTGTCCCGTCTACGTGAGCCGGAAGGGGGTGGAAAAGTGATGCTAATTGCTTGTTTTTGTTAGGTTAGGAAAAAGTAACACCCAATAAAATCGTAGGGCATACCCCTTGGAAAGATCCCCCCCCCCCCCCCCCGTTCCTTTAGATCCGGGAGTTTCAGGCTCTCAGTAGTCGTGGAACCCACGAGAGAGAATCTGACGCCGGTGAAGCCATAACACAACGAGTGAGGTAATTGATGGAGTGTAGGCACACGATCGTTGGAAGACCCCAAGCGCAAGCTGTGAAGAGTGCAACAACAAGTTTTCCCTTAGAAAAGAAACCAAGGTTGAATCGACCAGTAGGAGGAAGGAGTAACTTCAGAAGTTTGATGCATCTGAGATGGCAGGGCACACTACCTGTTCAGCAGCAACGTGGAACCTACACAACACAATCAAATCACTTCGACGCAAAGAAGCGGTGAGGTTGTAAATCTCACCGGTTTTGTTGAACACAAGAGGTTAAACATATGGTGTGGAAAAAAATATGGGAACAATATGAAAACAATAGCAGTAGTGTGAAAACAGTGGAAGCAGTGTGTGTATTATCACTATGAGGAAAATGGACCTGGTCCATAGTTCACTAGTGGTGTCAATCAGTGAAAGATAAATAACATCTGTGGTGAACAAATTATAGCTGGGCAATTGACATAAATGAAGGTTGCACCGTAGTGCATATGCAAGACATAAAGATTACTATGTGATTCATGCAGGCATTACAACAAGATACATAGACCGTCATCCAACTGCATCTATGACTAATAATCCACCCTCCAAATATCATCCGAACAAACGTTGGGTATTAAGTTGCAAGCAACAGATAATCGCAGTTATCAAAGTGTGTAATGTAAACAATAAAATCATACTTAGACAAGGTATTCTTGTTTTCTCCCTAATCGCAAAAAAGCATCCTCCATCCATCACGTTTTTTTTCACTCGAGCACAGATGCAAAGGATGAATGAACCCACTATCGAGCATAAATACTCCCTCTTGGAGTTACTAGCATCTACTTGGCCAGAGCATCTACTAATAATGGAGAGGATGCATGATCATAAATAACATATGCATGAAGATAACATGATAGATTGATAATCAAAAGACATAGCATTCAACATTCATCGGATACCAGCAAACACAACATGTAGCATTACATAAAGATGATCGCGATCATGTGAAGCAGCTCACGAGATCTAAACATGAGGCATAAAGTGGAGGAGACAACCATCTAGCTACTTCTATGGACCGTAGTCCAGGGATGAACTACTTGGCTAGAGTATCTACTAATAACAGAGAGCGTGCAAGATAATAAATAAAATATGCATGAAGATTACATGATAGATTGATAATCAAAAGACATAGCATTCCTCATTCATCGGATCCCAGCAAACACAACATGTAGCACTACATAAAGATGATTTCGATCAAGTGAGGAAGCTCACGAGATCTAAACATGAGGCATAAAGTGGAGGAGACAACAATCTAGCTACTTCTATGGACCCGTTGTCCAGGGATGAACTACTCACGCATCACTTCGGAGGAGGGCATGGTGCTGTAGACCACTCCGGCGATGAATTCCCCTCCCGGCAGGGTGCCGGGGAGAGCTCCAGAACCCTCCCGATCTCAGGATGACGATGAAGATGGCCTCGGGTGATTCTCGGAAAAAGTGGTATATTTCTAGGGTTGATATATCGAAGGATTATATAGGCGAAAGAGAGATGTCAGAGGGCACCTGGGGGGCCCAGACCACCCCAGGCGCGGCCAGGGGGTGCGTCGCCCTATGGTGTGGCCCCCCTGTGGCCCCTCTCCGGGTCTCTTTGGGACTCCGTGGAACCTTCTAGAATTCTAAGACTTCCGGGCTTCGAATTTTCCAATTCCGAGAATTATTCCAGAACAAGTTTTCTGAAATAAAAAACAGCAGAAAATAGGGAACTGGCTCTGTGGCATTTTGTTAATAGGTTAGTCCCAAAAATCGATAAAAATGACATAAAGTGTATAGAAAACATGTGGGAAATAACATGAAAACAACATGGAACATCAGAAATTAAGGATACATTTATGACGTATCAACATCCCCAAGCTTAGTTCCTACTCGTCCTCGAGTAGGTAAACGACAAACACACATAATTTCCGAGGTGACGTATCTTTAGCTCGTTTTGTAGGAAATTACATCATCTACATCACCATTGCAGGAGATCCATCATTCATTGAAGCCTAATTCCGTGAGCAAGCACGAAACTTTACATCCTATAGGGCGAAGATCGTCGGAGAGAGGTATAATCATCCCGAAATCTCTCACTCTTTTCATTCCTTTGTGAGCCAACCTACCTTGTGATTACCTTACCTATTGAGGCTAGTTCATCTATGGTTGCTTGGGCTTTGCACACTTGTACTGTGTAGTTTCCGAGCGACCGTTGTATGCACTAATTCATATAGTTTCATATGTTGGCACAAAGTGAGTGAGCAAAAAGTGAAAAAGCAAAAGAGAGAAGAGAAAAGAGAGAGAAGAAAAGAGAAATAAGAAAAGAGAAAGAATAAGAGATAAAAAGGAAGCCACCACTTGTAGGAAGCGCGCAATCTCGATGAACATCTCGTAGGTGGTGCATTGTGTGCGAATCGTGTAGCCCACCAATAAATTGCAATTGAACTAGCGGCTCTCCTTGTACTTTTGCAACACGAGATTTATAGTCTTCGCTAGGATCATTTGGTTTCGTATCTCACATTTTAGTTGCATTAGTCCCATTTATCTTCGTGTGTGTGTTTCCATATATCTTTCGGAGATCGACTTGTTGTTGCTTTGTGATCATTGTGGTTCTCTACTTGCCATTGCAATATTTTGGTTTCCGGTTCTTCCATTCGCTTCCACTTTCCATACCTATCCACCCATAAGCCATGTGTGTTTTGGAGCGTGTTTTTGGATCTTTCGAACTCAAGTCACTTCATTCTTTTTGTTATCGGTTTCTCTTGGCATGGTCCACTAGTTCCAATACTTGCTAATAGTTTTGGTTTGAGCTCTTAGGTCTTCACACTCTATATATACACCTGTGCTTGTGAGTAACCATGTGTAGCGAGAGCGGAGAATATGGAGGCCATGATGACTATGGTGAGTACATGATGGACCACTATGACTACAAGAACGAGCTTGACATTGGTGACCTATACCACGACATGGTGGATCACCACTCCTACGAGCACGTCATGGTGGATGACCACTACTAAGAGCATGACATGGTGGATCACCACCACCACTACTACGACAATGACGTCAAGATCTACACCGACTATTGTTCCCCAAGCATCATCGACATGGCGGAGCACCCCACCAACCACAAAAACTTCGACTCTATGAGCTCCAACGACATTAACCACTACTACAACTACGACACCGCAAGCTTGGATGAAGAGATGGAGCCGTGCTACACCGACAACGCATCCACAAACATGGCGGACTACTACACCGATAATGAATCCACAAGCATGAGGGAAAAGATGGAGCTCTACAACTACTTCGACTCCGACATGGATGAGCTCACCTACAAGAACTTCCTCTCTAAGCTTCGATGTCCAAGACATTATATGTCCTATGGTTCATGCTCAAGACCAAGGAACTTCAAGGAGAATGCCAAGGACAACACAAGACAACTCCCTTCAACCTCAAGATGGTGCCACGACAAGAAATCCGACAAGTTGGCAAAGTCAAGATATGCTCCTTCAACATCAAGACGGGGCCAAAAGAAGGACACCATTGAGGCCCCATCAAGCGAGAAGGCCAAGACGCCAAGGCATCCAAATGACTTTTGGTGTCATCCCACACACGAAAAGCGGGAACGCCGCAAGCTTCGTCATCAACAAACTTCAACCTCCAAGTTGGCGCCCACATAAGATACAAGACAAAGGCACAATAAGAGAACATCTACACCAACAATCCAAGTGCGCGATGACTTCCCCACACAGAATATGGCGGCGAGAGCACATCACAAGGTGTCTCCTTCAAGTGCTACCACAACATTGCCAACACATATGCAAGACATGAAGGATCTATTCCTTTCCATCAATACGACCTTGGACAAGTCTGAGCAAGCTACTTCTCAACGGATACAAGATATCAAGACCTCCATCGATAAGATCTCCGAGCGTCTAGAAAGTTCAATACGGAGACACAAGAAACGAGATCACACATGAAAGGCCAAAACCACCATGGCGCCCTCAACAATTATGCATCATGTGGTATCTACATCAAGTTCCACCACCACAAGGGCTCCCACTTGGCAAGATGAAGACCTAGAACAAGATGGAAGAAGAGAAGGACCTCCCATATATGATGATGATTCTACGAGCCTACTTTCCCCTATCCTTGAGGATGAAGATCTGTGATGCCCCATATGAAATGGACATGGCCATGTGATGTGGGATTGCCAAGGCAGCAACCAAGATGGTGCATTAAGTGGAGAAGCCGAGCATGGGATTTTCCCTTTGGCAATGGAGGCGAGTGATGATGCCAATCTTATGGCTCACACATTTGGATGCGATAAGGTTGATGAGGTTTATCATGGGATTTTCCCTTCAACCAAGGAGGCGTATGGAGTTGAAGATATCGAGCCTACCCCTATGTGCATGTGTTACGAGATGGTACCAATCCCATGTGAGCATGAAAGACACTTGGCCCACATGAGTGAGACAGTGTGTGACATGAGTGACTCAACCATATGTGATATTGAGTGCATCCACTTTGAGGGCATGAGTGATACACCAAATGAGTTGAGAGAGGTAGTTGATAGGTCATGTGAGGACATTTCGAATTCTAAAAACTCACCCTCTACCTCTAGTGTGTTTCCTTATGATGTGTTAGGTTCCATGGATGATGAGACGCCTCTCCTAAAGACGGTGCTTCCTATGGAGAAGAAGATGTACATGGTGGATGAAGGTGATGCCACCCCATGTCAACATGAAGATGGAAAAGTCGACTACTTGAAGGACCCTACTACCACAACACCTACTTCATATGAGAAGGATGACAAAGGTATGTGTGTTGATGTGACCATGTTCCCACTAGTGGACATGATGAATAATGCTTGCTTGCATGTGATGGATGAACCTATCTTTGATGATATTTCTATTGACATGCTTTGCCCAAGTTCTTACATTTTTCTCCCATTATTGCAACCACAATGTTGAACAATTGTTCTTTCAAATGCTTGGTTTTCAATAATGTTGCCATGCTTTCAAATGAGTTTTCCCCATAGCATGCTCAACTTTTGGAGATTTATCTTGTGAGAAGATTGAGTTTTTCCATGTCGAGCTTGCTCAACCCTTCATCTTGCATTTTGACTACTCACACATTTCATAATTCATATTTGATTTTGATGTTTCGAATGAAGAGACATGTCATGGTGGATGATGTGTTCATTTACCATAATTTTTTTCTTCATTTGGTCATTTGTGTGCTTGAGTACCCAGATGCTAATGTCAACCTCAGTTGAACATGAGTTGACAAAACGAGATCTTGAGAGCATAATACAATGGTGTTGCGGATCGAACCCGGCTCTAATACCTTTCTCATGTTTTGCATCAAACACTTTGAAAAATTTCTCTTCCCTTTGGTTTGTTTGCAAACATGTTTGTGATGTTGTTCTCCTTTGTGACAAGAATGCTTCCTTGATCTTTCATATAGATGATTTGTGTGTTGCAACAAGTATGATGAACAATTGTTCTTTCCGATGGATTTCTTGCAACCACAATGATATTTGGAGCATGTCTTGTCATGAGTGTTTTGGTTTCCCTTCCATTGATGTTGCAACAAAAATGTCGAAAAATTGCTCTTTCCTATGCTTTGCTTGCACCCATGATGATAATATTTGGGACATTCTTCATCTTGTGTTTTTGCCCATGTCTCATGTTATTGCACCAAGGATTTTGAAAAACTTCCATTTCCAATGCTTTTTGTGCAACCCCTCAAAGTTTCATGGAGAATTTGTGTTCACGCATTTTGGAGATGTTTCCATGAATTGCTTGCACCTTTACCTTGCATATGCACTACCTTCCATATATTTCTGTTGTGCTATCGGTGCTATGAACAAGAACGGACATGTCATGAATGATGTGCTCCTCTATCTTGCACACACATGGTTTGCCTGAGCTTTGGTGTGTAGGTTCTACCACATGGTGACTTCGACTTCACCGACAATCCGTCAACCTCCTCTACACGTTGATGGCGAGTTAGCATCAAGGACGACTCTTTTTCAAGTGGGGGGAGATGATGCAACGCGACCCATCTCACTGGGCATGACTCACACTCCATCATATGTAAAGTCACCATGGATTCAAAAGGTGAACTCATTCCTCTTTTATAACCCATTTCGTACCCCTTTGGACGGTATACTACTTGACCATCTACCCCCGTACATTGCTAGGTATGAGTCGACGAGTGCGGATGCGAGAAGAGATGCCGAGGAAGCCCAGGACTCAAGGCCATCCAAGGTGTACGTGTGGAAGAGGAGGACGAAGCGACAAGACGACAAAGAAGAAGGGCAGGAAACCCGGCCTGCGGCCCGGACAGGCCGGCCTCCAGGTCGGCTCCCTAACAAAGTCGCCAGGCTTCAAGCCTGGTCTGGGCCGGCCTCCCTGCGACCCTCAGGCCAGCAATCCTACAGACTAGCCCGGCCTCCAGGCCGGCTCCCCTGCATGGGAATGGGGGAACCTCCCCTTGTATCCCTCTCACCTACCTCTCTACTATATATAGGACCCTCCTCCTCCATGCTAGGAAAGGGTTGACTTGAGATAGAATTGGGCCTTGTGCTCCCCTCCCATGTGGAGAACCTCCCCCATGGGATCCATGGATACTCCATAGATTCATCTATTTGATTGTATCAAGAACTCTCATGGTAGCTACTCTTTCACCTCGTGATTCAGGTAGTTTTTTACAACCTTCCCCTTGTGGCTTTTGTTGGATCAATGGACCAACCGGTGAGAGGAATCGGTTCCAACTAGAGTGTTGTTGACTTGGGTTTGCGATCCCTCGTAGTCTTCACGAGTTATCTCCCCTTTGTGTGCGTGAGTTCATCGTGTTCTTCCCAATATCCCCACCTCTTGTACGTCAATCCATGAAGATCTGGCCACCCTAGAGGCCAAGCCTTCATCAAGGTGTATGCTAATGTCAATGAATGGTAAACAGAAAATACTGTATGTCACAAGCCAACTAGACTTCACAAGAGAGGCTTCCATATGAAGGACACAACTAGTGTAGAAGGTCATCCCTCTTTATCTTTTGTTTACACAATTATGCTTTGACTGATAAATCAGGGGCAAAAATAGTGTAGATAATTTGTTTGTATTAATTTAGCGCTAGGCACCCCGCTGCCAGATCTTCTATCAATTGGATAAGAGGATGAATCCACTAGTACAGGGTGTGAAATCCAATCAACAAGTAAGATAAATATTTTCTATTTACGTCCTCATGAGCAAAAACGGGAACACAAAACAGGAGTAATTTTGAAAGTTTTAAAGGTAGCACATGATCAATTAACTTGGAGTGGTGGTTAATTACCACATGTAGGTAGGTATGGTGGACACATTTGGCATACTTTGGTTTTTGGGAGTTGGATTGCATGAGTAGAGCTCATACTCTATATAGGTGGAGGATAGAAAAAGACTGGGAGCGACAAATCAGGAGAGCAATAATGGCCATAATCATGCATAGCGACATAAACATCATTAATCAAAGCATAAGTGGTACCTCAAGCTAAAAAAAACTAAATGATCATGGAGGCTATTAGTGACTGGTTCGTAGTCATAAACACGGTGTGAGCATGTGCCAAGTCAACCAAATAAAACATTAAAAGGAGAACACCACAAATTTATGCTTCAATATGACAAGAACAACTCATGATTCTTTCAATGGTACATTAAACACTCTCAGCTATTTGAGACAAATCATGCTACTAAATCACCACTAGGCTTTAGAATTAAAATAACATCTAGCATGATATGAAAAAGTCTAGCCACAGTCCATACAAGCTTCTGTTTGCATCATTTATAATTTTTTACCAAATGTACCAGTTTCTTTTCCCAAAAAGCACCATACAAAATATCTTTTAACAAAAACTATTTAAATGATAGAGCAAGAAAGCATGAGAGTACTCACATAACACTAGTAAAAATAATAGCTATGAATAAGAGATGCAATGAAAACCAGAGCTAAACAAGAATTTTCGTAGCAACTGGAAGAAAAACTATGAATACGAGCATAACAAGTATTCAAACGAAAAAGCTGAGCGTGTCTCTCTATCAAACAAGGATGCTAGGTTCCAATGATATTATTGCAGGAAGGAAAACATGAAGAAAACAAAATGGAAAATAACAGACGCTCCAAGTAAATTTCATATGATGTGACCTCAATTACAGATGAAAAGGATAAGTTTGCTAACCTCGGTTGAAGATACCATTTTCTATGAACTTAAGTGTGGCTCGAGTATTTCGTCGAACACCTTGTGTCCATAGTAAAAGAACACACACTAGCACCCACCTCTCTCACTCCTCCTAGCAAAAAAATAGAGGGAAGGGGGATGGGAGGCAGTATATAGAGGCAATGGGGGCATTCATCCATGTTTATGGATATAACCGGGACCAATGCATCTGCCGTGCCACGTGGCGTGTGGCGAGGCATTGGAACCGGTTCTTGCCAGAATCCTGGACTAATTCCCCCTAAACAACTGGGGCCAATGCCCCTGGGGGGTATACGCTGCCTTGGCCGCACGAACCGGGATGAATGCATAGCATTGGTCCCCATTTGTGGTGCACCTGGGACTAATGCCCTTTCTGGCTCTGAATGAAAGGTTTGGTTTGTACTAGTGAGCGTTACTCAACAAGTTCATGATAAATAGTGGGTAGTACGATGCACTATCTACATCTTTAGACTCGAAAGAGTCATAAGCTAATGCAAGGTTTTTGTAAATCTTTCTTCAAGAGGTTGCTTTTAATTCTGAAAACTATGCCCGCAAGACCATCACAGGAGCTAGAACTTCATGGAGTTTCCTTTCCTGTAGCATTCGCAGTTCCTTCCCGGAATAAGGGTAACATGCCACATCCTTTTACACTCTACATAGGTGCGTGACTTTACCCATAGGCGATCAATACCATGTTGCACAACCAGGCTCGAGATCCTGTCCACACCCACGTAGGTGTGGGGCCCAGTTGTTGATCCAAGTCAAACCATTCTTCTCCGCACAACGCATGCCCACCCATTTCTGCACGCATGTTTAACCCCTGATTCCACCCCTCACGATGGATATCTAGGCGCCCCGGGCAGACCATCATAAACCCTAGAGTCCGTGCGAATTATGGATCCCACCCATGTGCATTTAGTCTTGCAAGACCTACAGCGAACGGCTCTGGCAGCCCGTTGACATGTGAACGAGAAAAGATCACAGCTGGCTTACTCGCCCCATACAAGACCCATGGTTAACGCCGTATTTACAACACACCGAGTTCTGGCAACATTTGTGATTAATTCCTAGGTAATACTTTCCCATCCAGATGGAACCTTCCTTTGACCTATTCATCTTAGCATGGTCCCATCCGCCCACCAAACAGAACACTACCACTCTGGTAGTCATTCAAGTAGTCATATTATTATAAAAATAGGATCATGCATTCTTTTGAGAATAGTTGGTAATACGATAGGGTTTTTGCAAATAGTTCGTTATGAAATACTTCAAAGGATATGAGCAAGTGATGAACTTGCCTGAGATTGAAATAACAATAATAATCCATATCTTCAGGGTTCAAGAGTTGCATAGAGAAATCCCGAGATCTGAAAGATAGAAAAGTAGTCCCGGTAAGGACTACAGAAAACACTTGGCAAGATGATGTAATGCATAGTAATGATATCCATCGAAAAATACCCCAACTTACAAGTGTAAGCTATGTTTGATAATATAACTTAATCACATAGGTTTTAGGTGACTTAGAGTTGTTTTTATTACTTGCGATGATGATGTTATTCACTTCTTTTAGACATATATGTTTTTCGCTTTTACATAACAAACAATTGTATCATGTTTAGGTAATAAAGAGTTACCACATGGTTAGGCAATAAGACAATACCACATATAAAACAACTTTTAAAAGATAACAAACGCATGCTTCTTATGTCGTTGAAAGTTGTGGAACTATGATAAAAAGAATTTAATTGGAAGTGAGTACATACTACAATCAACTCTGCCATCTTGCAGTCAAATCATGTTTATCATGAGGATTAGGAAGTGTAAACTTATTAGGGTTCAATATTAAAGAACATAGTATGGTGATGGTTAGTCCTAGCTATATTGGAATCATATAGACTTCCACTATACTTCTTAAAATAGAATTCATAAGTTAAACAAAATGTCTTGTTTTTGACATATTTGAGTTGGAAATGTTTTTCTCTTTAATTTGGCATAACATTTGAAGTTTTCTTAAAAGATTTGAGTAAGTTATTAATTTATTAATTTTAAATGAATTAAATGACAAAGAAAAATATTGCACACATGAAAACTTCGTCAAATGACTTCGAGAACATCATAAATGAGTTGCATTTTTTCATTTTGAGCAATTTGGTATATAACTTATATTTTTCTAAATTTTTTAGTTATTCTTTATTTTCTTAACTTTTTTATGATTTAATTTAATTAAAAATATGTTCAAATTTAAACTTCAGCGGACACATTTGAAAATTTCATAATCAAATAGATTTTATTTTCCTGATTAATATGGTATATTATTTATATTTTTTTGATTTACTGAATTAAAGTTATTGAATTATTAAGTTTAATTATTTTTTTTGTCTATTTTAAATTGACAGGTGGGTCCCACCTATTATATTTGATTTTTAAATAAAAAATATAAAGAAAAGAAATATGACATCATGATGGCGTCAACGCCAATGAAATCCTTCTCTGATGGATTTGATTCCGTAGATTGGCTTCGAATTAAATCAATCGATTGTGGCTACTAGTTAGAGGAGCTCCGGACGAGTGCGTGGGTGGCGTGGTCACCGGAGTGACTCCGGCGACCACCGGAGCGACGACGGTTGGCCGAGCACGGCGACAAGGCAATTCCGGGCAGGATTGAACGAACGGAAAGGACACCTAGATGCACAAGCTCACCATGAGCGAGGTCGAGTGGTTGGTGAAGCACAAAGGGGTCAAAATCGTCGGCGGCGTTTAAAATCGGCCGACGGCCGGACTCAGGAATGGCGTTGAAATCCTCGACGCCTGGGGCATCTCCACCCATGCATCACAGCGGAACGTAGCAGGGGCATCGACACGGTGCCGAGAGACGAGGAACTTCTCCTCTGCCTTCTGGCGTGAGGTTGAAGAACAAAGAAAATAAAAATTTCCGGGTAACCCCACGTCAGTTTTTATACATTACTAACTAGTCCTTCCGTTACTAAAACTGAGAAGAAACCCCTATTTTCAGGGCCTATTTGTAAACAGAAAAAATAATAAAAATCGTTTTTGAAACCTTATCAAATTTCCAACCTCGCCAAGTTTTGTTTTGGTGAAATTGAAGAATATTTAAATATTTAACTTCGGGTTATAAATTAAGTTGTTTTAGTTATTTTCTTTCTATTTAATTTGGAATGGCTTTACAATTATTCTAGGCACGATTACCATGGGAACACACAACAAACATATGGGTACCAAAGTGGTGTATCTTACTTGGACAATTTTAGCTATAAGTTACATTTAAGAAACAATTGGTAAACTTATTTGTAGTGTTATTTATGCATTGTAGAAAAAATCACCAACTATAGAATTTGTTTCCATGTCATTCCAAATGATTTTGATTAGGTAATGTATTGTTTTCTTTTATTTGGCTTTGTTATTTTCCTAATTGAAACTCTTAACTATTTTGGTTGACACTTTTCTTGGTGTGTGCAGGTCATGTTTGTTGTTTTTATGTCGCACCCGGACTTCTAAAGGATACTCGCCGTTCCGTTGAACAGTAGTAGATTGGATTACGGGGCTTACCGGCACCCGCGTCCTCTTACGAGTAGGCCAACACACGTATGTGTGACAACCAACCCCTATCTGTTCAGCGTCGACGTAAACTATCCCATAGAAATCAGGACACTTCCATTGACGTACTTCAAACCATACACACATGGTACGTCAACGGCGTTGAACAACTGATATCACAACAGATCTCTACGACACAAAAGATTGAAATAAGTTGCAAATAGCTCTCACTAGAGCAGAGATAGCAAATACAATCATTCAGAGGACACCTGTCCCAACATATCATCATTACATCACAGCGGAAGCATTCAACATGTCTGAGTACAGACAAGAACCAAATAGGCCTAAGAGGCCGGAAACGAAAAGACGGAGCCCATCCACGAAGTCTCGGATCCTGCCCGGGTCCGCTATCTACTCGTCAGCGGTCTCGTCATACTCCACGTAGTAGCCACCATGTAGATCCTCGAAACGTAGGTCTGCGGAAACCACAGCCCCAAAGGGGTCAGTACATAAACGTACTGGCAAGCAAGACTCACAGTTCACCAAAGTGTAACCCGTCAACACCAAGCACAGATGCTTTGGGTTCAACGGAAGGAAGGGGATATAAAGGATGCTGCAACTGGCTGCTCTACACAACTACAGAAACATACTACAACTGCCGGCTAACAGAAAGGAGATAAGATCGAGGATTGTAACCAACTGAAAGATAACTTCAAACAAACCCATCCTGGATCTCGCCCCTTATCCAAAGAAGCAATCCGAGGATAACTCACACAGTTGTAATAATGATGGTTCAAATTATTGTGTCAATAAGCCTATTACTAGTCAAGTTATTAATCATTGGATGTAAAGTTGTTAATCATTAGGTTTAAGTTGTCCTGAGTACTTGTTAGCCAGTACTTTCACCAAGTAATCCATAACCGCGGAAAACACGGCTTCTCGAGAAGATTATCCCTGCAGGGTTGCACCAATTTGGCCGTACACGCAAGAATAACCCGCCAGATGGGAAGCTAACCCACCAAGCGGGGTACTCTACACAACCAACCATTCTTCGCATCAAGCCCAAAGCACCTTGGGCGCACGGCTAATCGAGCCCAGAAGAAAATGGACCCTCATAGCACTCTAAGAACGTGTCCCCCTATATGCCGACTACGAAAGTTCCACCCTGGCCTGGGCTCGCAAAAACATGCATGCGGCAAATGGAAACACGAACTAAATGAGGCGATTTGGACGAGATGCGAATCAGGTCAAGTTGAGGGGGGCGCCCATACTCGCTTCCCACATGCGGTTAGTGCGCTCATCATGGATCAGTAGACAAGACCCTTTTCCTATTAGGGTCGACACTAGCAGGCCTCAAAACCACACAGGGCCTCCTGCCGGTGCCTTATCATCAAATTTATTATTAATAGTAACATTAGCATGATTGATTGATTAAACATCGAGCCCCCACAACGTAATAGATATAGTAACAGAAAGTAACGGATAACAGACTCGAGCAAAAGCAACCTAAGCATGCTAGTAAGACACTGGCTCAACCAAGGGGGTGATAGGAGTGGAGGTGAGGCCATATCAAGGTTAAGGGATTCATGTGATGGGTTCGTAACAGAAACAACTACTACTAAGGCTAGCAGAAAAGAACAACGGAAAGTATCGGTAATCAATGTTGAAAGGAACACGATGGTTCATGTGAGTGATAACTTGCCTGCAAAACCCAGTAGCCTGGTACTGAGCTAGATCCTTAGAAGGGTGTCGTAAGTATCGTCGGTCTCAACGTCGTCGTGTAGCCGAGAAGAAGCAAACAAACAATGCAGAAAGATAAACAATCAATATCATGGCATAATGCACAATCAAAGGAATGATGCATGATAGTTTAATTGATGCATCAATAGTAAACTAGTTGACAAGATAACACAAATTAAATGGACCCATATGCAATTGGATTGCATATGGCAAGAGTCCATGAATTAAGTGGAAACAAATGATCTACAATTAATTATTATGTGAGAGTTGTTAGCATGATGCATGCATGATGATAACAACAAAATAACAACAAGAGGTGCAAGTGGAAAAGGAATTTAACAAGGTTTGGAAATCATTTGTTAAGTTGGAAAATTTGGTTACTTAAACATGTCACACAGGTAATTGTTGTTTTCATCAAGTTAAATTGCTCAAACCAAATAACAAAGTTGATATTTGAAAAGGTTATCAAATTTTAGTTGGATTACATGTTTCACATTTTGAAATTGGACTTAGGATTATTTAATTATGAATTAAACAAGTTAAACAAGAATTAAATGAATTTAATTCAAACATGAACTTATTTGAATTTTTATTTGTTCAACACATTAAACCAAATTCATTTTTCAAAAGTTTATACTTTTAGGGTTTGAAAACATATTTTATATGTCCCAAAGAATTTTAATTTGATCAAGTTATAAATTTAGCAATATTAAATGATTTAAACAAGGTTTAAATCATTCAACCAATTTTTAATTATTCAAAACATGAAACAAATTTTATATTTGGAAAGGTGGTTTAATTTTGCATGGAAAACATATTTCATTTGTGGAAATTGGATTTAAAATGAGCAAGTTATTATTTTGGCAATTTTAAATGCATTAAACAAGAAACAGTTGTTTTCAGCAATTTAAATTATTCAAAACAGCAAACAAAATTTATATTTGGAAAGTACATGAAAAGTTGATTGGAAAACATATTTGGTTTGTGAAATTTGGAATTTTTATGCCCAAGTTATGAATTTTGCAAGTTTAAGTGAATTTGACAAGTTTTCAAATATTGCACCAATTTAAAATATTCAAAACAGTAAACAAATTTTATACTCCCTCCGTCCCAAAATATAAGGCGCGCTATTTTTTTTTTAGTCTTTGACGCTCGATTTTGACCACTAATATATATCAACTTATATGGAATCGGATTCTATAAATTATACTGTTGGATTCGTCTTACAAAATTCTTTCATTTCATATATCATTGTACTAATTTTGTGAACATATTATACGTAAAAATCATGGTCAAAGTTACACGTCGTTGACCAGCGAAATTAAAGGGTGCCTTGTATTTTGGAACGGAGGGAGTATTTGGATAGATCATTTAATTTGGTATTGAAAACATATTAAAAATGTTGAATTTGGAGTTGGGATGAATTATTTATGCAATTTACAATATTAAGGTGTAATTCTGCCATTTAAACAATATTTAGGGACTTAGAACAATTAACAGGGACTTGGAAATAAATTACAGGGATTTAGAAATTACAGCAGGGACTTGGTTGTGATTAGATGATTGTTTTGGTTGTGGAAAATAAAATGGCAAAAACTGGGGTTAAACCGCGGGGGGTGGGATTCGAACCCACCCCCTCTACTGCGCTTGCAAGGCACCTGACCAGTGGGGTGGACTTCGGGTTGTGATGGAAAGGGCAGTGGGGGGAATATGAGGTGTGCTCGCGGGAATCTTTCTGAACCCAAAAATACTGCACCTAACTGAACCTACAGGGAACCGTTCGCTGTAATCTCAACAGAGGAAGGGGCGGACGCTGGCGATGGATCGCTGGCTGCTGCTGCCCGCGTGTGGCCGGAGGGGGCGGCTGGAGTGTGGGAGGCTGCGAGGGGAGGAGATGGAGGAAGGCGAGCGAGGGGGGAGAGGAGGAGGCCTCACCTGGCAGCGATTGGAGGCGATCGGAGCAGGTTGGTCGATGGTGGAGCAGGCAGGAGGCGACGGCCGAAACGGCGGACGGCGCCGGAGCTCCGGGTGCTCCCGGCGGAAACCGAGGGTACCAGGAGGACGAGGGAACTCGGGCGTTTCCATTCCCGGGCACGGCGGCTCCTCGAGGTGCCCAGGACGTCGACGCGGTGAGGAGGCAGGTGGTCTCGGTGAGCTCACGGTGGGGTTCAGGTTTTTCAGAAACAGATGCGTTGGGGAAGAAGGAAGGGTAGACGGCGGCGATGGGGAAGGGAGTTAGGGCTTAGGGTTAGGGGCAGAGGGGGGAGGTGTGGTAGTTATAGGGGATAGGTGCCTGTACGGCGTGCCATCGGAAGGGGGAGGAGGGGATCGCACGGTGATGGATGGGTTCGTACTGAAGATGACCTCACGCGAGGAAGACGACAGCGACAGCGAGGGAAGGGGTATTGGGCCATGTGGTTGGTGGGCTTAAGTGAAAAGATGGGCTGGGCATGGCTTTCTCCCTCTCTCTTTTCTATTTTCCCGTTTTCTGTTTTTATTTTTATTTTATTTTTTTTGCTGAAAACCAAATGGAAGAAAAAAGGAGATATTTTAGGTTTGTAAAATTGTAGAAAAATTAGGTTAAGCTAATTTGATTAAAAGAAAACACTGCCAAGTTTTTGTTTTACAGAAGGTTTGAAAATAAATTGTTGTTTGGTATTTAAACCAACTTTGAATGAATTTTCATATTAAGTCAACATTATGAAATAAAAGCATTTTGATAGGGTAGCCCCTATGAATTAAAAGATTAAAATTAGTTGATTGGAGGGATAATGTTTATAAATTGGTTATAACTCAACTTGTGTGCTGTTTGAAAGAATTTGATTTGAAATTGGAATATTTGGTTAATTAAAATAGAAACCACAATTTAATAGGGTGAACCCTATTATTAGTTGGGTTAGAATTATTGGAATGGTTTGATATTTGATAATTTCCAAATGAGGTGTTGATGAATTTGAGTTTGAGTTTGAAAACAATTTGGGAATTATTTAATTGAAATAGAAGCACCATTTTAGTAATTGATTACTATGAAATAATATGACAACAAAGGAGTTGTTTTTATTTGTTATTTTTATTCCAAAAGTTGTAACAGAACAAGTATGAAAACATTGTTTGAGTAAGGTTTGAATTTGAGTTGTGAAAACAGTGGAAAACAAATGCAACAATTTAGAAACAAAAGCAAACAACATGGAAACAATATGATGACATGATGCAATACTTAAGTAACAAGAAATCAATCATTCTAAGGGGAGTTTTCATACTTGGGCTGTTACAAAACGCCCCCCCTTGAAGGAATCGCGCCCCGAGATTCCTACTGAGAAAAGAAAAAGGTCCGGATACTTCTTGGGAAGATCCTCTTGAGCTGTGACACGTGAAACACATCGTGCACATTGGATAGACGTCAGGGAATTTGGAAACCACCGGAACATTTCAAGTAAAGGGGAGAGATTTTGCACCAAGGGTGTATAGTTGGATAGAATTTGATTCATTTGGAGAATAGATTATCTAGCTAGAATGGTGGAACAGAATTATTGACATCAATGCAACACCAAGAATAACATCAATGTCAGAAACAGCAACATGAGAGTAACGAGGAATATGTGGCCTCCCATTTAGAATTTGATTTCTATGACTAAACTTGGAAGTCAACATTTGAGATCCCGGGGAGTGAACAGAGTTTTGATTGCTTGGGTTGTATGTTGTGGAAAAGATTGTTGACACAAAGGAATGTGATTCTCCGGTATGAAATAACACTTTAGTTGGACAAGAGTTTACGAGGAAGTTTTGATTAGACGCCGGTAGAAGATTTGAAGTGGAAAACAACAACAAGATTTCAACGGACGAAAGGATGTTGAGAAGAACAGGATATCAACATCGGGGAAAACGAGAACAAGATTCCTGAGGTACTACGGAAAACCCATCCGGGCTTCTAAAGGATCAATATCTACTACTTAAGGAATAGAGGATTTGCTTCCGGGGCTTACACGCCTCCGTTCTCAATCATGAGTAGGCAACATGATAAATCATGTCACAACCACCTCCATTCCTATGGTCTAGTAGATATAACCATCCTAGAGAAACCAGAATACGTGAAATCCTAACTTGAAAGTTTAGATGAGAAGGGAAAATCAACGTTGCACTTCCTTACCAGAAAAGGGAGGGTGGGTGGGGAAAGAAGAAAAAGAACAGAATTCCTACTCTCACGTTTCATTTTTCCTATATAGCTACAAAATAGTTTCTAGACTCAACTGCGACCAGTAAAAAGGGATCCTACAGGCAGACAGGCTCTGATACCATTTGTCGCACCCGGACTTCTAAAGGATACTCGTCGTTCCGTTGAACAGTAGTAGATTGGATTACGGGGCTTACCGGCACCCGCGTCCTCTTACGAGTAGGCCAACACACGTATGTGTGACAACCAACCCCTATCTGTTCAGCGTCGACGTAAACTATCCCATAGAAATCAGGACACTTCCATTGACGTACTTCAAACCATACACACATGGTACGTCAACAGCGTTGAACAACTGATATCACAACAGATCTCTACGACACAAAAGATTGAAATAAGTTGCAAATAGCTCTCACTAGAGCAGAGATAGCAAATACAATCATTCAGAGGACACCTGTCTCAACATATCATCATTACATCACAGCGGAAGCATTCAACATGTCTGAGTACAGACAAGAACCAAATAGGCCTAAGAGGCCGGAAACGAAAAGACGGAGCCCATCCACGAAGTCTCGGATCCTGCCCGGGTCCGCTATCTACTCGTCAGCGGTCTCGTCATACTCCACGTAGTAGCCACCATGTAGATCCTCGAAACGTAGGTCTGCGGAAACCACAGCCCCAAAGGGGTCAGTACATAAACGTACTGGCAAGCAAGACTCACAGTTCACCAAAGTGTAACCCGTCAACACCAAGCACAGATGCTTTGGGTTCAACGGAAGGAAGGGGATATAAAGGATGCTGCAATTGGCTGCTCTACACAACTACAGAAACATACTACAACTGCCGGCTAACAGAAAGGAGATAAGATCGAGGATTGTAACCAACTGAAAGATAACTTCAAACAAACCCATCCTGGATCTCGCCCCTTATCCAAAGAAGCAATCCGAGGATAACTCACACAGTTGTAATAATGATGGTTCAAATTATTGTGTCAATAAGCCTATTACTAGTCAAGTTATTAATCATTGGGTGTAAAGTTGTTAATCATTAGGTTTAAGTTGTCCTGAGTACTTGTTAGCCAGTACTTTTACCAAGTAATCCATAACCGCGGAAAACACGGCTTCTCGAGAAGATTATCCCTGCAGGGTTGCACCAATTTGGCCGTACACGCAAGAATAACCCGCCAGATGGGAAGCTAACCCACCAAGCGGGGTACTCTACACAACCAACCATTCTTCGCATCAAGCCCAAAGCACCTTGGGCGCACGGCTAATCGAGCCCAGAAGAAAATGGACCCTCATAGCACTCTAAGAACGTGTCCCCCTATATGCCGACTACGAAAGTTCCACCCTGGCCTGGGCTCGCAAAAACATGCATGCGGCAAATGGAAAACACGAACTAAATGAGGCGATTTGGACGAGATGCGAATCAGGTCAAGTTGAGGGGGGCGCCCATACTCGCTTCCCACATGCGGTTAGTGCGCTCATCATGGATCAGTAGACAAGACCCTTTTCCTATTAGGGTCGACACTAGCAGGCCTCAAAACCACACAGGGCCTCCTGCCGGTGCCTTATCATCAAATTTATTATTAATAGTAACATTAGCATGATTGATTGATTAAACATCGAGCCCCCACAACGTAATAGATATAGTAACAGAAAGTAACGGATAACAGACTCGAGCAAAAGCAACCTAAGCATGCTAGTAAGACACTGGCTCAACCAAGGGGGTGATAGGAGTGGAGGTGAGGCCATATCAAGGTTAAGGGATTCATGTGATGGGTTCGTAACAGAAACAACTACTACTAAGGCTAGCAGAAAAGAACAACGGAAAGTATCGGTAATCAATGTTGAAAGGAACACGATGGTTCATGTGAGTGATAACTTGCCTGCAAAACCCAGTAGCCTGGTACTGAGCTAGATCCTTAGAAGGGTGTCGTAAGTATCGTCGGTCTCAACGTCGTCGTGTAGCCGAGAAGAAGCAAACAAACAATGCAGAAAGATAAACAATCAATATCATGGCATAATGCACAATCAAAGGAATGATGCATGATAGTTTAATTGATGCATCAATAGTAAACTAGTTGACAAGATAACACAAATTAAATGGACCCATATGCAATTGGATTGCATATGGCAAGAGTCCATGAATTAAGTGGAAACAAATGATCTACAATTAATTATTATGTGAGAGTTGTTAGCATGATGCATGCATGATGATAACAACAAAATAACAACAAGAGGTGCAAGGGGAAAAGGAATTTAACAAGGTTTGGAAATCATTTGTTAAGTTGGAAAATTTGGTTACTTAAACATGTCACACAGGTAATTGTTGTTTTCATCAAGTTAAATTGCTCAAACCAAATAACAAAGTTGATATTTGAAAAGGTTATCAAATTTTAGTTGGATTACATGTTTCACATTTTGAAATTGGACTTAGGATTATTTAATTATGAATTAAACAAGTTAAACAAGAATTAAATGAATTTAATTCAAACATGAACTTATTTGAATTTTTATTTGTTCAACACATTAAACCAAATTCATTTTTCAAAAGTTTATACTTTTAGGGTTTGAAAACATATTTTATATGTCCCAAAGAATTTTAATTTGATCAAGTTATAAATTTAGCAATATTAAATGATTTAAACAAGGTTTAAATCATTCAACCAATTTTTAATTATTCAAAACATGAAACAAATTTTATATTTGGAAAGGTGGTTTAATTTTGCATGGAAAACATATTTCATTTGTGGAAATTGGATTTAAAATGAGCAAGTTATTATTTTGGCAATTTTAAATGCATTAAACAAGAAACAGTCGTTTTCAGCAATTTAAATTATTCAAAACAGCAAACAAAATTTATATTTGGAAAGTACATGAAAAGTTGATTGGAAAACATATTTGGTTTGTGAAATTTGGAATTTTTATGCCCAAGTTATGAATTTTGCAAGTTTAAGTGAATTTGACAAGTTTTCAAATATTGCACCAATTTAAAATATTCAAAACAGTAAAAAAAAATTATATTTGGATAGATCATTTAATTTGGTATTGAAAACATATTAAAAATGTTGAATTTGGAGTTGGGATGAATTATTTATGCAATTTACAATATTAAGGTGTAATTCTGCCATTTAAACAATATTTAGGGACTTAGAACAATTAACAGGTACTTGGAAATAAATTACAGGGATTTAGAAATTACAGCAGGGACTTGGTTGTGATTAGATGATTGTTTTGGTTGTGGAAAATAAAATGGCAAAAACTGGGGTTAAACCGCGGGGGGTGGGATTCGAACCCACCCCCTCTACTGCGCTTGCAAGGCACCTGACCAGTGGGGTGGACTTCGGGTTGTGATGGAAAGGGCAGTGGGGGGAATATGAGGTGTGCTCGCGGGAATCTTTCTGAACCCAAAAAAACTGCACCTAACTGAACCTACAGGGAACCGTTCGCTGTAATCTCAACAGAGGAAGGGGCGGACGCTGGCGATGGATCGCTGGCTGCTGCTTCCCGCGTGTGGCTGGAGGGGGCGGCTGGAGTGTGGGAGGCTACGAGGGGAGGAGATGGAGGGAGGCGAGCGAGGGGGGAGAGGAGGAGGCCTCACCTGGCAGCGATTGGAGGCGATCGGAGCAGGTTGGTCGATGGTGGAGCAGGCAGGAGGCGACGGCCGAAACGGCGGACGGCGCCGGAGCTCCAGGTGCTCCCGGCGGAAACCGAGGGTACCAGGAGGACGAGGGAACTCGGGCGTTTCCATTCCCGGGCACGGCGGCTCCTCGAGGTGCCCAGGACGTCGACGCGGTGAGGAGGCAGGTGGTCTCGGTGAGCTCACGGTGGGGTTCAGGTTTTTCAGAAACAGATGCGTTGGGGAAGAAGGAAGGGTAGACGGCGGCGATGGGGAAGGGAGTTAGGGCTTAGGGTTAGGGGCAGAGGGGGGAGGTGTGGTAGTTATAGGGGATAGGTGCCTGTACGGCGTGCCATCGGAAGGGGGAGGAGGGGATCGCACGGTGATGGATGGGTTCGTACTGAAGATGACCTCACGCGAGGAAGACGACAGCGACAGCGAGGGAAGGGGTATTGGGCCATGTGGTTGGTGGGCTTAAGTGAAAAGATGGGCTGGGCATGGCTTTCTCCCTCTCTCTTTTCTATTTTCCTGTTTTCTGTTTTTATTTTTATTTTATTTTTTTTGCTGAAAACCAAATGGAAGAAAAAGGAGATATTTTAGGTTGGTAAAATTGTAGAAAAATTAGGTTAAGCTAATTTGATTAAAAGAAAACACTGCCAAGTTTTTGTTTTACAGAAGGTTTGAAAATAAATTGTTGTTTGGTATTTAAACCAACTTTGAATGAATTTTCATATTAAGTCAACATTATGAAATAAAAGCATTTTGATAGGGTAGCCCCTATGAATTAAAAGATTAAAATTAGTTGATTGGAGGGATAATGTTTATAAATTGGTTATAACTCAACTTGTGTGCTGTTTGAAAGAATTTGATTTGAAATTGGAATATTTGGTTAATTAAAATAGAAACCACAATTTAATAGGGTGAACCCTATTATTAGTTGGGTTAGAATTATTGGAATGGTTTGATATTTGATAATTTCCAAATGAGGTGTTGATGAATTTGAGTTTGAGTTTGAAAACAATTTGGGAATTATTTAATTGAAATAGAAGCACCATTTTAGTAATTGATAACTATGAAATAATATGACAACAAAGGAGTTGTTTTTATTTGTTATTTTTATTCCAAAAGTTGTAACAGAACAAGTATGAAAACATTGTTTGAGTAAGGTTTGAATTTGAGTTGTGAAAACAGTGGAAAACAAATGCAACAATTTAGAAACAAAAGCAAACAACATGGAAACAATATGATGACATGATGCAATACTTAAGTAACAAGAAATCAATCATTCTAAGGGGAGTTTTCATACTTGGGCTGTTACATTTTAGTACTTGATTAAGTGGAAAACACGAGTGGATTTGGAATCTCATTTGTTTGTTTTCCACATAGGTTCCACTATGGATTTTATCCCATGTTTGTTTTGGAGACATGTGATCATTTGCATGGTTATGTGCAGATGAATTTTTGTTGTTATATGTTAGTCTTGTGTATGAAAAGGATCTGGAAAACAAGGTAGTTAGCTTGTTTCCATTTACTTCACATAACACAAGATATTTGGATGCAATGATTTGTTATTGTTTCTTACTTGATACTTGATTCCATTAAACATATTATTATGAGTTCCTCATCTCTCATGAGCTTGGCAAGGCATAGAGGTTCTAAGTTCTCCAATGTTACCTAATGGTTACTTGGATAATTTCTTATGTTCCCCTATTTAGGCAATGTTAGTTCTTGTTGTCTTATTTTTCCTGCAATATCCTTGTCTCTAGTTGTCACTAATCTTCAGGTACTGCCTTTATCACTTGCAAGTAAGATCATCTCTTGGATTCCAACTTCAAATGTCTCACCCTTGTGGTGAAGACAACCAATTACTCCAAGCAAAGATTTCTCTTAGGTTCTTATGAAAAATGTAAGTGTATTTTATGACATCAAGTTACCATATTTATACAAGAAGAATTTGTTAACAAGTGGGCCAGACTTGCCTCCAAATTACTAATCATATACAATTGGCTGAGATGTACTAGGATATTCAACCTTTTGTTTGTCTGTGTATGACACTCAATTGTTTGAGTATACAAAAGTTATCTGTTAACAAGGTCTAGAAACTTGTTACCACACTACTTCTATATAACACTAACATTAGAGTATCACACTATTTCAAGAGGAGTTAATAAGATCATATCTAGATATAAGAATTTCCAAATACTCCTATAATAGAATGGGGTAACACTTCTAGAACAATCTGAAGAATCCTTCTGTAGTTCTTCTTATGGTAGTTCCTCCTTCCTTGTGGGTTGCTTCCCTTGCAGAATGTCTTCGAGAAGATTGGGAAACAAGATAATAAGATAGTCTAAACAAAGTAGAAAGATCTAGATTAAGAGTTGGTTTAGGCTTTTATTCTTCTTCAATATACTTCTCATTATGTTTCCCATAAGATATGTACTTATTTCACATATGTTTGGTTTTACGTAGCTATCAATTCAATTCCTCTAGCTAAGGTTATAACTTGCTGTTATTCCCTTAATGGTATTTACATATGCTTTAGTTGTTGATCATTGTGTTTTGAATCGAAATGTATAGTGTTTGTGGAATGAGGACTTAAGACAATAAGTTGGTCCTATGATCCCCTAATATGTTGATATTTCATATGCTCACTTGTATAAGATGAATGAGATAATGAGCATGTGAAGGTTATTGGGGTTTAATGACTTATGCCATAGTTCTTAGTTGTTTTCTCAGAGTGTCATGTTGTTATTTTGTATTCTTCATTTGTAATCATAATGCAGACATAGAGGTTTGGAAAGATCATATGTAATGATCAAGGTTTAGCAGTAGTTTAAAAATATTGATTTCTTCTTTTAAATGCTTCCTTTCTTGTTGATGAGGTATGTATGTATTCCATAAATATGTTATTAATAATATTTTATTCATCTCCCACTTGTGGGTTTTGAGTTGACAGTTGTTTCCATCATTTGTGTTCTATTGAACCTTTGTTATTCCCTTCTAAAGGCTTAATTAATAGTTGTGAGATAATTTATAAGAGGTTTATGTGAATTGATTTATAACTTAAAGAGTTCTTGTTTTTAGAAGAGACACAATACCTCTACTGATGAGATTATTGAATTGTAGATTCCTAGTTTGTGAAAACAAGATCATTAGGTATGTGATTTGGATACTCATCCCTCTTTGAGTTGTAGATATCTAGTGAATTATCCCAAGTCACTTATAGACTTGTGGTTAAGGTTGTTGATAGTTTGTGCTTGTTCATAACCAATAGTGATTTGTCTTATCCAATGATTAGGTTTGTAAGATACTATGTTATAAATATCACTCCAAATGTACTCCTCACCAGATGATCTAAACCTATTCCATCAAGCCAAGTGAAACATTGGTCACTTTGCTTTGTGTAAACTTTCGCGCCAAAATTTCCCGTATTTTTAGATGCATGCTTTGCAAATGCACATATTATATTTAGATCCTTATAACCTGCCAAACACTGGGATGTTACATTGTCTCCCCCTTAACAAGAACTTCGTCCCGAAGCTCAACCTCTCTCACGTAAAGATAGGTAGAGAGAACTTCTATAGACCTTTGATTCTTCACAACTGTTTTCTTGTGTTGACCTTGGCATATGTAGCCTCTTGTCTTGAGTGTTTACCTTCCACTGTCTTGCACTATGATCTAATACTTTGCATGTTATTAGGAGAACACTATTTTGTTACTATACTTTCCTACTGGTATCACGAAGAACACGTGGTATTCCCACCATATAGTGGATACCAAATTTCATTCCCCTATGAATAGGTATGGTTTCCTACCTGTCACATCTTCCTGAAGAACATTTGGTATATCCACCAGGTGATGAATAACCAATAAGGTTCTTTCAGTACACTGGATATTTTCTATGGTTTGGACACCATTTGGTTCAATTTAATGGTCTCAAGAGAAAGACTTCTCAAAGAAACTTGTACAACATAGCGTACATTGACTTAAAATCATCTATTTACTGAAAATATCTTCGAGTTTTAACTTTTTCCTATAGGTGACTATAACCTATTCCACTGGTTACTTCCTATGGTCCTTCTACATCTTTGGTTTTTGACTTCTACGGGTCGACTCTATAATTTGATTTATCAAACTTCTACATGTTTCCTTCTAGGATATAAATACTCATGTGATTTTCTTCACATCACTACTAGGAAAATGCTTATAGATGGACTAGCATCAGTGGCGCACCATGTAGCCGTGCGCCACTGATACGGTTGGGAGAAAACAGGTCCAGGCATCAGTGGCGCACCATGTATTCATGCGCCACTGATGCTCATAGCATCAGTGGCGCACCGTGCACAGGTGCACCACTGATACCTGGCACTCATGTATTTCCATTAGTATTAGTGGCGCACCAGTGCACGGTGCGCCACTGATTCTCCATAGCATCAGTGGCGCCCATGTATGTCCATTAGTATCAGTGGCGCATGGTGTATGGTGCGCCATTGATGCTATGAAGAATCAGTGGCGCACCGTGCATGATGCGACACTGATACTAATGGATATACATGAGTGCCTAGTATCAGTGGCGCACCATGCATGGTGCGCCACTGATGCTATGAAGAATCAGTGGCGCACCGTGCATGATGCGCCACTAATACTAATGGACATACATGGATGCCAGGTATCAGTGGCGCACCAGTGAGCAGTGCGCCACTGATGCTCTGGTCAAACTATGGTCAAACTAGTCAAATGGTGGTCAATGTATGGTCAAACTAATGAAATTTTGGTCAAACTATGGTCAACATGTGGTCAAACTCTGGTCAAAATTTGGTCAAACTATTGAAATGATGGTCAAACTATTCAAACTATGGTCAAACGTTGGTCAATGTGTGGTCAATGTATATTCAAACTATGGTCAAACGTTGGTCAAACTCTGGTCAACGTCTGGTCAAACTAGTCAATGTGTGGTCAAACTATTCAAACTTGTGTCAAAATTTTCAAATTATTGTTATCAAATTTAAACGGTAAATGTGTTACATCATGCTCAAGGGCTTAATAGGATTGATATGATACATATATCAATAAATTATAACTTCTTTCCCGGGAGTGCAGTCGAATGGAACTAAGATGTTTAGCGTGCTAGGGCTGGAGTAGTTTGAGAATGGGTGACCTAGTGGGAAGTTGACCAAAATTGGTGAGTGAATAAAAATCATTTAAAAAGAAAATTTAAGGAATCAGTTGCGCACCCGTTTGGTGCGCCACTGATAAGGAATCAGTGGCGCATCGCACTGGTGCGCCACTGATACTGTGGGGAATCAGTGGCGCACCACACTGGTGCGCCACTGATTCTCTGGAGTATCAGTGGCGCAATAGTAGTGGCGCACCATGGTGTGCAACTGATTGTCCAAAGTGTTGCGCCACTGATGCCCTTTTTCCTAGTAGTGCATCCCTTGTGGTAGATCTCCATGTGTTGATGAAATATGTCACCAAACCCAAACAACATGTGGAATGTGGTCCATTCCCATCAGTGGCTTCATTGACATCTGCCTTCTTGACTTTTTGGTCTTCCAGAGCTTTGGTAGTTGTATCAATCTGCTAATAACTCAGACCACTCTCATACTAATCTTATACCCTCTAGACACGTTACATCAAAAAAGAACTCAGTGTTTGCACATGCATTTGCACATCAAGTTCCAACTTCATACACAGATCTAGTCAATCAAAGATCCAAATAAGATGCAATAAATTCCAAATGCATTTATGTATCACTCATGTATCAAAAGCATGTGAAATAGAAGTACTTGGAGTAAAACATCTCAAGTACCAAGGCTCTTAAATTCTATACACTGCAAGAAGCTATATAGTACCATATAATCCTATTCTACACAACCACTCTTTGACTTGGTAATTACCCCAATTGCATGCCTTATTGCAATGGAATAAACCAAGACAAAATGATCATATAGTAGTTGTTGTCTAACTTGGTTCCATATAGGACTACGTACCATGTAAATTGAAATACTACTTCTTGATTATGCTAAGCTTCTCATGGAATCTGTTGCTCCTACATGTTGTTGATCACACCTTAGGAATAGAAATGTAGCTTCCATCAATGATTATGTCTTCTCCTATCTCTATACTATACTATAGTGATTCACCTCTAGACTTGATAACTAAAGATATGGTATATACCCCATAGTTACCATGGCTTAATGACTCTTCAAAAATTTCAAACATCCCTTCTTGACGACTCCTATACGTAATCTATACCATGTTCCACTCCATCCTATACATTCATCAAATGGGGTGTTCATCACTATGACTTAATCATCTCCGACTATGTCAGAACACTTTTCTCAATAAAATTCATACATACAAGACTTCTAAATATTCATACCTAGGTATAAAGAAAATATATAAGTAGATTTACTCAAGTTGAGTAAGAATAATTCTATACAAGTATGATTATATCATTCTCAAGTGAATGATCATCATAGTTGTAGGAAATGTGGTTTAGATAAGATGGCTTCCTATAGTCTTTACCAACCACAGATCTCCTAAAAGGTTTTAAACCTAAGATCACTTTGCTCTGATACCAGCTGCGGTGACCCAGCACACCACTTCATGTGTAGTGCGCAAGTCATTGACATAATACACACAGAAGGACTTATCCGTGAATATTACATCCCTCAGAGCGGTACAATAGAAGCATAGCAGGTCCAATCAAAACTATGTGATACAAACTCTCATTACAAAATCTCGAGAATCCCTTTGATGAATCAAAGAAATCTCATGCAAATGAAACATCAGAAGAAGCAATTCGAAGCTCCAAGTTGGAGAATAACTCTAGCTCAGAACCTAATCCACTACGGATGATGTCAGCCCTAATCTATGGCTTGTAAACAACTAAGTACAAGAATGGACTCCATCTACACCTTGATATCTTCTCCTCCACTGGTGTTGTTGATGACGATGCTTCACTGGCTAAGTAAGATATGACTCCACTTAGCTTCCTTAGATAGTGATGGCTTCACGATGACGCCTTCCATAAGGGCTTCAACTCTAAGCAGGGTGTCAAATGGTAATGAATGAGTGACGAGCGTTAATCAACAAGTTCATGATAAATAGTGGGTAGTATGATGCACTATCTACAGCTTTAGACTCGAAAGAGTCATAAGCTAATGCAAGGTTTTTGTAAATATTTCTTCAAGAGGTTGCTTTTAATTCTGAAAACTATGCTCGCAAGACCATCACAGGAGCTAGAACTTCATGGAGTTGCCTTTCCTGTAGCGTTCACAGTTCCTTCCCGGAACAGGGGGTAACATGCCACATCCTTTTACACTCTACAGAGGTGCGTTACTTTACCCATAAGCGATCAAGACCATGTTGCACAACCAGACTCGAGATCATGTCCACAGCATCCAAGTCAAACCATGCTTCACCCCACAACGCATGCCCACCCATTTTTTCCACGCGGGTTTAACCCCTGATTCCACCCCTCGTGATGGATATCTAGGCTCCCCGGGAAGACCATCATAGCCCCTAGAGTCTGTGGGAAATAAGGGATCCCACCCATGTGCATTTAGTCTCGCGAGACCTAAAGCAAACGGCTCTGGCAGCCCATTGACATGCGAACGAGAAAAGATCACAACTGGCTTTGTCGCCCCATACAAGACCCATGGTTAACGCGGTATTTATGGCGCACCGAGTTCTGACGGCATTTGTGATTAATTCCTAGGTAATACTTTTCCATGCAGCTGGAACCTTCCTTTGACATATTCATCTTAGCATGGTCCCATCCGCCCACCAATCAGAACACTACCACTCGGGTAGTCATTCAAGGAGTCATATTATTATAAAAATAGGACCATGCATTCTTTTGAGAATAGTTGGTAATACGATAGTGTTTTTGCAGATAGTTCATTATGAAATACATCAAAGGATATGAGCAAGTGATGAACTTTCCTCAGATTGAAATAACAATAATAATCCATGTCTTCGGGGTTCGAGGGTTGCATAGACAAATCCTGAGATCTGAAAGATAGCAAAGTAGTCCTGGTAAGGACTACAGAAAAAACTTTGCAAGATGATGTCATGCATAGTAATGAGATGCATGGCATAATACCCTGAAAATACTCCATCTTACAAGTGTAACCTACGTTTGATACGATAACTTAATCACACAGGTTTTAGGTGACTTAGAGTTGTTTTTATTACTTGTGCTGATGATGTTATTCACTTCTTTTAGACATATTGTGTTTCACTTTTACTTAATAAACAATTGTTATCATGTTCAGTTTATAAAGAGTTACCACATGGTTAGGCAATAAGACAATACCACATTTAAAATAACTTCTAAAAGATACAAATGCATGCTTCTTATGTTGTTGAAAGATGTGGAACTATGATAAAAAGAATTTAATTGGAAGTGAGTACATACTACAATGAACTCTATCATCTTGCAGTCCAATAATGTTTGTCATGAGGATTAGGAAGTGCAAACTTATTAGGGTTCAATATTAAAGAAGATGGTGTGGTGATGGTTAGTCCCAGCTATATTGGAATCTTAGAGACTTCCACTATACTTCTTAAAATAGAATTCACAAGTTAAAAAAATGTTTTGTTTTTTTACATATTTAAGTCGGAAATGTTTTTCTCTTTAATTTGGTATACCATTTGAAGTTTTCTGAAAAGATTTGAATAATTTATTAATTTTAAATGAACTAAATGACTACGAAAAATATTGCACACATGAAAACTTGGTCAAATGACTTTGAAAACATCGTAGATGAGTTGCATTTGTCATTTTGAGTAATTTGGTATATAACTATTATTTTTCTAAATTTTTGAATTATTCTTTATTTTCATAATTTTTTAATGATTTAAAATAATTAAAAAAATGATCAAATTTAAACTTTATGAAACACATTTGAAAATTTCATAATCAAATAGATTTTTTTTTGATTAATATGGTATATTATTTATTTTTTTCTGATTTACAGAATTAAAGTTGTTGAATTATTAAGTTTAATTATTTTTGTGTCTATTTTAAATTCACATGTTGGTCTCGCCTTTCATATTTGATCTTTAAATCAAAAATAAAAAGAAAAGGAATATGACGTCATGATGACATCACGATGGCGTCAACGCCAACGAAATCATTCTCTGATGGATTTGATTCCGTCGATTGGCTTCGAATTAAATCAATCGATTGTGGCTACTAGCTAGAGGAGCTCCGGGTGAGTGCGTGGGTGGCGGCGCATCGACCAAATGGTCACCGGAGTGACTCTGGCGACCATCGGCATGGTGGCGTTTGGCCGAGCACGGTGACAAGGAAATTTCGGGCACAATTGAACGAACGGAAAGCACACCTAGATGCACAAGCTCACCATATGCGAGGTGGAGTGGTTGGTGAAGCATACAGGGATCAGAATCGCCGACAGCGTTGAAAATCGGTCGGCGGCCGGACTCGGGAATGGCGGTGAAATCCTCGATGCATGGGGCATCTCCACCCTTGCGCGTGCTTGAGGACGTGAAGAGGACAACAAAGAATCCAACGGTCGTCTCGGCATGTCTCCCTGTGGCCGGATGCGACGACGATGAGCGGTGGCAACGACGGTTAGGGTTAGGGTTTGGTTCGGCCAGTGCAGAGACAAAGAGAGTGCGAGGGAAGAGGAGAAGAAGAAGTAAGGCACGACGTCATTCTGGCTCTTCTTATCCGCGATGAGGAAGGAGCAAGCAGGACGTGGCAGGGGCATCGACACGGTGACTAGAGACGACGAACTTCTCCTCTGCCTTCTGGCGTGAGGTTGAAGAAGAAAGAATATAAAAATTTCCGGGTAATCCCCTGTCAGTTTTTATAAATTACTAAATAGTCCTTCTGTTACTAAAACTGAAAAGAACCCCTGTTTTCAGGGCCTATTTGTACACAGAAAAAAATAATAAAAACCATTTTTGAAACCTTATCAAATTTCCAACCTCACCAAGTTTTGTTTAGGTGAAATTGAAGAATATTTGAATATTTAACTTGGGGTGCTAAATTAAGTTGTTTTTGTTATTTTCTCTCTATTTAATTTTGAATGGATTTAGAATTATTCTAGGCATGATTACCATGGGAACACACAACAAACATATGGGTACAAAAGTGGTGTATCTTACTTGGACAATTTTAGCTATAAGTTCCTTTTAAGAAACAATTGGTAAACTTCTTAGTACTGTTATTTATGCATTGTAAATAAAATCACCAACTATGGATTTTGTTTCCATGTCATGCCAAATTATTTTGATTAGGTAATGACTTGTTTTCTTTTATTTGTCTTTGTGAAATTCCTAATTGAAACTCATAACTATTTTGGTTGACACTTTTCTTGGTGTCTGCAAGTCATGTTTGTTGTTCTTAGTACCTGATTAAATGGAAAACATGAGTGGCTTTGGAATCTCATTTGTTTGGTTTCCACATAGGTTCCACTGTGGATTTTATCCCATGTTTGTTTTGGAAACATGTGATCATTTTCATGGTTATCTGCAGATGAATTTTTGTTGTTATTTGTTAGTCTTGTGTATGAAAAATACATGGAAAACAAGGTAGTTAGCTTGTTTCCATTTACCTCACATAACACATGATATTTGGATGCAATGATTTGTTATTGTTTCTTACTTGATACTTGATTCCATTAAACATATTATTATGCGTTTCTCATCTGTGATGAGCTTGACAAGGCCTAGAGGTTCCAAGTTCTCTAATGTTACCTAATGGTTCACTGGATAATTTCTTATGCTCCCCTATTGAGGCAATGTTGCTTCTTGTGGTCTTATGATGCCTGCAATATCCTTGTCTCTAGTTGTCACTAATCTTCAGGTACTGCCTTTGTCACTTGCAAGTAAAATCATCTCTTGGATTCCAACTTCAACAGTCTCACCCTTGTGGTGAAGACAACCAATTACTCCAAGCAAAGATTTCTCTTAGGTGCTTATGAAAGAATGTAAGTGTATTTTATGACATCAAGTTACCATATGCATACATGAAGAATTTATTAACAAGTGGGACAGACTTGCCTCCAAATTACTAATCATATACAATTGGCTGAGATGTAGTAGGTTATTCAACCTTCTGTTTGTTTGTGTATGACACTCAACTGTTTGAGTATACAAAATTGATTTGTTAACAAGGTCTAGAAACTTGTTACCAAACTACTTCTATATAACACTAACATTGGAGTATCACACTATTTCAAGAGTTAATAAGATCAGATCAAGATATAAGAGTTTCCAAATACTCTTATAATAGATTGGAGTAGCACTTCTAGAACAATCTGAAGAATCCTTCTGCATGTCTTCTTATGGTAGTTCCTCCTTCCTTGTGGGTTGCTTCTCTTGCAGAATGTCTTCGAGAAGATTGGGAAACAAGATAATAAGATAGTCTAAACAAAGTAGAAAGATCTAGATTAAGAGTTGGTTTAGGATTTTATTCTTCTTCAATATACTTCTCATTTTGTTTCCCATAAGATATGTACTTATTTCACATATGTTTGGTTTTACTTAGCTATCAATTCAATTCCTCTAGCTGAGGTTATAACTTGTTGTTATTCCCTTAATGGTATCCACGGATGCTTTAGTTGTTGATCATTGTGTTTTGAATAGAAATGTGGAGTGTTTGTGGAATGAGGACTTAATCCAATAAGTTGATCCTATGATCCCCTAATATGTTGAGATTTCATAAGCTCACTTGTATAATATGAATGAGATAATGAGCATGTGAAGGTTATTGGGTTTTAATGACTTATGCCATAGTTGTTAGTTGTTTTCTCAGAGTGTCATGCTTTTATTTTGTATTCTTCATTTGTAATCATAATACATCGATAGAGGTTTGGAAAGATCATATTTAATGGTCAAGGTTTAACAGTAGTTTAAGAATATTGATTTCTTCTTTTAAATGCTTCCTTTCTTATTGATGAGATATGTACATATTCCATAAATATGTTATTAATAATATTTAAGTCATTTTCCACTTGTGGGTTTTGAGTTTACACATTTTCCATCATTTGTGTTCTATTGAACCTTTGGTATTCCCTTCTAAAGGCTTAATCAATAGTTGTGAGATAATTTATAAGAGGTGTATGTGAATTGATTTATAACTTAAATATCTCTTGTTTTTAGAAGACACAATACCTCTACTTATGAGATTATTGAATAGTAGATTCCTAGTTTCTGAAAACAAACTCATTAGGTATGTGATTTGGATACTCACCCCTCTTTGAGTTGTAGATACCTAGTGAATTATCCCAAGTCACTTATAGACTTGTGGTTAACGTTGTTGATAGTTTGTGCTTGGTCATAACCAATAGTGATTTGTCTTATCCAATGATTATGTTTGTAAGATATTATATTATCAAGATCACTCCATATGTACTCCTGACTAGATGATCTAAACCCATTTCATCAAGCCAAGTGAAACATTGGTCACTTTGCTTTGTGTAAACTTTCGCGCCAAAATTTTCCGTATTTTTAGATGCATGCTTTGCAAATACACATATTATATTTATATCCTTATAACCTCCCAAAATTTGGGATGTTACATCGCCGCTTTGGCTGCACGCCCGTCTCACTGGCAGGGCGGGCCCGCGGACGTCACGCGGTCGTTTCTTCCCGTCCGGAGCCCCCACGAGAGCCCCTACGCGACGAGGTTGGGTTGGGCTTCCATACGGGAACTTGGGGGTCGTCCGGACGGGGAATCCCATTGGGGGGCGTAACTAGACGCGCTCGGGCACCGTCTGGACGGGAAAGGCCTTGGGGGGGGCCTTTGGGGGCGTGAGTGGAGGTGCTTTAAGAAATGGAAATTCAGCGAGAATTGTGACGAATCACTGGGTGTCTTCTTTTATGCGGAGTGTTCTCAATACAATGTCTCTTATCCCCGAGCCGGCCACTTTTAGCTGCCTCTTGACGAGGTGACCGGTACATGGAACTTGGAGAACGTGATGGTTTTCTTTAGTGAGCCGACGACGGAGAAGATCGTCCAGATTCCTATTCTTGAGAGGGTTGATGAAGACATCAGCGTACAACCTTACACGTTCAGCAAAATTCTACAACTCCCATGCCGTGACCTGATACGTCTCCAACGTATCTATAATTTCTGATGTTCCATGTTGATATTATGCCAATCGCTACATGTTTTATCCCTTCTTTATAGCATTTTTATGCGTTTTCCGGGACTAATCTAATAACAAGATGCCAAGTGCCAGTTCCCTGTTTTCTGCTGTTTTTTATTTCAGAAAAGTAGTACTGGAAATATTCTCGGAATTGGACCCCACGAATCCTGAAGTTCCTATTTTCCCCGGAAGCTTCCAGAAGTTCGAAAAGGAGTCGAAGACGGGCCCCGGAGGGCCCTCACCATGCCCAGGCACGGGTCCACCCTAGACCGCGCCTGGGGTGGTGAGGAGCCCCGGTGGCCCCCTGACGTCGCCCTTTCGCCTATTTATAATCCACCGAGGGGAAACCCTAACCCGAATAGGCCTTTACCACAAAATACATCCATAGCTCCACCGCCGCCGCCGACAAGTTTTGGGGGACAGATATCTGTTCTGGCACCCTGCCGGGACGGGGAAGTGCCCCCGGAAGCCATGTCCATCGACTCCACCACCATTTCCATCGCCGTTGTTGTCTCCTATGATGTGTTTCATATCTCTCCCCCATGGTGTGATCTATATGTGATCGGAGCTTTGTAATCTAGTTGAATTCGTAGATATTATTCTTCATCTATTATGCTACTCAAGTGGTTTTGGTTATGAGATCTCCGTAAACACTTTGATCACGGTGTAAAGGTGACAGTGTGTGCTCTGTGTGGTTTAGCATTATATTTATATTTTGTGTTGGATAACCCTATGAAATTATGGTGTTTGCGTGGAACCATCTGGGTCCCATGGTGATAGTGTGGGGGTTACTTAGTTGGGAAAGTGCTTACTCTGAGGAGTGTTGTTAAAGCCCTACGCATGGATTGGTGTCGTTATTCGACCGAAGAGTGGTTTGGAGTAGCATAGTGAAGAGATGGTATTTATAAATTCAATTATGTTTTAATTGTTGAGAGTGTCCACTAGTGAAAGTAGGATCCCTAGGCCTTGTTTACAAGCATTGAAACACTATTGTCCGCCTGTTTTGTTACATGTTTGCTTGCTGCCATATTTATTTGAGATTGCTATTATTACTTATAACAATCCATATTACTCGCATTTCACTATCTCTTCGCTGAACTAGTGCACCTATATACCTGACAAGTATATTGGGTGTGTTGGAGACACAAGAGACTTCTTGTATCTTAATTGCATGGTTGTTTGAGAGGGATATCTTTGACCTCTACCTCCCTGAGTTCGATAAACCTTGGGTGATCCACTTAAGGGAAACTTGTTGTTGTTCTACAAACCTCTGCACTTGGAGGCCCAACATTGTCTACGAGAATAGAAGCGTGCGTAGACATCAAGCTCTTTTCTAGCGTCATTGCCGGGGAGGTAAGGTAAAAGGTACTCACATCCTCGGGTGTGAGTGCTCAAAGTTATTTCCTTTAGATTCTGCAATTTTATCATTTTGTTTCTTGTTTTCACTAGTTAGGCTTATTTTTACCCGCTTCTTGTTTTTATTTTTTACTAGTAGTATTAATGGAAAAGAACAAAAATATGATAGATTTTTATAATATTTATCTTGAATTAGTATATGATGCTTTCGAAGAGAAAATTAAAAAACCTATGGAACTTTGTTTTCATAATAGTGATAGCAATGTTATTAGCATTATTTCTTTGCACCCCATCATTCCTAATGATAGGGAAAAGTCTAAGCTTGGGGAAGCTAGTTTTTACGATCTTTTTAGTTTTCCAGATTTAGAGGAGAAAATTTGCTCTGATGATACTTTAACTCCCATATGTGATAAACCTAATGATGCTTGTGATATTTTAAATCCTCCTACTGAAATAATTCCTTTTAAAATACCCAAGAAAATTGTTGAACTTGTCATGGATAACCGTTATTTTGGAGATGGAACTGTCCATCCTAGTGATCATTTACACTTTATGCATGAATTATGCGAGTTATTCAAGTGTGCAGGTATCCCAACGGACCAAGTTAAGAGGAGGCTATTCCCTTTGTCACTTAAGTACAAAGCAAGGGAGTGGTATGAACTACTAGATGATCCTCATCATTTGGAGTGGAAGGAACTTGAATCTCTCTTTAACTCTAAATTTTATCCTTCTCATGAACTATATTTAGATAGGAATTACATTTATAATTTTTGGTCTCATGATGGAGAAAGCATTTCCCAAGCTTAAGGAAGACTGAAAACATTAATACTCAAGTGTCCTAACCATGAGCTTCCTGAGGAAATAATTGTTACTAATTTTTATGCAAGGCTTTCAGGACATTGGAAGGATTATCTAGATGCCTGTTCAGAGGGTTCTTTTTGTAGTAAGAACGTTGAAGCTAAGTGGGATCTTATTGAGAGAATTCGAATCAATAGTGAAGATTGGAATAACAACAAAGGTAAAGAATCAGGTATAAACTATGTGTATGATTGCATTAAGACTTTTTCTGAAACTGCTGATTTTCATGAGCTTAATGCTAAATATGGTCTTGATCCTCAAATAGCTATTGGTTGGTATAGATCCTTTTCTTCTTATATTAATATTCCTAAAAATGGGTACATATATCATGAACCTTTTAAAGACACTTGCATGAAAAATGAAATTGTTATTGATGATTGCAATAAACATGCTCAAACTTCTGAAAGTACTATTTCTTATAAGAATGTTAATTTCTGTGGAGCACTTAGACCTTGTGAAAAGAATCAAATCGAAGAAGAATATTGTATCCATCATAGGAATGAAAAACTAGAATGTGGGATAGGTGTCTAGATGATCTTGGTGAAAAAAATTATGCCCTCTATCCTTTTATTTGTGAACTTTGCTATAAAGTGGGTCATTTTAATTTCCAATGCCCAGGCCATGATAGTAGCCTTTCGAATCCTATGAGTACTGCAAGTTTGTATTGTGATGACAGGATCACCCCTAATGATCATGATGAACTTACATTATATTTGGGGTGTGAAGAGTTATTAAGAAAAACTTCTTTGATAGATATGAGTGTTTTTTATATGAATAGTGTCTTGCATGGATGCCATCTTTATTGTGTTGATAATTTCCATGCAAATACTTACATACAAAATATTATAAAAGAGGAGACTTTACCAAAATATGACAGGACTAATATGTGTTTTGTTCTTATTAATGAAGAGGAGAAATCCTCCAAAGTTCTTTCTATTGTTTCTGATAATAAACCAGGGTATGTGGATAAGCTCCCTTTTAAGCCTCTCTCTCCTAAAGAGGGGAAGAAGAGGAGGAAGAAGAAGAGGAGGAGTAAAAAGAGAGAGGTAACGATATCTCCCCCTAAGCATGTTGCTCATATTACAACTTTTGCTGATGAGTCTGAACTCGATGATTTTCCTATGCCTGTTATTTAAGAAAGTGCTCGTGATTGGGAGAAACACACTACTTTTGATATTGAAAATTTGTTTGGTACCAATTCTGAAAATGATGATAATAATTGATGTACTATTAGTACCATCCATGCTCCTTCCAATGATGATATAGAAACCTCTAAACTTGTGGATGATGTGTTTGAAAATCCCTTTGCTATTAATGATTATATGCTTGATACATCTCCTCCTAGTAAAAATGATGATATGTTTAAAAATGAACGCCTTTTCGAAGAAAACTATTTCATTTCTTGTGATGATACCATGCCTCCAATATATGATGATTGCAATGATTAATATGACATTTTTAGTCCACCTACTATTGAGGAGAAAATTAATTATAATTTCAATATGCCTCCAGTCTTTGATAATTATTATAAAGAAATTTATAACATAGGCTATAATTACAATCATCCTCATGAAACTTGCCATAATTATGGTGGGATTACCCAAAACCATCTCTTTAATATGCAAATTTTCTATCATGTTCGAGTTCTTTATGATAATCCTACTCCCGTTGTTATTAATAAGAATCACTATGATTATGTGGAGAGTATTAATTCTTTTATGCATGTGGCTCATGATAAGAATGTTTTATGTGATAGCTATAATGTTAATTTTATGCATGTTGCTACTGAAGGTTATTATGAGATAGGGAAACATGGTTTTATTTATCTCAACAATATTAGGTTACCCCTCTTTATGTTCAAATTTTTGAAGTTGCACTTATCTTGTCTTCCTATGCTAGTCACTTTGTACTTTGTTGACTTGTTTTTCTACAAGATTCTTTTTCATAGGAAGTGGGTTAGACTTAAATGTGTTTTATATTTTCTTCTTGATGCTCTATTATTGTGCTTCAACTCTTATTCTTATGTGAGCATCTTCTCAAATTATCATGCCTAGCTAAAAGGCTTTAAAGAAAAGCACTTCTTGGGAGATAACCCATGTTTTTATTTTTTGCATTGTTTTTCTCTGTTTTCTTTAAGTCAAGGGGTTGTATGCTTCTGTAGCAACTCCTTTGTATCTTTATTTTCATGTATTAGTTGAGCCAAGTAAAGCCTCTAGTGGAAAGTTGAGCCTATATTTTGGATTTCTGCGCAGGAAACAGATTTCTGTTGTCCACTGTTAAATTCGTATAAAATCACAGCAAATTCAAAATGACATGAGTTTTTTGTGCGTAATCCTGGGATATATACGCAACTTTTCTTAGTTGACCACTTTTTGATTTGAGAAAAATAGGACTTTTCTAAAAAAGCATCTTTACCTGTTGTTCTGTTTTGACAGATTTCTGCTAATAATTGCATTTGCATCTTAATCTCTTTCTTTTGGTGTTCTTTTGAGAAAGAGAGTTTTAAAAGAAGTTGTGAAAGTAGATAATGTGTTTATGAGTTTTATTCTTGTGTTGAAACTGAACCGTGTGAATTTATTATTTCGATTGCACTAACGTTGCTAATGAAGATTGTGAGAAGTTTGGTGTGAAGGAAGTTTTCAAGGGTCAAGATAAGAGGATGATATGACGTGATCAAGAAGAGTGAATATCCTAAGCTTGGGGATGCCCCGGAGGTACATCCCAGCAAATCCAAGAAGACTCAAGCGTCTAAGCTTGGGGATGCCCAAGGCATCCCCTTCTTCATCGACAAATTATCAGGTCACTTCCAGTGAAACTATATTTTTATTCGGTCACATCTTATGTGTTTTACTTGGAGCGTCAGTTATTTTTGTTTTCAGTTTTTTTTAGTTTTCTTTGCTGTAGTTTATAGTTGGATCCTAGCATATTTGTGTGGGATCGAGAGACACACTCCGTTTTCATTGCTTAGAACACTCTAGTTTTCATTCTTATTGTTTTGTGAGTGTTCACTCTTTGCTAGTACTGCGTTTAGCCTTTGTTTTCATGCATCTCTTATTCAGAGCTGTTAGTTTTAGTAGTTTTATGTGATTACTCTCATGTTTTCTTTCTGTAGCATGTTGAGAATTTTTGTTAAAACATATTTCGTATGGTGCTTGTTGGGAAAAGAAACTGCTACTTGAAGTAGAATTTTTAATGGTGCAAGTAGAAGCTTGTATAGACCGTGGCTAGACTTTTTCATATCATGCTAGGTGTTATTTTAGTTATAAAGCCTTGTGGTTATTGAGTAGCATGATTAGCCTCAAATAGCTGAGAGTGTTTAATGTGCCATTGAAACAATCATGAGTTGTTCTTGTCATATTGAAGCAAAAAATTTGTGGTATTCTCCTTTGAATGTTTTATTTGGTTAACTTGGCGCATGCTCACACCATGTTTATGACTATGAACCAGCCACTAATAGCCTTTATGATCATTTAGTTTTTGAACTTGTGGTACCTCGTATGCTTTGATTAATGATGTTTATGTCGCTATGCATGATTATGGCTCTTATGCTCTCTTGATTTCTCGCTCCCAGTCTTTTGCTAGCCTCCACCTGTACCGAGTATGGAATTCTACTCGTGCATCCAACTCCCTAAAACCAAAGTTTTCCCATTGTGTCCACCATACCTACCTACATGTGGTATTTTACTGCAACTCCAAGTAAATTGCTCATGTGTTACCTTTAAAACCTTCAAAATTACTCCTGCTTAGTTCCTGTTTTTGCTCATGAGCACGTAAATAGAGAATATTTATCTCACTTGTTGATTGGATTTCACACCCTGGACTAGTGGCTTCATCCGCTTATCCAATTGATAGAAGAGCTGGCAGCGGGGTGCCCAGCCCCAAATTAATGCAAACAAATTCTCTTCACTATTTTTGCCCCTGATTTATCCGCCAAAGCATAATTGTGTAAACAAAAGAGAAAGAGGGATGACCTTCTACACCAGTTGCGTCCTTCACATGGGAGCCGCTCTTGTGAAATTTAGTTGGCTTGTGACGTACTGTATTTTCTGTTTACCATTCATTGCCATTAGCATACATCTCCCAAAATATAGACACTCCTCCATGGTATGTGATTGTTGGCAAGCACTAGAGGATTCGGTTAGCCATGGTTTGTGAAAGATGGTTGGGAGGAGTGTCAAATTTTTAATACCTCTGTTCCATAAAATAAAAGCTCTAGCACATGAGTTGATCCCTTCTTCCCTCTGCGAAGGGCTTTTCTTTTACTTTTATGTTGAGTCTCCATCTTCTAACTTTATGCATAGTTGAGAGAGCATAGTTGCCATTCTGAGTTTTATGTGCATTTGTCCCAGAAACATTATTAATTGATACATGATGTGTTATTGCTTGTTCTCTAACTATTTGTTCTAGTCTTCCTCATGAAACATTGAAGGTGTCCTGGCATTTATGTTTTTCCCTACTCTTAAGTACTTGCGAAATATTACTTTGCCATGCTTTCTCTATACTTGAAACTAAAGGGTACGTTGCATAGAAAACAAAAAAATTCCTACGCGCGATAAACCCGAATGGCCAAGATCTAATCTATGAGATGAAAGGCAACGGGAGAAAGACATTCTTGAGATAACATACCCTCGAATACTCAAAGTGGTACGAGATAAGATCTCGTTGTTGGCGTAGTCGTACTCACGCTGATCCCAAGCGAGAAGAAGTGCACCGCAATCCGGTGGTGCCTCCGTAATCGGTCACACGTTCAGCTCGATGAAGACTTTTGTTCCCTCGATCCAGAGGGTTGCGGAAGTAGAGGATCCCCCGGAATTCCAGCAGCACGACAGCGTGGTGGTGGTGAAGAATCCCACGGTCAGGGATTCGCCAAGCCGGAGACCATGGAATGGAGCAGCGGGTGGAGGGAAAAGGAAGTGGGCAAGTGTGTGTGTGGAGAAGAAGTGATCTCACCCTCCTTTTATAGGGGAGGGGAAGGAAGCCCAAGAGGGGGGTGCGGCCAGCCATGCGGTGCCCCCACCTCTTCCCTCTTCATGTGAGTGGAAGCCCCAGTCACACCCACTCATACTCCCTTAATTTTCCACTTAGAAAATCCAAAGGTTTTTCTTTAATAAATAAATAAAACTTTTTTTATTTCTTTATTTATATTTGTTAATTCCATTAACAAACATTTGCATGCAGCACCTCGAATCATTTGTTAATGCTATTAACAACCATTCGACAAAAAAAAACCTTGAACTATTTCAATTTCCCCCGAAACAATTTCGGAGCTGCCCAAAATATTCTTCGGTATTCCGTATCCTCTCTAACGCTTCATCGAACCTTAAGTGTGTCACCCTACGGTTCGCGAATATTATAGACATGATTGAGACTCCTCTCCGATCAATAATCAACAGCGGGATCTGGAGATCCGTGATGACTCCTATATATTCAACCATGACTCTCGTGATCGTGTGAACGTTTCAACGTCGTAACGATTTCCTTTTGTCTCGCGTTATTTTACTTGTACGAGATCCGATCATCGGTATCCACCATACCTTGTTCGATAACGTTATCCGACAAGTACTCTTTTCTCGTTCCCGTGATATAACATCCTTGTGATCATATGACGTGCTTGCAAGCGGTGTCGATGTGATATCACCGAGAGGGCCCTGAGTATATCTATCCGTCATATTGGATGGACAAATCCCATTCTTGATCCATGAGCTTCAACTAACACTTTCTGAATATCTAATGCCACCTTTATAGTCACCCTGTTACGGTGTGACGCTTGATGTCATCAAAGTATTCTTTCGGTATTAGTGATTAACATGATCTCATGGTCTAAGGAACAATGTTACTCCGAATGTAAGACATAACAACAAAACTAAATGACTTGATCGTATTGTTATACTTAGTTAGGGTCTAAGTTCATCACGTCATTCTCCTAATGACATGACCCCGTTATTAACAACATCCAGTTTCTATGATCAGGAAACCTTGATCATCTGTTAATCAACGAGCTAGTTAAAAGAGAGGCTTCACTAGGAACGTTGGTTTGTTTATTAATCACACATGTATTAATGTTTCCGGTTAATACAATTCTAGCATGAGAAATAAACATCTATCATAAACAAGGAATAACATAATAAACACTTTATTATTGCCTCTCGGGCATATTCCCTTCAGTCTCCCACTTGCACTAGGGGCAATAATCTATATTACATTGTGATGGATCTAACATCCAATGAGTTCTGGTGTTGATCATGTTTTTCCCTTGAGAGAGGTTTAGTCAATGGATCTGCCACATTCAGATCCGTATGTAATTTGGAAATCTTCACATCCCCATCTGCGACATGTTCATGGATGGAGTGAAAACGGCGCTTGATATGCTTGGAATTCTTGTGAGACCTTGGCTCCTTAGCATTGGCTATGGCACCATTGTTGTCACAATAGATAACCATTGGATCCAACGCACTCGGAACTACGCCTAGTTCGAATATGAACTCCTTCATCCAAACTGCTTCCAGTGTTGCCTCCGAGGCAGCAACATATTCTGCTTCTGTTGATGATCTCGCCACCACGGATTGCATGGAACTCCTCCAGCTTACTGCTCCTCCATTCATAACAAATACGTACCCGGACTGAGACTTAGAGTCATCCGGATCAGTGTCAAAGCTAGCATCTACGTAACATCTTGCGACGAGCTCTTCTTCACCGCCATATATGAGAAACATATCCTTAGTTCTTCTCAAGTAGTTAAAGATATTCTTGAGCGTCGTCCAGTGTTCCAAACCTGGATCGTATTGGTACCTACTAGTCAAACTAATAGCGTGTGCCACATCCGTTCTTGTACATAGCATAGCATACATGATATAACCTATGGCTGAAGCATAGGGAGTCTTATTCATCCTTTCTCTATCTTTTATTGTAGCTGGACATTGAGTCTTACTCAACGTTTTTCCTCGCAACATTGGTAAGAACCCCTTCCTACTATCTTCCATTCTGAACTTCTTCAGAATCTTGTCAAGATATGTACTTTGCGAAAGTCCAATTAAGCGTTTTGATCTATCCCTGTAGATTTTGATGCCTAATATATAAGTTGCTTCACCGAGGTCTTTCATCGAAAACTACTGTTCAAATCACCTTTTATGCTTTTTAAAAGTTCTATAGCATTTCCAATCAACAATATGTCATCCACATATAGTACTAGAAAAGCTACAGAGCTCCCACTCACTTTCTTGTAAATACAAGTTTCTCCGTATGATTGGACAAATCCAAACCCTTTGATCACCTTATCAAATCGGAGGTTCCAACTCCGGGATGCTTGCTTCAGTCCATAAATGGAACGTTGAAGCTTACACACCTTGTCAGCATCCTTAGGATCAACAAAACCTTTGGGTTGCATCATATACAACTCTTCCTCAATGTCACCATTAAGGAACGTCGTTTTGACATCCATCTGCCAGATTTCATAATCAAAAAATGTAGTAACTGCTAACATAATCCTAACTGACTTAAGCATCGCTACTGGTGAGAAAGTCTCATAATAGTCAACTCCTTGAATTTGTCGGAAACCTTTTGCGACAAGTCGAGCTTTATAGACGGTCACATTACCATCAGCGTCAGTTTTCTTTTTAAAGATCCATTTGTTATCAACGGCCTTGCGGTCATTGGGTAAGTCCACCAAAGTCCAAACTTGGTTTTCGTACATGGATCCTATTTCGAATTTCATGGCTTCAAGCCATTTTTTGGAATCTGGGCTCATCATCGCTTCATCATACATCGCAGGGTCATCACCTCCATCTACCATGACGTTTAATATGGGATCTCCGTACAGTTCAGGAGCTGTACGTTCCCTAGTTGACCTGCGAGGTGCGGTAGTTTCCTCTTCTGGAGTTTCATGATCTTGATCATTAGCTCTCTCTTCAACTGATGGGTCGGCACCGGAACAACTTCCGGCGCTGCGCTACTCGCCATTCCAAGAAGAGAAGGTTCAATAACCTCGTCGAGTTCTACCTTCCTACTATTCACATCTTTCGAGAGAAACTCCTTCTCCAAAAAGGATCCATTCTTGGCAACGAAAATCTTGCCTTCGGATCTGTGATAGAAGGTGAACCCTATTGTTTCTTTAGGGTATCCTATGAAGACGCATTTTTCCGCTATGGGTTCGAGTTTATCAGGTTGAAGCTTCTTCACATAAACATCGCATCCCCAAACTTTTAGAAATGACAGCTTAGGTTTGTTTCCAAACCATAATTCATACGGTGTCATTTCAACGGATTTAGATGGTGCCCTATTTAAAGTGAATGCAGCGGTCTCTAGTGCATAACCCCAAATCGATAGTGGCAAATCTGTAAGAGACATCATAGATCAAACCATATCGAATAAAGTACGATTACGACGTTCGGAAACACAATTACGTTGTGGTGTTCCGGCAGGTGTGAGTTGTGAAATTATTCCACATTGTTTCATATGCATGCCAAACTCGTAACTTAGATATTCACCTCCATGATAAGATCGTAGAAATTTAATCTTTCTGTTACGATGATTTTCAACTTCACACTGAAATTCTTTGAACTTTTCAAATGTCTCAGATTTGTGTTTCATTAAGTAAATATGCCCATAGCTACTCAAATCATCTGTGAAAGTGATAAAATAACGATATCCACTGCGCCGATACACTCATTGGTCCACACACATCAGTATGTATGATTTCCAGTAAGTCTGCCGCCCGTTCCATGGTTCTAGAAAACGGGGTTCTAGTCATCTTGCCCATAAGGCATGGTTCACATGTTTCAAATGATTCATAATCAAGTGATTCTAAGAGTCCATCAGAATGGAGCTTCTTCATGCGTTTAACACCAATATGACCTAAGCGGCAATGCCACATGTAAGTAGCAATATCATCATTTAACTTAATTATTTTGGCATTCACATTATGAATATGTGTATCAATACTATCAAGATTCAAAAGAAATAAACCATTCTTCTCACGTGCATGACCATAAAAGATATTATTCATATAAATCGAACAACCATTGTTCTCAGACTTAAAGGAATAACCATTCCGCATTAAGCAAGATCCAGAAACGATATTCATGCTTAATGCAGGCACCAAATAACAATTATTGAGGTTTATAACTAATCCCGATGGTAGACGTAGAGGCAGCGTCCCGACGGCGATCACATCAACTCTTGATCCATTGCCGACGCGCATCGTCACCTCATCCTTTGCCAGTGGTCGCTTATTCTGCAGCTCCTGTTTCGAGTTACATATGTGAGCAACCGAACGAGTATCAAATACCCAGGTGCTACTGCGAGTACTAGTAAGGTATACATCAATAACAAGTAGATCATATATACCTTTGTTCACTTTTCCGGTCTACTTATTTGCCAGATATTTGGGGCAATTATGCTCCCGGTTGCCAGCGCCTAAGCATTGAAAGAAGCTCATGAAGAGACTTCTTCATGCCTTGCATATTATAGTTCATCAGAAAGTTCTTGTAACTAGGTGACAGAGATTCAAGAACACGATGTATCCCTAGCTCATTGGGGATCAACATTCCCAAAGCTATGAGTTTATCAGCGTACTCAGACATTCTGAGTATGTGCTCACTAACGGAGTTGTTCTCTTCCATTATGCAGCTAAAGAACTTTTCTGAAGCATCATAAATCTCCATTGCAGCATGGGTATCGAAAATCAATTTCAATTCTCCCATTGTAGCATAAGCAGTGTTGTTCTCGAAACGTTTTCGCAGCTCTGGCTCTAATTCATAGAGGATGCTGCAATGAACTATAATGTGGTCTTCTTGTTGAGTCAGATAAACATTTTTATCTTCATCAGAAGCATCATCAGCGGGCTGGTCACCTAGTGGTGCATCAAGCACATAGAGCTTCTTGCAAGCGGTAAGGAGAATCCTCAGGTTAAGTGCCCAGTTGGTAAAGTTGCTCCCATTGTTCGCTAGTTTTTCTCTCTCCATGAACATATTGAAATTGAAGGTAGGTGGTGCCATGATCTACAACATATTTTCAAAGACTATTTAGACTATGTTTATGATAAATTAAGTTCAAGTTAATTCTAAAATTATCCCATGAACTCCCACTCAAAAACAACATCCCTCTTAATCGTCTTTAGTGATTACACGAACCAAATTCACTACACCGAAACCGATCATCACGTGAGACGGTGTAGTCGCAAAGGCGAACATCAACATGTTCATCATATCATCCATATGACTCATGCTTTACCTTTCGGTTACGTGTTCCGAGGCCATGTCTGTACATGCTAGGTTTGCCAAGTAGAACCGTAGTATTGCATGTGTTTCAATGCCATGTCTGTACATGCTAGGCTTGAAAACACCCGTTGTATGCGAACGTTGAGTCTATCACACCCGATCATCACGTGGTGTCTCGAAACTACGAAGTTTCTTAACGGTGCATACTTAAGGAAGAACACATTAGTATCTTGATATTAAGTGAGAGGGATCATTTATAATGCTACCGTCGCGATCTAAGCAAAATAAGATGCATAAAAGGATAAACATCACATGCATGGATAATGTGATATGATATGTGTCGCACCCGGACTTCTAGGGGATACTCACAGTCCATTAAACAGTAGATGAATGGCTTACGGGGCATACCGGCACCCGCATCTCAATATGAGTAGGCCAACACGTAATCGTGTGACAACCATTCTCTACTATTCATCGTCTGCGCAAACCATCCCATAGAAATCCAGATACTTCCATTGACGTACTTCATAACATACACACAGGGTACGTCAACGGCATTGGAACAAGTGATATCACAACAGATCTCTAAGACACCAAAGATTGAAATAAGTTGCAAATAGCTCTCATTAGAGCAGAGATAGCAAATACAATCATCCAGAGGACACATGTCCCAACAATTCATCATTACAACACAGCGGAAGCATCCAAAGTGTCTGAGTACAGACAAGATCCAAATAGGCCTAAGAGGCCGGAAACGAAAAGACGGAGCCCATCCACGAAGTCTCGGATCCTGCCCGGGTCCGCTATCTACTCGTCAGCAGTCTCGTCATACTCCACGTAGTAGCCACCATGGGGATCCTCAGAAACGTAGTCTGCGGAAACCACAACCCCAAAGGGGTCAGTACATAAACGTAATTAGGGTCGACACTAGCAGGCCTCAAAACCACGCTGGGCCTCCTGCCGTTGCCTTATCATCAAATTATTATTACCTCAAACATTAGCAGGTTGATTGTTTAAACATCGAGCCCCAGAACATAATGATATAGTAACAGAAAGTAACGGACAACAGACTCGAGCAACAACAACCCTAAGCATGCTAGTAAGACACGGGCAACAAGCAACGGGGTGATAGGTATGGAGGTGAGGCTATATCAGGGTTAAAGGATAACATGTGATAGGATCGGAACACAAGCAACGATTCATAGGGCTAGCAGAATAGTCAACGGAAAGTATCGGTATCCAATGTGGAAGGGAACACAATGGTTCATGTGAGTGAATACTTGCCTGCAAACTCAGCAGCCTGGTACTGAGCTAGATCCTCAGAAGGGGTGTCGTAAGTCTCGTCTGTCTCAACGTCGTCGTCCATTCGAGAAGAAGCAAACAAACAACGCAGAGAGACAAACAATCAATAATATGGCATAGTGCACAAACATGGGATGATGCATGGCAATTTAATTGATGCATCAAAGATAACCTAGTTGACAAGATAACATGTTTAAATGGACCCATATGCAATTTGGATTGCATATGGAAAGCCCATGAATTATGGTTGAAATAATTGTTCTACAACTAACCAACATGTGTAAGTGAATTAGCATGATGCATGGATGAGGAAAACAAAAGAAAACAACAACAGAAACAATTTGAAATAAGGTTTACCAAGTTTGGAATTTTATTTATTAAGTTATGAAATTTTGGTTTCTTAAAGGTGTTACACAAGCATTTGTTGTTTTCACCAATTTTATTTGTTCAAAATAGACAACAAAGTTTATTTTTGGAAAGTACACAAAATTCTAGGTGGAATACATGTTTCACTTGTTGAAAAAGGATTTAGAATAAATTACTTATGAATTAAACAAGTTTAAGCAAGATTTAAAGGAATTTAAAACAAGTATGAATTTATTTGAATTTTTATTTGTTCAAAACATTAAACCAAATTCATATTTGAAAATTTTATACTTTTATGGTTTGAAAACATATTTTATATATTCAAAAGAAATTAATTGGACCAAGTTATGAATTTAACAATATTAAATGATTTAAACAAGGTTTAAATTATTTAACCAATTTTAATTATTCAAAACATGAAACAAAGTTTATATTTGGAAAGGTGGTTTAATTTAGCATGGAAAACATATTTTATTTGTTGAAAATGGATTTAAAATGAGCAAGTTATTAATTTGGCAATTTTAAATGCATTAATCAAGAAACACTTGTTTTCAGCAATTTAAATTATTCAAAACAGAACACAAAGTTGATATTTGCAAAGTACATGAAAAATTGAATGGAAAAATATTTAGTTTGTTGAATTTGGAATTTTTATGCCCAAGTTATGAATTTTGCAAAATTAAGTGAATTAAACAAGTTTTCAAATATTTCACCAATTTAAAATATTCAAAACAGTAAACAAAATTTATATTTAGGTAGAGGAGTTAATTTGGAGTGGAAAACATATTTAAAATGTTGAAATTGAAGTTAAAATGAATTATTTATGCAATTTCCAAAATTAGGTATTATTCTGCCATTTAATTAGTAGCTAGGGACTTAGGAAAAATTAACAGGGATCTAGAAAGAAATCTTCAAGGACCTGTCTGTGATAAGGAAATTGTTCTGGCCTGGAAAAAAATATAATTGGAAAAGATTGGGTTTTGCGAGGGGTGGGATTCGAACCCACCACCTCCTGCTTGCGCGCAGAGAGTAGTGGCCACTGCGGTAGCTGTGCGATTGTTGACAGGTAAGGCTCGGGGGGGGGGGGTTAAGGTGTTGCTCGCGGACTTAACTGAACCTTTGCAGGTTCAGTTTACTGAACCTCGACGGAAAGCAGCCGGCGGCAGCTGCCGCAGCGACTCGCGGGAGGGGCGCAGTGTGCGTGTGAGGTGCAGGTGGGCGTGCGGAGGAGAAAAGAGAGAGGGGAGAAGAGGGGGAGGCTCACCGCGAGGGGGCAGAGGAGAGGGGGACGGTGGCGGTGCAGGGAGGTGGCCGGCGATGTCGTGGACGGCGGCGGCGCTCCGGTGGCTCCCAGCCACCGGGGAAACGTCGAGGAGGAAGAGGGCGGCTAGGGGTTTCCATCCCCAGGCCTAACCTGGCCGGAGGGTAGCCCTCCCGGCGGCGATCACCGGAAAAAAAGAGAGGTGGGCTCGGGTGAAGTTTGGGTTCAGAGAAGCAGAGGGCAGAGGTGCAGTTGCAGAGAGAGAGGAAGAGAGCTTGGCGGCGGTGGGCGAGGGAGAGAGGAGGGAGAAGGGTAGAGGGGAGCCCTAGGGCTAGGGGTAGCTATAAGGGGGAGGTGGGCGAGCTCATGGCCGTTTCTCCCTTCTGCAGACTACGTGGACAGGTTCAGATTCGAGCCGTACGAGGAAGAAGATGAGGTGGGGGGTAGCAGGCCAGGGGAGAGATGGTGGGCTGGGCCTGGCTGGCCTGCCCCTCTCTCCCTTTGGTTTTATTTTTATTATTTTCTTTCTTATTTTTTTTTGCAGATTTGAATAGGAAAGAAAAGGTTAGTTGTTTAGGGTTAGAAAAATTAGGAAAAATTTTGTAACAATTATTTATTGTAACAGCAACATTGTAAACTTTTGTTTCCAAAAACTTTAATTATGTTGTTGTTTGTAAATTTAATTGAATTTAAATAATTTTGATATTAGATGAATAAGGGTGACATTAAGCAATTTAATAGCTTTTGAATTCAAGTTTATTTGAAACAAAGGATTGAGTTGTTTTGTAATTTTCATAAAGTTGAAAATGGTTGCTGTTTTGGAAATTAATTGAATTTGAAAATGGTTTTGGTATTAAATGAATTTTTGATAGAAACAAAACAATAGTTTTGAAATTACAACTTTAATGGAAACAAATGATTGTTTTGATTTGAATATTCATTTTGGAAATTGTAACATCACAAGTATAAACAAAAGGTTTGAAATTTGGTTTGAAATTCAAATAGAAAACAAAGGAAAACAAAGGAAAATAGAGGAAAACAAATGGAAAACTAAGCAAAACAAATGCAATGAACATGATGTCATGATGCAAAACATAAAATAACAGAGAGCAAACATTCTAATGGCTATTTTTCATACTTGGGATGTTACAAAACGCCCCCCCCCCCTTGAAGGAATCGCGCCCCGAGATTCCTACTGAGAAAAGAAAGGTCCGGATACTTCTTGCGAAGATCCTCTTGAGGTTTGACACGTGAAACACATCGTGCACCTTGGATAGTTTTTCTGGAAGTTCAAGACGATAGGCATCCATGGAAACTCTTCTGGAAAGACGTCAGGGAATTCGCAAACCACCGGAACATTTTCAAGTAGAGGTAGAGGTTTTGCATCGAGGGTGTATAGTTGAATAGAACTTGATTCATTTGGAGAATTTACTATCTGGCCAGAAGGGTGGAACAACGTTATTGATTAGACGTCGGTAGAAGAATTGAAGTGGAAAGCAACAACAAGGTTTCAACGGATGAAAAGGATGTTGAGAAGAACAGGATATCGAAGCAACAACGGGAAACACGGGACCAAACACTCCTGAGGTACTACGGAAAAACCTATCCGGGCTTCTAAAGGATCAATATCTACTGCTTAAGGAATAGAGGATCTGCTTCCGGGGCTTACACGCCTCCGTTCTCAATCGTGAGTAGGCAACATGATAAATCATGTCACAACCACCTCCATTCCTATGGTCTAGTAGATATAACTATCCCAGAGAACCCAGGATTCGTGAAATCCTAACTTGAAAATTTAGATGAGAAGGGAAAACAACGTTGCACTTCCTTACCAGAAAAGGGAGGGTGGGTGGGGAAAGAAATAAAAGAACAGAATTCCTACTCTCACGTTTCATTTTTCCTATATAGCTACAAAATAGTTTCTAGACTCAACTGCGACCAGTAAAAGGGATCCTACAGGCAGACAGGCTCTGATACCATTTGTCGCACCCGGACTTCTAGGGGATACTCACAGTCTGTTAAACAGTAGATGAATGGCTTACGGGGCATACCGGCACCCGCATCTCAATATGAGTAGGCCAACACGTAAACGTGTGACAACCATTCTCTACTATTCATCGTCTGCGCAAACCATCCCATAGAAATCCAGATACTTCCATTGACGTACTTCATAACATACACACAGGGTACGTCAACGGCATTGGAACAAGTGATATCACAACAGATCTCTAAGACACCAAAGATTGAAATAAGTTGCAAATAGCTCTCATTAGAGCAGAGATAGCAAATACAATCATCCAGAGGACACATGTCCCAACAATTCATCATTACAACACAGCGGAAGCATCCAAAGTGTCTGAGTACAGACAAGATCCAAATAGGCCTAAGAGGCCGGAAACGAAAAGACGGAGCCCATCCACAAAGTCTCGGATCCTGCCCGGGTCCGCTATCTACTCGTCAGCAGTCTCGTCATACTCCACGTAGTAGCCACCATGGGGATCCTCGAAAACGTAGTCTGCGGAAACCACAGCCCCAAAGGGGTCAGTACATAAACGTACTGGCAAGCAAGACTCACAATTCACCAAAGTGTACCCGTCAACACCAAGCACAGATGCTTTGGGTTCAACGGAAGAAAGGGTGATACAAAAGATGTGGCAGCTGGCTGCACTGACCAACTACAGAACATGCTACAACTTCCGGCTAACAGAAAGGAGATAAGATAGCGTATCGTAACCGACTACCAACTAACTCCAAACAAACCCATCCTGGATCTCGCCCCTTATCCAAAGAAGCAATCCGAGGATAACTCGCCCAGTTGGATTAGTGATGGTTCAAGTTATTGTGTCAATAAGGCTATTACTAGTCAAGTTATCATTAGTTAGGTGTAAGTTGTTCTGAGTACTTGTTAGCCAGTACTTTCACCAAGTCATCCATAACCGCGGAAAACACGGCTTCTCGAGAAGATTTAACCCTGCAGGGGTGCACCAATTTGGCCGTACACGTAAGAATAATCCGCCAGATGGAAAGGCCTTTCCCACCAAGCGGGGCACTCAACACGACTCAACTCTTCTTCGCATCAAGCCCAAAGAACCACATGTTGTGCGTGCGCGGCTAATCGAGCCCCACGAAGAAAAGAGGACCCTCATAGCACTCTAAGACCACGCCGCCCTAAATGCCGACTACAAAAGTTCCACCCTGGCGCCAAGGGTTCGCACCTGCACATGCATGCATCAAATGGAAAGCCCGAACTAAGTGTGGCGATTTGGACGAGATGCGAATCGAATCAAATTGAGGGGGGCGCCCATACACGCTTCCCACATGCGGTTAGTGCGCTCATCATGGATCAGTAGACAAGACCCTTTTCCTAATTAGGGTCGGCACTAGCAGGCCTCAAAACCACGCCGGGCCTCCTGCCGGTGCCTTATCATCAAATTATTATTACCTCAAACATTAGCAGGTTGATTGTTTAAACATCGAGCCCCAGAACATAATGATATAGTAACAAAAAGTAACGGACAACAGACTCGAGCAACAACAACCCTAAGCATGCTAGTAAGACACGGGCAACAAGCAACGGGGTGATAGGTATGGAGGGGAGGCTATATCAGGGTTAAAGGATAACATGTGATAGGATCGGAACACAAGCAACGATTCATAGGGCTAGCAGAATAGTCAACGGAAAGTATCGGTATCCAATGTGGAAGGGAACACAATGGTTCATGTGAGTGAATACTTGCCTGCAAACTCAGCAGCCTGGTACTGAGCTAGATCCTCAGAAGGGGTGTCGTAAGTCTCGTATGTCTCAACGTCGTCGTCCATTCGAGAAGAAGCAAACAAACAACGCAGAGAGACAAACAATCAATAATATGGCATAGTGCACAAACATGGGATGATGCATGGCAATTTAATTGATGCATCAAAGATAACCTAGTTGACAAGATAACATGTTTAAATGGACCCATATGCAATTTGGATTGCATATGGAAAGCCCATGAATTATGGTTGAAATAATTGTTCTACAACTAACCAACATGTGTAAGTGAATTAGCATGATGCATGGATGAGGAAAACAAAAGAAAACAACAACAGAAACAATTTGAAATAAGGTTTACCAAGTTTGGAATTTTATTTATTAAGTTATGAAATTTTGGTTTCTTAAAGGTGTTACACAAGCATTTGTTGTTTTCACCAATTTTATTTGTTCAAAATAGACAACAAAGTTTATTTTTGGAAAGTACACAAAATTGTAGGTGGAATACATGTTTCACTTGTTGAAAAAGGATTTAGAATAAATTACTTATGAATTAAACAAGTTTAAGCAAGATTTAAAGGAATTTAAAACAAGTATGAATTTATTTGAATTTTTATTTGTTCAAAACATTAAACCAAATTCATATTTGAAAAGTTTATACTTTTATGGTTTGAAAACATATTTTATATATTCAAAAGAAATTAATTGGACCAAGTTATGAATTTAACAATATTAAATGATTTAAACAAGGTTTAAATTATTTAACCAATTATAATTATTCAAAACATGAAACAAAGTTTATATTTGGAAAGGTGGTTTAATTTAGCATGGAAAACATATTTTATTTGTTGAAAATGGATTTAAAATGAGCAAGTTATTAATTTGGCAATTTTAAATGCATTAATCAAGAAACAATTGTTTTCAGCAATTTAAATTATTCAAAACAGAACACAAATTTGATATTTGCAAAGTACATGAAAAATTGAATGGAAAAATATTTAGTTTGTTGAATTTGGAATTTTTATGCCCATGAATTTTGCAAAATTAAGTGAATTAAACAAGTTTTCAAATATTTCACCAATTTAAAATATTCAAAACAGTAAACAAAATTTATATTTAGGTAGAGGAGTTAATTTGGAGTGGAAAACATATTTAAAATGTTGAAATTGAAGTTAAAATGAATTATTTATGCAATTTACAAAATTAGGTATTATTCTGCCATTTAATTAGTAGCTAGGGACTTAGGAAAAATTAACAGGGATCTAGAAAGAAATCTTCAAGGACCTGTCTGTGATAAGGAAATTGTTCTGGCCTGGAAAAAAATATAATTGGAAAAGATTGGGTTTTGCGAGGGGTGGGATTCGAACCCACCACCTCCTGCTTGCGCGCAGAGAGCAGTGGCCACTGCGGTAGCTGTGCGATTGTTGACAGGTAAGGCTCGGGGGGGGGGGGTTAAGGTGTTGCTCGCGGACTTAACTGAACCTTTGCAGGTTCAGTTTACTAGAACCTCGACGGAAAGCAGCCGGCGGCAGCTGCCGCTGCGACTCGCGGGAGGGGCGCCGTGTGCGTGTGGGGTGCAGGTGGGCGTGCGGAGGAGAAAAGAGAGAGGGGAGAAGAGGGGGAGGCTCACCGCGAGGGGGCAGGGGAGAGGGGGACGGTGGCGGTGCAGGGAGGTGGCCGGCGATGTCGTGGACGGCGGCGGCGCTCCGGTGGCTCCCAGCCACCGGGGAAACGTCGAGGAGGAAGAGGGCGGCTAGGGGTTTCCATCCCCAGGCCTAACCTGGCCGGAGGGTAGCCCTCCCGGCGGCGATCACCGGAAAAAAAGAGAGGTGGGCTCGGGTGGAGTTTGGGTTCAGAGAAGCAGAGGGCAGAGGTGCAGTTGCAGAGAGAGAGGAAGAGAGCTTGGCGGCGGTGGGCGAGGGAGAGAGGAGGGAGAAGGGTAGAGGGGAGCCCTAGGGCTAGGGGTAGCTATAAGGGGGAGGTGGGCGAGCTCATGGCCGTTGCTCCCTTCTGTAGACTACGTGGACAGGTTCAGATTCGAGCCGTACGAGGAAGAAGATGAGGTGGGGGTAGCAGGCCAGGGGAGAGATGGTGGGCTGGGCCTGGCTGGCCTGCCCCTCTCTCCCTTTGGTTTTATTTTTATTATTTTCTTTCTTTTTTTTTGCAGATTTGAATAGGAAAGAAAAGGTTAGTTGTTTAGGGTTAGAAAAATTAGGAAAAATTTTGTAACAATTATTTATTGTAACAGCAACATTGTAAACTTTTGTTTCCAAAAACTTTAATTATGTTGTTGTTTGTAAATTTAATTGAATTTAAATAATTTTGATATTAGATGAATAAGGGTGACATTAAGCAATTTAAAAGCTTTTGAATTCAAGTTTATTTGAAACAAAGGATTGAGTTGTTTTGTAATTTTCATAAAGTTCAAAATGGTTGCTGTTTTGGAAATTAATTGAATTTGAAAATGGTTTTGGTATTAAATGAATTTTTGATAGAAACAAAACAATAGTTTTGAAATTACAACTTTAATGGAAACAAATGATTGTTTTGATTTGAATATTCATTTTGGAAATTGTAACATCACAAGTATGAAACAAAAGGTTTGAAATTTGGTTTGAAATTCAAATAGAAAACAAAGGAAAACAAAGGAAAACAGAGGAAAACAAATGGAAAACAAAGCAAAACAAATGCAATGAACATGATGTCATGATGCAAAACATAAAATAACAGAGAGCAAACATTCTAATGGCTATTTTTCATACTTGGGATGTTACAATATGGTCCTTCTTGCACTTGATCTCCATCTTGTGCATCATGGTATGATCTCCATCATTCCACCGGCGTGGCACCAAGGTTCGTGGTACCTCCATCTTTATTGTCCATTACAACATATCACATGGATATGATATACAACACGCATGCCATAAAAATAAGACAACCATATGGCTCCAGCCGGTATGTCAATAATTTACAAAAGATATCATCTCATACATAACGTTTGTAACATTGACCATATCACATCACATGCCCTGCAAAAACAAGTTAGACGCCTCTAATTTATTTTTGCATATTTTACGTGGCTTGGGCTTACGAGGATATAACCGTTCATACCTACGTACAAGAACCACAACGTTGATAAAACATATTTTTAACAACCCTTTGTAGATTAGATCTTAACTATAGTAGAAGAAACGGACACCCCCTTAGTCACAAGTGATACAATTCTCGCGTACATAGTACACGTAAACTTAGTCTAGGGCAACTTCATCCTACTATGCCACTAAGATCATAAAATACTCAAAGAGGCAAAAACATGATCATCAACGCCAACATAGTCCTATGTGTTCTGCCCGTACAATTCATCTACGCATAGATCCGGCTTTGATACCACTGAAGGGTAGGTTGCATAGAAAACAAAAAAATTCCTACGCGCGATAAACCCGAATGGCCAAGATCTAATCTATGAGATGAAAGGCAACGGGGAGAAAGAGAGTGTCGCACCCGGACTTCTATAGGATACTCACCGTACGAACTGAACAGTATTCTGATGGGATTACGGGGCTTTCCGGCACCCGCGTCCTCTTACGAGTAGGCCAACACTCATGTGTGACAACCCATCGCTACTGTTCACCGTCGATGTAAACTATCCTGTAGAAATCAGGACACTACCATTGACGTACTTCATACCATACACACATGGTACGTCAACGGCTTTGAACAAAAGGATAACACAACATGCCTCTACGACACAAAAGATAGAAATAAGTTGCAAATGGCCCTCACTAGGGCAGAGATAGCAGATACAATCATCCAGAGGACACATGTCCCAACATAGCATCATTACATCTCAGCGGAAGCATTCAAAGGGGGTCTGAGTACAGACAAAATCCAAATAGGCTTAAGAAGCCGGAAACTGAAATAAAGACGGAGCCCATCCACGATGTCTCGGATCCTGCCCGGGTCCGCTAACTACTCGTCAGCAGCCTCGTCAAACTCCACGTAGTAGCCGTCACCTGGATCCTCGTAATCGTAGTCTGTGGAAAACCACAGCCCCAAAGGGGTCAGTACATAGACGTACTGGCAAGCAAGACTCACAGTTCACCAAAGTATAGCCCGTCAACACAAGCACAGATGACTTGGGTTCAACGGAAAAGGAAGGGGATATATAAGATGCTGCAACTGGCTGCGCTAACCAACTACAGAGATTCTGTCACTTCCAACTATCAGAAAGGGGATAAGAGCGAGTATTGTAACCAACTGAAAGATAACATCAAACAAACCCATCCTGGATCTCGCCCCTTATCCAAGAAGCAATCCGAGGATAACTCACACGGTTGGCTTAAAGATGAATCAAGTTATTGTGACAATAATCCTATTACTAGTCAAGTTGTTAATCATGGGGTGAGAGATTGTGATAGCATTAGGTTTAAGTTGTCCTGAGTACTTGTTAGCCAGTACTTTCACCAAGTTAACCATAACCGCGGAAAACACGGCTTCTCGAGAAGATTATCCCTGCATGGTTGCACCAATTTGGCCGTACACGTATGAATAACCCGCCAGATGGGATGCCTCCCACCAAGCGGGGCACTCAACACAACTCAACTCTTCTTCGCATCAAGCCCAAAGCACCTTGGGCGCACGGCTAATCGAGCCCAGAAGAAAATGGACCCTCATAGCACTCTAAGAACGTGTCCCCCTATATGCCGACTACAAAAGTTCCACCCTGCGCTGGGCTCGCAAAAACATGCATGCGGCAAATAGAAAGCACGAACTAAATGAGATGATTTGGACGAGATGCGAATCGAATCAAATTGAGGGGGGCGCCCATACTCGCTTCCCACATGCGGGTAGTGCGCTCATCATGGATCAGTAGACAAGACCCTTTTCCTATTAGGGTCGACACTAGCAGGCCTCAAAACCACACAGGGCCTCCTGCCGGTGCCTTATCATCAAATTATTATTAAGTAATAACATTAGCATGATTGATTGATTGATTAAACATCGAGCCCCCAGAACATAATGAAATATAGTAACTGGAAGTAACGGGTAACAGACTCGAGCAAAACAACCTAAGCATGCTAGTAAGACACTGGCTCAATCAATAGGGTTGTAGGAGTGGTGGTGAGGCAATATCAGGGTTAAAGGATTCATGTGATAGGTTCGTAACAGAAACAACTACCACTAAGGCTAGCAAAAATAGACAACGGAAAGTATCGGTAACCAGGGTTGAAAGGAACACAATGGTTCATGTGAGTGATAACTTGCCTGCGAACTCAGCAGCCTGGTACTGAGCTAGATCCTCAGAAGGGGTGCTGTAAAGATCGTCTGTCTCAACATCGTCGTCTATTCGAGAAGAAGCAAACAAACAAAACAGGAATGTAAACAATCATTATCATGGCATTGTGCACAATCAAGATGATGCATGAAAAGTTAATGGTTGCATCAAAATAAACTAGCTAACATGATAACACATTTTAAATGGACCCCTATGCTATTTTGAGTGGCATATGGGAAAGGGTCCATAATTAAGTGGAACAAATGATTTACAATTAATTATTATGTGAAAGTTGTTAGCATGATGCATGCATGATGGTGACAACAAAATAACAACAAATAACAATGATGGATGCAAGTGTTAAAAGGATTTAACAAGTTTTGGAAATCATTTATTAAGTTTAGGAAAGTTTGGTTACTTAAACATGTCACACAAACAATTATTGTTTTCATCAATTTAAAGTGTGCAAAACTTTTAACAAAATTTATATTTGAAAAGAACATCAAATTTTAGTTGGATTACATGTTTCAAATATTGACATGTGAATTAGGATGGATTTGTTATAAATTAAACAATATTAAACAAGTTTTAATTGAATTTAAAACAAGTTTGAATATTAATTGAATTTTATTTAGTCAAAACATAAGTTCAAATTCACATTTGCAAAGTTCACACTTTGGTGGTTTGAAAACATATTTTGCATGTTCAAAAATATTTTATTTTGAGCAAGTTATGATTTTTATCAAATTTAATTGAATTAAACAAGTATTAAATTATTTTACAATTTAAATTATTCAAACCATAAAACAAAAATTATATTTGAATAGGATATTCAAAATGGTATGAAAAACATATTTTATTTGCCTTATTTGGAATTAGTATGAATTATTTAGGAATTGTTGCAAATTACAGTTGAATGATTTGAATTCAAATTTAAATTGCATTTTGAAATTTCAAAACAGAAAACAAATGTTTCCAAAAGATAGAGAATTTAATTTAGACCAGTGTGGATATTTTATTTCCATTTTTTAGAGTTATAAAATAAAAGATATTAAGGTTTCAAAACCAGGGGCCAATCTGTGATTTAATTGGACCTAGGTTTGAATTACAGAAGTTTTAAAAACGTTTTACACGCACTGGCAACACACACAGTCGCTGCCAGGGGGGGCCCAGGTGTCGCTGTGCTTGCGTGGCCACAGGAGTGCCTGACTGCTGGGTCCTGTCTGTCAGCGCGTGGAAGAAAAAGTTTGGGAATTTTATGCGGCCGCGGGGGTTCGATCCCTCGACCGCGCGCTTGCAAGCGCTAGCTCTGAACCAACTGCACTGTGCGCGTTTCGTTGTCAGGTAACAGCTACGCAGTGAGGATAAAGATTCAGTCTGCGGTTAACTGAAACTGCACGCGCGTGAAACTGAATTTCTGAGGAACGAATCCTTCCGTGACTCGCCGACGTTGATCTGCACGGCCGTGCCCGCTGCGTGGCGCGTGTGAGTGTGCTGGACGCGGTGGGCGTGCACGGAACCGTGCGCAAGCAGAGGGAGAGAGGAGGAGATGGTGGGTGCTCACCACCGTTCGTAGTGGAGGCAGTGGCTCGATGACGATGGCGTGACGACGGCAGCTGCGGCGATGACGAGGACGGCGGCGCGGCTGCAGTGGACCTCCGGGCTCCCTCCGGTGTTCAACGCGTAGAGGAAGAAGTGGGGTTCTGGTTCCAGTAGATAGGTGGCTAGATGGGGCTAGGAGGTGGCGGCGCCATGGCGAGTTTCAGAGGAGGCTGCCGCCGGTGAGGAATTCGGAGAGGGGAAACGACGAGGAGAGGGGAAATTGCGGCGGATCGAGGAGGATACAGGAGGCCTAGGAGTTAGGGTTGCGCCCTAGGGTTCCGTGGGGTCTTATAGGCGCGGAAAACCACGGGGGCCGTCGGCTGCCGCCGTACTGTCGCGGTGGCGCTCTGGATGCGCCGCCGTACACAGAACAGATGGAGCTGCACGCATTTCAAAGCGGTAAGTGAGGGATAGACGGGCTGGGCTGCGCGCGCGTAGGCTTAGGTGGGCTGGGTTTAGCTTATGTGCTGCGCGCGCGCTGTAGTTTTCTCTTTTTTCTTTTTCTGTTTTACTTTTTTTTTGCAGAAAACAGAATTGGAAGAAAAGGATAGGTTTTTGTTTAGGAAAAATTCCAGAAAAATTAGGTTAAGTTAATTAGAACATTAGCAAACAATTTCCAAGATTGGTTTGCAAAAAGTTGACATTTAAAATACTGTTTGTATTTGAAACCATATTTGAAAGAATTTAAATATTAAATAAACCTTATTGAAAACAACATTTTTAATAGGGTTACCCCTAAGAATTAATGTGATTAAGGATCACATTTGTGTGGTGAACTCCATGGATTCAAAAGGGTACTGATTGGAAGCCTTGGTTTGAATTTGAAAATGATTTAGAATTAATTGATTGAAAAATAATTGTTTGATTAAAACCAACAAGTTAATGAGTGATCACATGGAAATAAAATGGAACAATTTGGTTGTTTTCATTTGTGATTTTTATTCCAAAAGTTGTAACAGAGCAAGTATGAAAATAACCATTTGAAATTGTTTGAGTTTGATTATGAAAACAAGATAAAACAGATGCAAAACAAATAGTAACAAATGCAAACAAATAATTAAACATGATGACATGATGCAATACCTGAATTAAAACAATAAATCAAACATTCTAAGGGATATTTCATACTTGGGATGTTACAAAACGCCCCCCCCCCTTGAAGGAATCGCGCCCCGAGATTCCTTACTGAGAATTGAAAAGGTCCGGATACTTCTTGCGAAGATCCTCTTCGGTCTCCCACGTTGCCTCTTTATCGGAATGATGCGACCATTGCACTTTCAAGAACTTGGTGCTCTTGTTGCGAGTCTTACGCTCGGTCTCATCGAGAATACGAATAGGGTGCTCCTCATAAGATAGATCATCTTGCAGTTCAATGGAGTCATGATCAACTGCACGATCTGGATATTTGAAACACTTCTTGAGCTGTGACACGTGGAACACATCGTGCACCTTGGATAGTTTTTCTGGAAGTTCAAGACGATAAGCATTCTCTGCCCGCCTTGAGAGAATGTTGAAAGGACCAATGTATCTTGGTGCCAGCTTTCCTTTCACACCAAAACGATGAGTGCCTTTGAGGGGAGTTACACGGAGATATGCCTTATCACCAGGTGCATAGATCATATCCCTGTGCTTGCTATCATAATAGCTCTTCTGACGAGACTGAGCAATCCTGAGATTGTCACGAATGATACGAACTTTCTCCTCGGCTTCCTTAACAATGTCAGGGCCTAAGAGTGAACGTTCACCAGCTCCAGACCAATTGATTGGACTCCTGCATCTGCGACCATACAGTGCCTCAAATGGTGCCATGCCTAGGCTTGCCTGGTAGCTGTTGTTGTAGGAGAATTCAGCATATGGAAGGAAATCCTCCCATTTCATGCCAAAGGAGAGACCACATGCTCTGAGCATATCCTCGAGAATCTGATTGACTCTTTCGACTTGCCCCTGAGACTGAGGGTGATAAGCTGTGCTGAACAGAAGTTTGGTGCCCAATGCTTCTTGAAAACTCTTCCAGAAATGGGAAGTGAAGATACTTCCACGGTCTGAGCTAATTTCCAATGGAACACCATGAAGAGGAACAACCTTTGCTGTGTAGAGCTCTGCTAACTGGCTAGCTGAGATAGTTTCCTTGACAGCAAAGAAGTGAGCTACCTTAGTGAGACGATCAATAACAACGAAGATTGCATCGTTGCCCTTTTTGGACTTTGGAAACCCAGTAACGAAGTCCATTTCAATCATGTCCCACTTCCACTCAGGAATTTTCAGAGGTTGGAGTAGACCGGCTGTTTTCTGATGGACTGCCTTAACACGTTGACAAACGTCGCATTCAGAAACGTATTGAGCAATCTCACGTTTCATGCCAGGCCACCAATACAGAGTCTTGAGATCCTGGTACATCTTTGTACTTCCAGGGTGAATGGATAGAGGAGTTTCATGAGCCTCCTTGAGAATGATATCCTTGAGACTTTGAATCTGAGGAACTGCAATGCGTCCTTCGAAGTACACAGTTCCCTTGTCATCAATTGAGAAGGACTTGAATTTATCATTGCCCTCCTTGATGTGCTCTACAGTCTTCTTGATTTCAGTATCACGAAGTTGTTCAGAACGAATCTTGTCCTCGAGAGTTGGACTGGCTGTCAAGCTAGCAAGGTATCCTTCAGGGACAAGACCAAGGTTCAGTTTCTGGAATTCTTCATGAAGTGGAGGTTGGCTTTCCATGATCATGAGATTATTGCAATAGGATTTGCGACTGAGAGCATCGGCCATAACATTAGCCTTGCCTGGAGTGTAAGAAATGGTGAGATCAAAGTCTTTAATCTTCTCAATCCATCTCCTTTTCCTGAGGTTCAGATCTGGCTGAGTGAAGATGTATTTCAGACTCTTGTGATCGGAAAAGATTTCAGTTTTGTTACCCAACAATTATTGTCTCCATTTCTTGAGGGCAAACACAACTGCTGCAAGTTCAAGATCATGTGTGGGATAGTTTTTCTCATGTGGGTTCAACTGACGTGAAGCATAAGCCACAACTTGACGTTCTTGCATAAGAACTGCACCCAGACCTTGGAGAGATGCATCGCAGAATATCTGGAAAGGTTTGGTAGTATCTGGGCCAACCAGAACTGGGGTGGAAGTGAGTTTAGCTTTGAGGAGATTGAAACTCTCATCACATTGTGGAGTCCAAACGAATTTCTTGTCCTTCTTTGTGAGATCAGTGAGAGGTTTGGCAATCTTGGAAAAGTTTTGGACGAAACGACGGCAATAGCTAGCCAAGCCAAGAAAACTTCTGACTTGCTTCACCGTCTTAGGGGGTTTCCAATCAACAATTGCCTTAACCTTTTCAGGATCAATGGCTATGCCTTTGGCAGAGATGATATGACCAAGGTATGCAACTTCTGGAATCCAGAACTCACATTTGGAGAACTTGGCATACAGACGATGCTCGCGAAGTTTCATGAGAGTGAGACGAAGGTGTTCTCCATGCTCTTCCTCGGATTTTGAGTAGACTAGAATGTCATCAAGATATACCACAACAAACTTGTCGAGGTATTCATGGAAGACAGAATTCATGAGTCTTGAGAACGTTGCCGGTGCATTGGTGAGACCAAAGGACATGACGGTGTATTCATATAGACCGTAACGGGTGGTGAAAGCTGTCTTAGGAATATCTTCCTTTCTGATCTTTATCTGATGGTACCCCATCCTCAAGTCCAATTTTGAGAATATTGAGGCTCCAGCAAGTTGATCAAAAAGATCATCGATACGAGGAATTGGATACTTGTTCTTGATGGTTTTCTCGTTGAGAGGACGATAGTCAACCACGAGTCTTTTTGTTTGATCCTTCTTGGCAACAAACAGAGTTGGGCAACCCCAAGTGGAGGAACTAGGCTGAATGTAACCTTTCTCCATGTACATATCGATTTGCTCCTTCAACAATTTCAGTTCAGGAGGAGCTATCTTGTATGGATGCTTAGAGATTGGAGCAGTACCTGGCTCAAGCTCGATCACGAACTCAACTGCTCTGTCCGGAGGCATCCCTGGCAACTCTTCTGGAAAGACGTCAGGGAATTCACAAACTACCGGAACATTTTCATTTGCAGGAAGGGGTTTTGCATCCAGGTTGAACAGCTGAACAGAACTTGATCCATATGGAGAATAGACTATCTGGCCTGAAGTGTGGGAGAGAGTTATTGACTTTTGAGCACAGTCAATTTTAGCTTTGTGGGTCTTCAACCAATCCATACCCAGAATGACATCAATGTCAGAATTTCCCAGCAACATTAGTGAAGCAAGGAATATGCGACCTCCAATTAGGATCTGATTGTCCATGCTTATCTTGGAAGTCAACATTTGCGGTCCCGGAGAGTGAACAGTCATTTGATTGCTTAGCGGAACCAGAACTAGGTTGTATGCTTTTGCAAAAATCTTTGACACAAAAGAATGCGATGCTCCGGTATCAAACAACACTTTAGCTGGAAAAGAGTTTACGGGTAATATACCGAGAACGACGTCAGCAGCTTCCTCAGCTTTGTCGGCCTTGATATGGTTCACCCTCGCGGTCCTCCCGACAGGCCTGTTGTTGGAGTTGAAGGCTTTAGCCGGGGGAGCACGAACCATTGCCTGGTTGGTGTTGGGGCGAGGAGGTGGTGGAGGTAGCTGCCTCTGAGTGCACTTATCAGCGTAGTGTCCAGTCTCCTTGCACTTGTAGCAAGTGACGACACGAGGAGGACCTGGCCTTGGCTGACCCATTGGAACCATCTGACCCTGCATCTGAGATGGGTTGGGTGGGCGGGGACCAAAGCCTGGAGAAGCTTGGGCATTTGGAGCCCGAGTGACAGCACCATTTGGCACCCAGATGCGGCGCTTCTGCGGAGGGGTGGTCATGTTGGAGGAGGAACCACCCTCACGCGAGTGCTTACAGGACTCTTCGAACGCCTTGCGCCCATTCTCCTCATTGAACGCGGTGTTCACGAGCTCCACGAAGTCCTTGCACTTGATGTTGGTGAGAGCGTACTTCAGTTCCGGGTTAAAACCTCGGCGGAACCTTGCCATCTTCTTGGCTTCAGTGGACACCTCGTCACCAGCGTATCGAGCTAGACGATTGAACTCGTTCTGGTAGCCGAGGACGTCCAGCTTGCCCTGTTTGAGAGAGCAGAATTCCTCACGCATCCTTTCCATGAGACCATCTGGGATGTGGTGCTTCAGGAAGGCATCCTTGAAACATCCCCAGGTGATAGGATAGCCAGCTCTCATGGTCTGGTAGTTCTCCCACCAGGTAGCTGCCTGACCCTTCAGTAGGTAGGTAGCATACTTGACCTTATCTTCCTCAGCAACATGAGCAATCTCCAGAGCCCTGTTCATCTCCCTGATCCAGTCATCAGCATCCAGAGGCTCACGTGTTGCCACGAAAGCTCTCGGCCCCATGCTCAGAAACTCCTTGATGCTGACTCGCGGAGCATTCTGGTTGTTGTGCTGGTTAGCCTGGATCTGGGCCATCTGAGCCACGACCTGAGTCATCTGAGTCAACAGCTCCGTGAGCGGAGGTGGCTCAGGCGGGTTGCTCCTTGTTGGCGGCATCCTGAATAGACATTCATTTTAGCACAACAACAGAAAAGGATAGACTTGGTAACCGAAAGATAGATTATTCTGACGCATGAATAGATAAGCAACAGGTACATCATCACATGTTCCAATACATCAGAATATCCAACACACCAATACATGGTTCGAAAGACAAAGGATAACTAAACATAGCTAGGAATGGATACATCGGTACTCCCATGCTCATCACGCAGGACGGCGGTGAGTAGTACGATGAGAGATACGGTGCGGAGGAATCCCCCGGAAGTAGGTATAACGACGATCCACGTAGAGCGGGACTGCTCTGAGAGCAACTCTCGGTGTGGTGAAGTAAAAAGCGTCGTCTCCCTGTGCTCCAAAGCGGGGAATCCCAGTGTAACCAGGGCCAAGGTCGAGAAGTGGACCTCTGATCGGCTCGTAACCTCCAGCATCTGGCAGCGGAAACCCAGCTGGCTGAGTGAAACGCGCAAAGCGCTCGTCTCCAACAAAGTCTGTGGTGTACGTAGCCAGACGAGTCAAAGCAAGCTAGAGCTGCTCCCTGACTGAGGCTAACTCCTGAGAAAGTGTGGAAGCAACTGCGTCACTGTGCCTCACAAACTGAGCAGTGGTGTGCAGCCTGGAGCTATCAGACTCGTAGGTATCCAGGTTGCCGTGGAGAGTGAAGTGAACTCCCGCTGACGTGATGTAACCACGGGGAATGTGACGATAGATGGAATCATCAAACCCCCAGTAGTCAGCACGGAGGACGGTGAGACTCACGTAAGCTGCCTGCTGCACGGCCATATCCACTGTGGAACCTACTGCCTCGTAGCGGTGGACAACGCTCCTGCCATCATCCGACAGAATGTAGACGATAGCCTGGTAGTAGGTCTGGTCAAACTCTCGCTGCTGCTCGTAGACCTGGTACTCTGGTGCCCAATGGAACCCCAGATAAGTAACCATGTCTCTCAGGATCTCCGGATAACCGGCGGTGCTCTCACAGCGAGTCATCCGAACCACCTGCGGGAATAACCTGAGATCCATCTGCAGATGATTTGGGAGGTTTTGATTAGACGCCGGTAGAGAACTGAAGTGGAAAGCAACAACAAGGTTCAACGGACGAAAAGGATGTTGAAAAGAACAGGATATTGAAGCAACATCGGGAAACACGAGACCAAAAACTCCTGAGGTACTACGGAGAACCCAAAACACATGAAATCCTAGCTTGAAAGTTTAGGTGAGAACAGAAAACAACGTTGCACTTCCTTACCAGAAAAGGGTGGGTGGGTGGGGAAGAAGAAAAATGGCAGAATTCCTACTCTCACGTTTCATTTTTCCTATATAGCTACAAAATAGTTTCTAGACTCAACTGCGACCAGTAAAAAGGGATCCTACAGGCAGACAGGCTCTTATACCATTTGTCGCACCCGGACTTCTATAGGATACTCACCGTACGAACTGAACAGTATTCTGATGGGATTACGGGGCTTTCCGGCACCCGCGTCCTCTTACGAGTAGGCCAACACTCATGTGTGACAACCCATCGCTACTGTTCACCGTCGATGTAAACTATCCTGTAGAAATCAGGACACTACCATTGACGTACTTCATACCATACACACATGGTACGTCAACGACTTTGAACAAAAGGATAACACAACATGCCTCTACGACACAAAAGATAGAAATAAGTTGCAAATGGCCCTCACTAGGGCAGAGATAGCAGATACAATCATCCAGAGGACACATGTCCCAACATAGCATCATTACATCTCAGCGGAAGCATTCAAAGGGGGTCTGAGTACAGACAAAATCCAAATAGGCTTAAGAAGCCGGAAACTGAAATAAAGACGGAGCCCATCCACGATGTCTCGGATCCTGCCCGGGTCCGCTAACTACTCTTCAGCAGCCTCGTCAAACTCCACGTAGTAGCCGTCACCTGGATCCTCGTAATCGTAGTCTGCGGAAAACCACAGCCCCAAAGGGGTCAGTACATAGACGTACTGGCAAGCAAGACTCACAGTTCACCAAAGTATAGCCCGTCAACACAAGCACAGATGACTTGGGTTCAACGGAAAAGGAAGGGGATATATAAGATGCTGCAACTGGCTGCGCTAACCAACTACAGAGATTCTGTCACTTCCAACTATCAGAAAGGGGATAAGAGCGAGTATTGTAACCAACTGAAAGATAACATCAAACAAACCCATCCTGGATCTCGCCGCTTATCCAAGAAGCAATCCGAGGATAACTCACACGGTTGGCTTAAAGATGAATCAAGTTATTGTGACAATAATCCTATTACTAGTCAAGTTGTTAATCATGGGGTGAGAGATTGTGATAGCATTAGGTTTAAGTTGTCCTGAGTACTTGTTAGCCAGTACTTTCACCAAGTTAACCATAACCGCGGAAAACACGGCTTCTCGAGAAGATTATCCCTGCAGGGTTGCACCAATTTGGCCGTACACGTATGAATAACCCGCCAGATGGGATGCCTCCCACCAAGCGGGGCACTCAACACAACTCAACTCTTCTTCGCATCAAGCCCAAAGCACCTTGGGCGCACGGCTAATCGAGCCCAGAAGAAAATGGACCCTCATAGCACTCTAAGAACGTGTCCCCCTATATGCCGACTACAAAATTTCCACCCTGCGCTGGGCTCGCAAAAACATGCATGCGGCAAATAGAAAGCACGAACTAAATGAGATGGTTTGGACGAGATGCGAATCGAATCAAATTGAGGGGGGCGCCCATACTCGCTTCCCACATGCGGGTAGTGCGCTCATCATGGATCAGTAGACAAGACCCTTTTCCTATTAGGGTCGACACTAGCAGGCCTCAAAACCACACAGGGCCTCCTGCCGGTGCCTTATCATCAAATTATTATTAAGTAATAACATTAGCATGATTGATTGATTGATTAAACATCGAGCCCCCAGAACATAATGAAATATAGTAACTGGAAGTAACGGGTAACAGACTCGAGAAAAACAACCTAAGCATGCTAGTAAGACACTGGCTCAATCAATAGGGTTGTAGGAGTGGTGGTGAGGCAATATCAGGGTTAAAGGATTCATGTGATAGGTTCGTAACAAAAACAACTACCACTAAGGCTAGCAAAAATAGACAACGGAAAGTATCGGTAACCAGGGTTGAAAGGAACACAATGGTTCATGTGAGTGATAACTTTCCTGCGAACTCAGCAGCCTGGTACTGAGCTAGATCCTCAGAAGGGGTGCTGTAAAGATCGTCTGTCTCAACGTCGTCGTCTATTCGAGAAGAAGCAAACAAACAAAACAGGAATGTAAACAATCATTATCATGGCATTGTGCACAATCAATATGATGCATGACAAGTTAATGGTTGCATCAAAATAAACTAGCTAACATGATAACACATTTTAAATGGACCCCTATGCTATTTTGAGTGGCATATGGGAAAGGGTCCATAATTAAGTGGAACAAATGATTTACAATTAATTATTATGTGAAAGTTGTTAGCATGATGCATGCATGATGGTGACAACAAAATAACAACAAATAACAATGATGGATGCAAGTGTTAAAAGGATTTAACAAGTTTTGGAAATCATTTATTAAGTTTAGGAAAGTTTGGTTACTTAAACATGTCACACAAACAATTATTGTTTTCATCAATTTAAAGTGTGCAAAACTTTTAACAAAATTTATATTTGAAAAGAACATCAAATTTTAGTTGGATTACATGTTTCAAATATTGACATGTGAATTAGGATGGATTTGTTATAAATTAAACAATATTAAACAAGTTTTAATTGAATTTAAAACAAGTTTGAATATTAATTGAATTTTATTTAGTCAAAACATAAGTTCAAATTCACATTTGCAAAGTTCACACTTTGGTGGTTTGAAAACATATTTTGCATGTTCAAAAATATTTTATTTTGAGCAAGTTATGATTTTTATCAAATTTAATTGAATTAAACAAGTATTAAATTATTTAGACAATTTAAATTATTCAAACCATAAAACAAAAATTATATTTGAATAGGATATTCAAAATGGTATGAAAAACATATTTTATTTGCCTTATTTGGAATTAGTATGAATTATTTAGGAATTGTTGCAAATTACAGTTGAATTATTTGAATTCAAATTTAAATTGCATTTTGAAATTTCAAAACAGAAAACAAATGTTTCCAAAAGATAGAGAATTTAATTTAGACCAGTGTGGATATTTTATTTCCATTTTTTAGAGTTATAAAATAAAAGATATTAAGGTTTCAAAACCAGGGGCCAATCTGTGATTTAATTGGACCTAGGTTTGAATTACAGAAGTTTTAAAAACGTTTTACACGCACTGGCAACACACACAGTCGCTGCCAGGGGGGGCCCAGGTGTCGCTGTGCTTGCGTGGCCACAGGAGTGCCTGACTGTTGGGCCCTGTCTGTCAGCGCGTGGAAGAAAAAGTTTGGGAATTTTATGCGGCCGCGGGGGTTCGATCCCTCGACCGCGCGCTTGCAAGCGCTAGCTCTGAACCAACTGCGCTGTGCGCGTTTCGTTGTCAGGTAACAGCTACGCAGTGAGGATAAAGATTCAGTCTGCGGTTAACTGAAACTGCACGCGCGCGAAACTGAATTTCTGAGGAACGAATCCTTCCGCGACTCGCCGGCGTTGATCTGCACGGCCGTGCCCGCTGCGTGGCGCGTGTGCGTGTGCTGGACGCGGTGGGCGTGCACGGAACCGTGCGCGAGCAGAGGGAGAGAGGAGGAGATGGTGGGTGCTCACCACCGTTCGTAGTGGAGGCAGTGGCTCGATGACGACGGCGTGACGACGGCAGCTGCGACGATGACGAGGACGGCGGCGCGGCTGCAGTGGACCTCCGGGCTCCCTCCGGTGTTCAACGCGTAGAGGAAGAAGTGGGGTTCTGGTTCCAGTAGATAGGTGGCTAGATGGGGCTAGGAGGTGGCGGCGCCATGGCGAGTTTCAGAGGAGGCTGCCGCCGGTGAGGAATTCAGAGAGGGGAAACGACGAGGAGAGGGGAAATTGCGGCGGATCGAGGAGGGGACAGGAGGCCTAGGAGTTAGGGTTGCGCCCTAGGGTTCCGTGGGGTCTTATAGGCGCGGAAAACCACGGGGGCCGTCGGCTGCCGCCGTACTGTCGCGGTGGCGCTCTGGATGCACCGCCATACACAGAACAGATGGAGCTGCACGCATTTCAAAGCGGTAAGTGAGGGATAGACGGGCTGGGCTGCGCGCGCGTAGGCTTAGGTGGGCTGGGTTTAGCTTATGTGCTGCGCGCGCGCTGTAGTTTTCTCTTTTTTCTTTTTCTGTTTTACTTTTTTTTTTGCAGAAAACAGAATTGGAAGAAAAGGATAGGTTTTTGTTTAGGAAAAATTCCAGAAAAATTAGGTTAAGTTAATTAGAACATTAGCAAACAATTTCCAAGATTGGTTTGCAAAAAGTTGATATTTAAAATACTGTTTGTATTTGAAACCATATTTGAAAGAATTTAAATATTAAATAAACCTTACTGAAAACAACATTTTTAATAGGGTTACCCCTAAGAATTAATGTGATTAAGGATCACATTTGTGTGGTGAACTCCATGGATTCAAAAGGGTACTGATTGGAAGCCTTGGTTTGAATTTGAAAATGATTTAGAATTAATTGATTGAAAAATAATTGTTTGATTAAAACCAACAAGTTAATGAGTGATCACATGGAAATAAAATGGAACAATTTGGTTGTTTTCATTTGTGATTTTTATTCCAAAAGTTGTAACAGAGCAAGTATGAAAATAACCATTTGAAATTGTTTGAGTTTGATTATGAAAACAAGATAAAACAGATGCAAAACAAATAGTAACAAATGCAAACAAATAATTAAACATGATGACATGATGCAATACTTGAATTAAAACAATAAATCAAACATTCTAAGGGATATTTCATACTTGGGATGTTACAGAGAGTCTTGAGATAACATACCCTCGAATACTCAAAGTGGTACGAGATAAGATCTCGTTGTTGGTACGATATAACATACCCTCGAATACTCACGCCGATCCCGAGCGAGAAGAAGTGCACCGCAATCCGGCGGTGCCTCCGTAATCGGTCACACGTTCAGCTCGATGAAGACTTCCGTTCCCTCGATCCAGCGGGTTGCGAAGTAGAGGATCCCCCGGAATTCCAGCAGCACGACGGCGTAGTGGTGGTGAAGAATCCCACGGTCAGGGCTTCGCCAAGCCAGAGACAATGGAATGGAGCAGCGGGTGGAGGGAAAAGGAAGTGGGCAAGTGTGTGGAGAAGAGGAGCTCTCACCCTCCTTTTATAGGGGAGGGGAAGGCAGCCCAAGAGGGGGTGCGGCCAGCCATGGGGTGCCCCCACCTCTTCCCTCTTCATGTGAGTGGAAGCCCCACTCACACCCACTCATACTCCCTTAATTTTCTACTTAGAAAATCCAAAGGTTTTTCTTTAATAAATAAATAAAACATTTTTATTTCTTTATTTATATTTGTTAATTCCATTAACAAACATTTGCATGCAGCACCTCGAATCATTTGTTAATTCTATTAACAACCATTCGACAAAAAAAAACCTTGAACTATTTCAATTTTCCTCGAAACAATTTCGGTGCGGCCCAAAATATTCTTCGGTATTCCGTATCCTCTCTAACGCTTCATCGAACCTTAAGTGTGTCACCCTACGGTTCGCTAATATTATAGACATGATTGAGACTCCTTTCCGATCAATAATCAACAGCGGGATCTAGAGATCCGTGATGACTCCTATATATTCAACGATGACTCTCGTGATCGTGTGAACCTTTCAACGTCGTAACGATTTCCTTTTGTCTCGTGTTATTTTACTTGTCCGAGATCCGATCATCGGTATCCACCATACCTTGTTCGATAACGTTATCCGACAAGTACTCTTTTCTCGTTCCCGTGATATAACATCCTTGTGATCATATGACGTGCTTGCAAGCGGTGTCGATGTGATATCACCGAGAGGGCCCTGAGTATATATATCCGTCATATTGGATGGACAAATCCCATTCTTGATCCATGAGCTTCAACTAACACTTTCCGAATATCTAATGCCACCTTTATAGTCACCCTGTTACGGTGTGACATTTGATCTCATCAAAGTATTCTTTCGGTATTAGTGATTAACATGATCTCATGGTCTAAGGAATAATGTTACTCTGAATGTAAGACATAACAACAAAACTAAATGACTTGATCGTATTGTTATACTTAGTTAGGGTCTAAGTTCATCACGTCATTCTCCTAATGACATGACCCCGTAATTAACAACATCCAATGTCTATGATCAGGAAACCTTGATCATCTGTTAATCAACGAGCTAGTTAAAAGAGAGGCTTCACTAGGAACGTTGGTTTGTTTATTAATCACACATGTATTAATGTTTCCGGTTAATACAATTCGAGCATGAGAAATAAACATCTATCATAAACAAGGAATAACATAATAAACACTTTATTATTGCCTCTCCGGCATATTCCCTTCAGAAACAAACGTATATCTTTCTTTGCATTGTTATTCATGATTTTTTATTTGAGTTACTTCTCATGATGCAAAGTGATTGCTATGCTTTATTATGAAAGTTCTATTTATCATGTTTGTGTTTAAGTTCTATGATCTCAGCTTACATATGCTTTACATGATGATGATCAAGTTTATGTTAGTAACATGTCACCTCAGAAATTATTTGTTTTTATCGTTTACCTACTCGGGGACGAGTAGGAACTAAGCTTGGGGATGCTTGATACGTCTCCAACATATCTATAATTTCTGATGTTTCATGTTGATATTATGCCAATTGCTACATGTTTTCTCCCTTCTTAATAGCATTTTTACACGTTTTCCAGGACTAACCTATTAACAAGATGACAAGTGCCAGTTCTCTGTTTTCTGTTGTTTTTTATTTCAGAAAAGTTGTTCTGGAAATATTCTCAGAATTGAACCCCACGAATCCCGAAGTTCCTATTTTCCCCGGAAGCTTCCAGAAGTCTGAAGAGGAGTCGAAGACGGGCCCCGGAGGGCCCTCACCATGCCCAGGCTCAGGTCCACCCTAGACCGTGCCTGGGGGTGGTAGGAGCCCCCGGTGGCCCCCTGACGTCGCCCTTTCGCCTATTTATACTCCTCCGAGGGAAAACCCTAACCCGAATCGGCCTTTTCCACAAAATACATCAGTAGCTCTGCTGCTGCCGACAAGTTTCGGGGGACAAATCTTTGTTCTGGCACCCTGCCGGGACGGGGAAGTGCACCCGGAAGCCATCTCCATCGACTCCACCGCCATCTCCATCGCCGTTGCTATCTCCTATGATAAGGAGGGAGTAGTTCTCCCCCGGGGCTAAGGGCTCTACCGGTAGCTATGTGTGTCATCTCTCTCTCTCCCATGGTGTGAGCTATATGTGATTGTGAGCTTTGTAATCTAGTTGAATCGTAGATATTATTCTTCATCTATTATGCTAATCAAGTGGTTTTTGTTATGAGATCTCCATAAACACTTTGATCACGGTGTAAAGGTGACAGTGTGTGCACCGTGTGGTTTAGCATTATATTTATATTTTGTGTTGGATAACCCTATGAAATTGTGGTGTTTGCGTGGAACCATCTGGGTCCCATGGTGATAGCATGGGGGTTACTTAGTTGGGAAAGTGCTTACTCTGAGGAGTATTTTTAGAGCACTACGCATGGATTGGTGTTGTTATTCGACCGGAGAGTGGTTTGGAGTAGCATAGTGAAGAGATGGTATTTATTAATTCAATTATGTTTTCATTGTTGAGAGTGTCCGCTAGTGAAAGTAGGATCCCTAGGCCTTGTTTCCAAGCATTGAAACACCGTTTTCTGCATGTTCTGTTACATGTTTGCTTGTTGTCATATTTATTTCAGATTGCTATTCTTACTTATAACCATCCATATTACTCGCATTTCACTATCTCTTCGCCGAACTAGTGCACCTATATACCTGACAAGTATATTGGGTGTGTTGGGGACACAAGAGACTTCGTGTATCTTAATTGCAGGGTTGCTTGAGAGGGATATCTTTGACCTCTACCTCCCTGAGTTTGATAAACCTTGGATGATCCACTTAAGGAAAACTTGCTGTTGTTCTACAAACCTCTACACTTGGAGGCCCAACACTGTCTACAAGAATAGAAGTGTGCTTAGACATCAAGACCTCGAATCCGGCTATGAATGAATAGAACTGGAAGGCCATCTGGAATATTGAAGCACCAGAAAAAAATGAAGATTCATTTGTGGCGTTTCGTTCAAAATTGTCTAACAAGTGGGGAGAAACTCGTACGAAGACATATCCGAGCTAACGGAACTCGCTGCTTCTATGGTAGACATGAGAGCATCCAACATACTATGTTGTTCTGTCAGTTTGCACGCACGGTGGTGACAGATCAAATAGTCAGGGCCCCTCAAGCTCAACAGGAAATTCTTTTCGTCATGTAAACAGTGGATATTTGAGTTCCTAGCTCGATCATCTCACATGCAAGCAAAAACTCTGACGGTGGGTTTCTAGCACATTTGGGAGGCTAGAAATGATAGAAGGAACTCTTAAATCAAGCCTGACCCCCCCTCCCCGAACCGCTCCTGCTCGTCCCCGCGGCGACGCAGGGGCGAAACCCTAGTTTCGCCGCCCCCGCGCCCCTCCTCCTCTCCCTCCCCCGCCGCCGCCGGCGGGCGCTGCGCCGGGCAAAGCCCGCGTGGTGCCGGCGGCGGCGGGCCCTCCACTACCCGTGCGGGGCGGTAGCAGTTGGCGGCGGTGCGGACTTGGTTGTGGTGGCGTCGACCGTCGATGGCTCCGGTGGCGCGGTGGTCTTCGGTGGCGAGGCCCTCTCCTCGCGTTCCCGGGTTGGTTGTAATTGGGCTTTCCTTGTGCGTGGTCGGACCGGCGCGGTCGTGGTGGCGTTGACAGTCGGCGGCGCCTCTTCCCCATCCTCTCCCCGCGGGGCGGCTCCCGGGCCTGGCGATCTGGGCAGTGCGGCGACTACGGAAGGGCTGTTGGTCGCCTCGAGCATGCCCCGGGCCCTCAAGCCCATCGTCTCGTCCCAGATCTTGCACTTTGCCGGCTGCCAAGGGGGCTTCCGGTCGCAGATCTTGCAGTTGGAGCTCGCTTCCCAAAGGATTTGGGCGGTGGCATGGTGGCTGGCCTGGTGGTGCCCCTGGTCGGTGTTTGGATGGCTTAGGCTGGGCGGCTTGGCCCTGTCAATTTGGTGCCGCGTGGAGTTTTGGACACCGGGGCGGCAGCCCTGGATGGTGGTAGCCATGTTGGTGGCCGGGCGAGCCAATGGCTTAGGTGTTGGTCGACGACCATGGCCGTGTGGGCGGCGTGGTGGTTGGCGAGCTGCACACTATGGTAGTAGTATGGTGGTCGTCTTGGCGGCTCTCGTACTCAATGTGAGAGGCGGGGAGGTCTTGCCGAGGGGAAACCCTCGTCCAGCCTTGCTGGGCCACGACGGCGGTGTCCGCGGATGTCGTAACCTTCCTGAAGGCGTCTGTGTGGCTCCTCCCCTGCTCTTACGTGCTCCGGGTGAAAACCCATGATCCTTGGATCGGGCGGTGGCGGCGCTTGGCGCCGTGATCTTCTTGAAGACGTTGTCTTGGAGACTACAGTGTGTGTCTCTCTGAAGGTCGTGTGGCAGAGGTGGCGGCGCTTCGGTTGTCGTTGGTCCTTCGCGGTGCTTTCTTTGGCAAAGCTTTCTTCTTGTTCTGTACCGCGTAGTGTGTGTGCAGTCCTTGTTGTAAGCTGGGTTCAGCTCCTTGTATTTCTGTCGCCGTTGTGGGCGTTATTAATTTAACGTCGGGCCTATGGCTTCATATCTAAAATCAAGCCTTATCCTGTTTGTACAAGTGTTAAAACCATAACCTGTGTTGAGCTAATCAAAGAGAATATGCTCACACCTAAACTGATGCAAAGGCGTGACTCCAACTCCTCAGTTTCATTATGGAGCCCGCCACCGCACGGTTCGGTGCTGATCAACTTGGATGCTGCAATCTTTGAGGCAGCAAGGCGTACGGGCATTGGAGTTGTAGTCCAAGATCATCAAGGTGGTTTTATTGCGGCATGCAGGAAACGTCTTGATAGTCTTGCAACACATGAACATGCTAAGGCTGAGGCTCTGGCTCTCCAACATGCGGTGCTCTTCGCCCGCGATGAAGGTCTCGACAGAGTTGTCTGCGCTTCATATTGCATTTCATTGATCCAGCGGCTCAATTCCTCTGTTCTTGATAGATCAGATCTGGGTACTTTGGTTGCAAACATTAAGCACGCCGGTGGCTTCCTTCTCGTCGACGTCTTTTTGTCACGTGAAGCGTTCTCTAGATAAGGCGGTGCATATCGTAACTAAGTTTAGTGGTGTTCTTTCTTCTTGTGTTTTTCAATCGTTTCCGGATTGCATCCCAGGAACTATTTGTATTCATGTGGTTTGGTATAAAGCCCCAGTTATCTCAAAAAGAAAAGAAAAAATCAGTTTAGTCGGGCGCTAGGAAGCATTTGGTCCGATGGAATCGTATCCGGCACGACATAACCGACTGCCTTCGTGGATCGGTCGATCGGAACGGCTCGGAGTTTGCCTGGCGAACACCGTCCCGCCACGTGTCTCTCGGTCACTGCGTCCTCCTTACGCCAAGGTTTTTTTTTTTTTTTTTTTTTTTTTGAGAACAATTACGCCAAGGCTTTGTGCCCCGCACCGCCGCATCAAGAGAACAGAGTCTCCGCATACCTGCGCCAGGCAATCCTTTTCCGAAAGTCTAGAACCTTCTCCGGTCGCTTGCTCGCCGCCTACGATCGCGCCGCCCTCGCGGCCTAAGCGAGCGACCCTTTCTCCTCCCCGGGCTCCCGCCGCACCCTCCATGGCCGCCTACGATCGCGGCGCCCTCGCCGCCGACGCGGACCCTCCCTTTTCCCTGCGCCCCCGCCGCGCCCCCGCCGACGGCGAACAATGCGGTGTTCGGCAGAAGAATTACGCCACTGAAAGGCGGCTGCCTCCGAATCCCGGAGCGCTGGTCGACAGCGGCGAACACTCCGGCGTTCGGCGGGAGCAAGATGTCTCCAGGGACGCACGCCCACCGCCACCGATTGCGCCGCCCTCGCGGCCTACGCGAGCGATCCTTTCTCCTCCCCGGGCTCCCGCCCCACCCTCCATGGCCGCCTACGATCGTGGCGCCCTCGACGCCGACGCGTACCCTTCCTCCTCCCTGCGCCCCCGCCGCGCCCTCGCCGACGGCGAACAATGCGGTGTTCCGCAGAAGAATTACGCCACTGCCAGGGGGCTGCCTCTGAATCCCGTGGCGCTGATCGACAGCGGCGAACACTCCGGCGTTCGGCGGGAGCAAGATGTCTACAGGGACGCAAGCCCACCGCCACCGATTGCGCCGCCCTCGCGGCCTACGCGAGCGACCCTTTCTCCTCCCCGGGCTCCCGCCCCACCCTCCATGGCCGCCTACGATCGCGGCGCCCTCGACGCCGACGCGTACCCTTCCTCCTCCCTGCGCCCCCGCCGCGCCCCCGCCGACGGCGAACAATGCGGTGTTCGGCAGGACATCCACGCCACTGCCAGGCGGCTGCCTCTGAATCCTGTGGCGCTGGTCCACAGCGGCGAACACTCCGGAGTACGGGATGCCCGCCCACCGCCAAACCCCGCCTCGGAGATCAACAGGGGCAAGCCATGCGGCACCAGGAACACGGACCTATCTCGGAACTCCACGTCGCACGCGCTTCCACAGGTTAGCTACAAATTTTGTATTGCATTGATCCTACAAATCTTGCAAGACATGCTTGTCACTTGTGTGCTTGATTTTCTAAGTAAGACCTTGACGATGATTGGAAGTGAGGCAGCGCATAAAACTTTTCTGAAGATTTTCTATAGTGTGTCGTGTTGCCCTGTCTTACCAGGATTTTGCAGGTTTGTCTCATTAGAGGCGGTGGAAGCACTTGATTCTGAACTCTGTTGACTACACGTTTTACTGTGACGTGTTCGACCTTGTTATTGATTATAGACATAGCCTTGTAAATACAGAGCTTGTTGTGAACTGATTTCTGTGAGTTTTTGTGGTTACATTTTTTCATTCTGACTGCTACTTACCAATAGCTTTAATTTTGTATGAGAGCTCTTTAAAATGGATATTATTTCCCTAAAGCAGTGACATATTTCAGTTAACTAACAAAATGCTTTGGGGTATAGGTTGATATTTGTGACTCTGGTTCTAAGATCAGCTGCATTGACCCAGATTGTGTGTTTGCGCTGTACATAAATCACAAGCTGGATACTTTGCTATCCTATCTCATGTCTGTTCCTGGTGCTAAACATGATTTCAACTGCAAATCTATCATGCAATTGGTTAACATATCTATAAGGTATGAGGTTTTGTTAATTTTCTTAACTATGGTACTATTCTATTTACTAATTCTTTTAAGTCTTTCACTCCAGCGAAGAGATTCCAGAAACTATCCCCGAAGATGTCAAGATAAAGTGGCATCGTACGAGGGCAGAATATGTAAGGAACCTGGCACGAGAATGCAGGTGTGTACTTGAAACAACATCGTGTTTGTCCATCAGCCATATGCCACCCACATTCTATTTTATTTTTGTATGATATATAATGATTTCGCACATCCTATTTTTTGGTTAATTCCTAGTGGTCTCATGATGCAGATTATTGCGAGTACTTGCTGGTGGAATGAATGAACAACGTTGGTTTAGTATGGTCATATTGGTTCTATTCAAATGAGTTATATGGTCAATCACAATGGTTATCTAGATTTCGTACTCCCGGGATCTTTGTTAACATTTGCTTCGAGAAACTACAAGTTATACTGATTGTTACATCCGTGAAGTACTTGCATGATGGATGCACTTGTTGTAGGTCCTCACCATCAGGTTTATCATTTTGGTTGGGATCTCTATAGGTTACATGTGATATCCATTGGACTCATGTAATTGTCAGGACTCAGGAGTAATCTAACATGGGTACCTTCTCACTAATGGAATGGAAGAGCTCCATCTCCTTTTGCAGAAAAATATTACATTGTGTAACTGCCTTGTAATTTATCATTTATTGATACAGTTTTATTCAAGGAACTATAATTCTTCTAAGTTTACTATTTTTCTACCCAGCCTTCCTAAAGGAAATTCAAGCTTTGAACATCTGTTCGTAATTTCTACACCGCTGGAAGACTCTAGTAATGGTGAGTAATTGATTATTCTTTTCTCATACCTGTGTCATTAGATTTGTCTACATATCGTACTTATCCAAGATTATAATGGCTACAATGCTAGATCCACATAATTCCCCATAATCTTTTCAAATGTATGCAGTGGCCGGATCTTCTACTGGGTCGTGTGAACCCAGTCCAAACATTAGTATTCCACCAGCAGTAGCAAATTTTAATGAAGGTTAGTAAATGCTTACTGCTTTTACTCTATAAATTTCCTTAAAATTTAAATGCTTACTGCTTTCTTACTCTACAACTTTGTCTTACGATTAGCTTCAGTTATTTTTGTCAAACCATCTTAGCTTCAACCTTTTATTCATTGCATCATGCACAATAAACGTCATGATGTACAACCATCTAGGATTAAGTTTATATACAACCTCCATTTACGCAAAAGGAAATAAGCCTGATGTGGAACATTTTTTTTCTTACAATATATTTCGCGTAAAATACCTTCATCCTCTTCTGAAATAGAACGAAAGTTTGCCAAGAGGTATGAAAGCCATAATTATTTCCCTTTTTCATCTTTTGTTGGCAAGTAAATAAATGTGTCCTGCAATAGTACATATATCCATAAAAAGTTTTACATACATTTTTTTTATTCAATATATTAAGTAAAGCCTGAATGCTAGCCAATGTGTTGGGATACCTGTAGATCTCAAGACTTCACTTTGGCATAAGTTCATTGTTGTTCAACATCTTTCAGGTCAGGGAGTGAAGAATATACCTTTGGGGTCAAGATATTGGGATACCCGTAGATCTCAACTACCCAATGTAGAAGGCCTTAATCCCCTGCGCTTTTACGGGCCCCACCCCGCGTGGGTACATCATGTTGTGCCATTAGAGAAGGATAAAAATGCCAAAGTGAAGTCCTTCTTTTGCATGCACTGCCAAAAGAGCTTCTCTGGTAATGCAAATGCTGCTGAAAAGCATCTAACTGGCAGTAACTGCAAGATCCCGCCTGACCTAGTTTGTGCACTGATGGAAGAGGTTGATGCTTATTTAGCAAGAAAGTCGAAGGGATATTCCAATGCTAAAAGAAGAAAGTCAGCAACAGGTAATATACCCAGTTGTGCCCCCCCCCCCCCGCCCCCCCAATATTATGTTTATATGTAGACGATTGTTTTTGTTTTGATAATTGATTCTTGTTATACCGCCATATCAAATTTTTCTCAAGTGTTTATTGTTTTTTCTCTGTTTTTCTTCTCACTGACCATGTTTCCTAATCATTGATTGTCAGAAAAAAACACCTTGAAGAGAGTGCAGAAATTTACTGATGGTAAAATTATGAACCTAGTGAAAATTCTGTCCAAGAAAGGAGACGATATCGGGGATGGCATATCCGGGGTGCTGGTGATGGCCAGGTCCTTTCTGAACCAAGCTGAACTACATCTGAAAGATGGTATTGATTCCATAAGGATTTCTCAAGGTTTCGAGATGGCGGCCAAGATAACATTTGATCACCTCAAATGTATCTCACAGAACTTGGAGATCAACCTTGCAAACACAGAACTTATGGTACATAGCTGCATGGCAGCTTTGCCAACCATGTAAGTTAATCAGAGTATATCAATGCTTGAGAAATTAATTTGTTTAAATTCATTGTATTACTGTAGTTGGTTAGGTTATCACTTATCTGAGGAAACCGCGTGTAATTTTTTTCGATGCCTCTTATTCCACAGTGATAGTAGCAGCAAGAAGGCGCTAGCTCAAATTGCTGTGGAAGCTGTCATTGCAGTTGCTGATACAGAAAGCATGAATGTAAACTTGGATTTGATTGAAGTTCATGGGAAGGTTGGTGGGAAGGTTCAGTACACTGAGCTAGTGCATGGTATCATCCTTGAAAAGGAAATGAGCCATCCACGAATGCCAAAGAAAATTGATGGAGCTCAAATAGCTATCCTGGCCTGCTCATTTGAATCTTCAGCTTCAAAGAACAGAGAGAAGAATGCAGTTAATATTGACACACTAGACAAACAAATAATGCTGCATGAGCAACAAGAGGCATGTATCGTTCAAATGGTGAAAACATGCCAGGTAAAGCCATGTGGCCATGCATGTCCAATTATATCATTCAGCCATCTTCTGAATTTTTATTTACTGGGACATGTTTGTATTTTTAGAGAGCTGGTGCAACCTTGGTTATTTGTCAATGGGATTTTGATGCCGAAACCAATGATTTGCTTATGCATAGTAATATGCCTGCTGTTGGTGGGGTTGGCCTTGTTGAGCTGGAATCAATTGCCATGGCCACTGGTATATAATCCTCTGTCTCCATGTGGTTCTTCATTATTTGTGAAGACAGTACTTAACATTGAAAAACTGACTGCAGGTGGGCAGATTGTTCAAAGATTTCAAGATTTGAGTCCTCAAAAGCTTGGAAAGGTAAGATATGCTAATAAGTAACACGTAAGATTTAGTGGTCGGAATGGTGTTTAGTTAACCCATTGGATCTCCGAGTACATTCACATCAATAAAAGATCTGTAAAGAAGGTCCATTTGAGACTTAAAAACAATGATTTACTTGTTACTTGCTTTTTACATGGTATTTGTTATTCTCCCAAAAGCATATTAATCAAACACATTAGTTAAACATAATAAGTAAATAATTTTTGCGTTCGAATTGGCCATTTGTGGATTTGTGAGGTGACTTGATTGACCACTGGCAGTGCACTGAATATTTTTCATTCAAGCTTCATAATGCTACTCTTAGCAGCTGAGTAGGTTTATTTAGCCATGCTGTCTCCAGAATACATGGTCACGCTTTGTGGTCTTGATTCCTGAACGGAAGTTATGGCGAAGAATACTTACTTTTGTTTGCTTAAACAGGCCAAATCAGTCTCAGAAAAGAAATTTGGAAAAGCAAAAGCTAGGATGCTTTATATCGAAAAGTGTGCCAACACCAAAATAACTATCTTGTTGCGTGGTGGTACGTTCATCTGCTACTCCTAAACAATGAAAGTATGAATCCGTAGCTAACTATCTGCTACTACACAGGCACCAAAAGTCTCGTCGAGCAAACCAAGATAAGCCTTGTCGATGCCCTATGTGTCGCGAAGAATTTAGTCCTAAATGACAAGGTTGTTTGTGGTTCTGGTTCTGCAGAATTGTCATGCTCAATTGTGGTTGAAGCTGCTGCAAATAGATATTCTGGAGCTGAGAAGGTAATCAATAATCTTGGATCCTGTAGTCATAAAAACACGCTTATGGTCTGATTGATTGTGTTTCTACTTCAGAAAATAATTAGGTCATTTTCTCATGTTTTGGATGCCATTCCAATATTCTTGGCTGAAAACGGAGGTTTGCCACCTATCGAGACGCTGGCCAGGGTAAAATCCCGGCACATTAAGGTATTATGCTTTCTATACTTTCTTGTCCATCACAATTATGGTATTTAATACAAGTTGCGATTTCTGGTTGGTGCCATCGGCACACCGTTCTATAGTGTGTGCTTTTGATATAATTGGGATAATTGCCTACTGTGTATAGTACTGCCTCTAGTATAATTATTTTCCTGTCATTTATGTTAGCCACAGTATAATGTAATATTTATTCTGGGTTTTCAGGAACCTGAACTGGTTTAAACCTGGAAGGGTCCAATTACAGTTTGTTATCGGAACAGATCGGTTTTCCATCTACTTTTTTCCTATTAGTTTTGTAGATGGGGGATTGCGGTAGAACTTCGAAACAATTTGAAGTACTTTACCTACATGAAGTTTTGAACATAGGGTGTTAGAAGACGGGAGGTTTAATATCTACTTTTTTTTGGTTGTTTCTGAATCGATGCTCTGTGAATCATTTCAATGTTGAGTAACATTTTATTTCTAAACCCTTTTACAGGAGAACAGTCCTTACTTTGGCATAGACTGCAATGCCCTTGGGACCGATGATATGCAAGCGCAAATGGTCTTTGCGTCTCTGGTCAGTAAGATGCACCAGATATCCTTCGCACTGAAGGTGTTGAAGTTGATCCTGAAGGGTGTGACTTAAACTCTGCTGCGCATACTCATGTATACTATTTTTTTTTGACGAACCATTTGTTCTCGTGACTCAACTTATGTGTACTAGGTGTTTGGCACACTATGGGGCACTATGTAATAAAAAAATTCTGTTGAGCATTGGCTTTCACGATATTGGAATAGGGGACAGAACATCAACACTGACCAAAAGAGAAAAGTAGTAGGGCACTAGAGTTAGTTAATGCTTACAATACGTAAAAGGCTTATCCAACAGACGCTGGGTCTCGCTAATCGAAGACAAGCAATCGCGGAGGGGCTGGGCGCCTCCTCGCGCGTTCTGTTTTGTCCCGTTTCACGTTTCTGCACGTTCCATTATGTGTGCCTCTTTTTGTCTTGTTTGGTTTGTGGGGGTCGTTTTGTCGCCGTTCGCGCAAGGAGCCAGAGTCTTGGCCGGCAGTGCGCGCGCGAGGGACTCCCCTGTGTGGCTGCTGGTGGGGCTAGGACTACATGGGTCCGGTCTGTCATACGATCTGTCATATTTGGGGTGTTACGTTGGGTGTGAGCTGAGCGCGCGGCCGGTGCGATGTACGCTGACGTGTGCAGAGCCGCCGCATTTCTCGTTTCTTTCGCTGGGTGCACGGGTGTCTGCCTGTCGGTGGACCCTCTTCGCTGTGGGTCATGTCTGTCACAGGTCGGGTGGTTCGTGGGGAAAATAATTTTATGAGACCTGGTCTACAAATTTAGCTCTATGGACCAACTCTAGCAATTGACACGTCAGCATGAGAGAGAGAAAAAACGAAATTTAAATGCCTATTTTTAGATCTAAACTGTCATACATATCACGTGTCAATTGCTGGAGTTGGTCCACGGGGCTGGATTTGTAGAGCAGGTCTCATATAATTATTTTCCGGTTCGTGGTGTGTGCTACCTGTTTTAGGGCGCCTCGATTAGCGCTGGACGCACGGCTTTGGTTCTGACAGAGCCCTTCCCCCGCGTGAGCGCGCCTAGCGGGCATCTGTGACTGCAAGTGGGCTCTTTTTTCGGTTGGTCCCTTATGTCAGCTCGCTGGTCGTAAACGTGTGTGAGGTCATGTGTGAGTTCTTTTTTAGCGCCCCGATAGCCCTCTCCTTTTGTCTCTCGCTCGGAAAGAAACGATCGTTCGTCCTTCCATTCACCCCGCTCACCGCCTACCCATGCGCCACTTTCCCCGAGCTCTCCGCCGGTTCCGGGTGCTTTCCTCGCGGGTGCCTCTGTCGCATGTTCTACATACCTGTGTTGTTGCCTCTGCGATGGAGGGTCTTGGCTGAGGTTTGTGATCTGAGATTAGGTGCCTCCATTCTCTGTTCTTCGTGGAGTGGTCTTGGAAGCTGCCTGAGATTGTTTTCCGATTTGAGAGGTTTGTACATCTCACCTGCACGGTTTGGCAGTTCCTGCATATCATGGTGTTGTTACATCATCTTGAGAGTAGTGAAAACTGGAAAAATGCCCGTTAGACTCCCACGCTCCTGCGCTCCCCCGGCGACGGGCCCCGTCGGCCGCTTCTCTCCGTCTCCGGCGCCTCCCCCGGCCTGCCCGTGCTGCCCCCACCTCCCGTGCCCTGCCCCGTGGCTTCACCCCGGCTTTCCTTGGGCGCGCTAGCTCTGCCGTCGGTCTCCCCGTCAGATCCGGATCTGACGCGGGAGGTCTCTGAACGGACAACGACGTCGCCTAGAGGGGGGTGAATAGGCGATTAAAACTTTCCGGTTAAAGCTTGCTAAATGCGGAAATAAACTAGGTGTTTAAATTAACAAGCATACAACCTAAATATTCTACGGTCAACTAGATGCACTAACAACTTATGCTAAGCAAGACAAGTAACAAGGTGATAGCAAGATATATAACTTGAAGCGCGAAGGCTATCACAATGTAAATTGCATAAGTAAAAATCTCGGGTATAGAAATAACCGAGGCACACGGAGACGATGATGTATTCCCGAGTTCCTCCCACAAAGGGGAGTACGTCTCGTTGGAGGGGTGTGAGCTCACCACGAAGGCCTACTCAACGCCACAAAGGCCTCACCCTATTCTCCGATGAACTTCCGCCACGAAGGCCTAGTTCACCTCTCACTATTGAACCTTCAAACCCGAGGCACGCATCCAAAACTTAATTGGAGGCTCTCGGTGTCACCACAATCTTGGGGCACACATCCACAACTCAATTGGGGACTCCCAAGAACACCACAAGTCGTCTAGGGTCCAAGACCCAAGAGTAACAAGCTCACAATATTTCACTTCCACGAATCCTCGTGGAGAGAGCAAACCAATGCAACTGATGCAAATGGCAAGAGCACAAGTGCTCAAATCCTCCACTCTGAAATTCCAACGAAGCAACAAATGCTTATGGGGGAATAAGAGAGGAAGAACAATGGAGAAACACCAAGAACTCCAAGATCAAGATCTACTAGGTTTCCCTCGCTAAGAAGGAGGATGGATTGGTGGAAATGTAGATCTAGATCTCCTCTAACTTCTCCCTCAAAGATATGCAAGAATCATTGGAGGGATTGAGAGAGGATCAAGCTTTCCAAAGTCAACAATGGTGGAGAGAGAGAGAAAAAAAAAACGGGCTGGGAAAAGTTTGGGGACTTTGGGGAAGAAAACCCCTTAAATAGGTGCTCAAAACTAGCCGTTTTTCTGCTTTTTCCGACCAAGCCGGATTGCTCCGGATTTTTCCGGATTCCCGGATTCATCCGGACTGATTCCGGATTGCAACAGAGAAATTCACGTTGCAGTCGGAATCATCCAGAATGAAAAATCCTAATTGCAACAGAGAAAATCACGTTGCAGTCGGATTCGTCCGGACTTAATCCGGATTGCAATAGAGAAAAACGCGTTGCACTCGGACTCATCCGGACTGAATCCGGATTCCGGACTCCTTCGGAATAATCCGGATAGCACACTGAAAACCGATACGAGAAATGCTATAACTTTTGCATATGAACTCCGAACGAGGTAAATCCAATTGCAATGGAAAGATAACAACAAGGAGTATCCAAATAAAAAGTATTGATACCTCAAAGTATGGAGAAGTTACCACACATGGAAGGTGTGGGAACATTCTCAAAGACGAACGGAATATTTTCACCACCGAAAACGCAACAAGTTTTTCTTACGAAATCCGTTTTCGAGAAACCAAGGCTTGTCATGAAGATCACGACAAGCACTAAAACCCAAAGGAGACAAAAGCCAAATAAGAATCAAGAAAGATGATATGCAAAGTATGCAAAGGTTTGAGCTCTCCATAACGATCCGATCAAGTTAATCACTTGAGAGCCCCTCTTGATAGTACGACTATCTATCCTATAACCCAGTCTCCCGAAGACACGAGACCGGTAAAATAGAAAACCTATCAAGATTATACCTTTGCCTTGAGCATTCAACTTGAGCTAGATGATGACGATCTTGACTCTCTCAAGTTGGATCTTCTTTCTTGATTGAGCTTGCTAGCACAAGCTCCGCTTGATGAAGACTTGCAAGTTGCTCCCCCATACACCATTATGGGAGAGACCCTTCGGCAAATCTTCACAAGGCCACAATCTCCAAAAGGGTGGAAAGCATCAAGCATAGGATATCTTCTAGATGCTTCACTTGAGCTTCCACGTCAAGCTAGATGACGAACACCGTTTGAGGACGACATAGACCAAGGGCTATATGAAATCTTCCTTTTGGTTCATGCCCATGGAAAGATACCTAACCACACATAGAGATGCGACACACACATATCATGGGTTAGTTCACAAAGCTATATTGACAATTGCTTACCATACCATGAGATACACAATCCCACTTGGTACAACTTGTAGCTTTGTGTGTTGATCACTAGCTTTATCAACCTTGTATCTTTGCTTCTTACTTCAAATGATGATGTCTTGAAGATGATAATGAAATATCACCTAATCCTTTTCTTCAAGACATACTAGCAATAAGCTCAACTCAAACCATGACCATTCTTCATATAAATCCATGAATATAATAAGGGCCATCAAGGAAGCTAATAGAGTTCAACACATGAATTCCATTATTTCATATGGACAAGATCTACAAGGATAACTCAATGCAAACATTAGTCCATAGGGATTGTCATTAATTACCAAAACCACATATGGGGGCACCATGCACTTTCAGTCTCTGCTGCCCGTTTCCTCCGTCGGCGCGCGGGAGGGTGACTGTGCCACGCCTGCAAGGCCGCCTTAATGGTGGTATCGACCTCGACACTCCCTCTCCCGTGGACTGCGCGGCCATCAATGTGGCGCTGTCATATTGGAGGCAGGCTGGCTGCCCCCGGCCCTCTACATTCAAGGCGGCTCCAGTGGGGATCCTCCGTGGCTCTGCCTCCTGCACCGGCTCGGCAGGGCCCCGCCCTTGCAAATCGGTGAGATTTGCGATTCCTACTCCGCGCATTCAAGACGACGCCTCCTCCCCGACTGGGCGCCTCAACGCCCGTCCCATCGCCCGTCCCCTCCATCTCCGGCTGCGGGGGGGCTCGACGCGGGATGCCCATGCGGCCTCTGACGGCGGATGGACTACGGTGCTCTTCCTCCGCACCCTACGGAGCTCGCGCCCTGCAGCCTACCGCGCCAATTCAATGCGACAGCACCCTCCCTCCTCTTCAAGACACCCTCGCCAGTTCAAGCCCGTGTCCCGCCCCCACGCCCTCAAGATCTCCCGCGATAGCTCGCGACGCTGCTTCAGGTGCCAAGCGCGGGATCACCTGCTCGACGCCTGCCGCGACCCGCTCCGGTGTGCCTCCTGCTGGCGGCGGGGACACGATGCTCGGGACTGCAAGCCGCGTGTGACGCCTCCCCGACTCCCACCCCTGCCCCCGAGTCTTCCTCACCCAGCGGAATGGACCTCCTCGCCGATCTCGGTGCCCACCAAGCTGGATAACAAAGCCAATTTCCTCGGGGCGCCGGCCACGCGCCCGGAGAGTGACTGCTGCGTCATGGCCACTTCGTTCGGGCTCAACACCGCGCGGTTGGAGGGGGAGCGCTCCGCGGTGGTGGTGTGGGTGTTGTCCCCGTCTCCGAACACCGACCGCTGCTCAGTGGAATCGGCCTTCAGGAGGGACTTCGACCTCAGCGTTGCGGACCTCGTGGTGAGTAGGCACTTCCCAGAGCCCTTCCTCGTCAAGTTCGCATCGGCAAGCATCAGGGAGGAGGTGATGCGCGTGGCTAAGCGTTGCACCTTCAAGCGGCATGGCCTGGACGTGCACTTCCGGCCATGGCGATGTGTCTCTCACGCCTACAACACCGATCTCCAGTTCAGGGCTCACCTCCACATCGACGGTCTGCCGCCCTTTGCGTGGAGGACCGACGTCGTCGACCGCATCATTGGCAGGAGGTGCGCAGTGCAGCGGCTGGATGAGGGCTTCACCACCATGTAGAACAAAGCCTCCTTTGGCCTTTGGGCATGGACTGCTGAGCCGCACAAGATACCCAAGGTGTTGTGGTGCACGTTCACGAACAAAGCTTCGGGCGGGCTCTCTTCTCTCGTCCGGGTGGCGGAGGACAGGCCGGACCAGTGGAAGCGCGACATCTCCTTCCGCGTCCTCCTCCATGTCGACTGCATCGAGGACTACTCGATCGCGCTGGCTCTTGATGGTGGAGCAGCGATCTCCGCGTTCCGTCCTTCCTCGCGCGACATGCCGGACTGGAGCCTGGGGGTCATCGATGGCAGCCAAGAGGGCTCCGCTGCTGTCCTGGCGGCTACAATTCCTCCTTTGGGTAGGGAAGTGGTGGACCGCGCTAGGCGCTCGGCGAGTCGGCGGCGCTCTGAGGCGGAAACGAGTAGGCACAGCGGGTGGCGCTTAGGGCACTCTGAGGCGCGCCGGGACCACTCTAGGGGGACGGTGACCGCCCCCCCGGCGACCGGGATCCCCCGCGCAGCAAGTAGAGGCGCAGCGCCTCCAAGCGGGGCGAGCGCTGCGACGACCGCGACCTGGGGCGGGGCTCCCGTACGGACGATGATGAGGACGAGGACCACCACCGCCATGGGGAGGGCTCCCGACGCCACTCCTCCCGTAGTCATGACAGCGGCAAGGGAGACCGCGAGTACTCGCGCCACTGCTCTCGTGTTAGGGACCGCTCTCCCCGTTGCCGTTCGCAAAGCCACGCGGGGGGTGAGCGGCGCCACGAGTTCATTGATGTGCCTACCCAGGCTCTGAGGCTGCCGTCGATCATCATCGACCCACGGGTTGCCGCGCCGCCGGAACGCCTGTCTGACGAGGAGGTCTCCCGTAAGCTGCAGTCCTACATGATGTCAGGCCTCGCGGCGGCGCGGGACTCCACGACGGCCTTCCTTGGCATCGTCCTGTCGCCACCAGCTGCGCGGGCTCGCGTCGTCTCCATGCCCTCGGCATTCAGCGTCTCCTGCCAGCGCTGGACTGCTGGCATTCGGGCCGGGCTCCCGTCGGCATCGGCGAGCCCTCCTGCGGCTTCGCCCGCGTCCTGCAGGCCCCGCCGCCGGGCTTCCTGGCGAGCTCATCCTGTTGGTCTTCTCCACGCGAGGATCAGCCCTCGACTCTTGGGGGGGGGGGCGGTGGATGCCGTCATGGCTATGGTGTTGGCGGCTAACCCCGGGAGCAGCTCCTAGGGTGTGGAGGATGACGTTGCGGCCACATCTGGGGGAGTGACTGCCACGATGGCTCCCCCCTCTCTCGTGCGATTCCTGCTGTTTGGGACTCGCCAGATGGGATTGAAGCCTGGTACGAGCGCACTGCTGAAGAGGTTCCTCTCCCTCTAGCCAGCGTTGTGGATTCATCGGTGCCTGTTGTTGAAGACGTGCTGGACGGGGCTCTGTCTGTGGGTTCTATCGTCGAGGCCATCCTACTGGGTGACCGTCTCCTGCCTCCCATGGCTCCCCAGGGGGACGCAACGCTCGAGCTAGTGCAGTCCGGCGTGGGGGCCCTCTTCGCCTTGCCTCCGGTGTCGTTACTGCCCACCCCACAGCAGAGGGTACCTATGCCGCGCCCGGCGAGGTCAGCGCTGCAACCACATACTTGCGTGCAAGCCCAAGCTACCGGCCGTGGACAAAGGATCCAGGTTCTGCACAAGAAAATGGGTTTCGAGCCCAAGGGGATGCCGCTGGTGCAAGCTAGGCAGGAGTTCATTGATAGCTTCAAGACGGAGCTTCCGGCCTCGACCATTGGCGCGCTGAACGTGCTGCTCAAGCTGAACATGCATTCCTTTTGAGGCAGCTGATGAGGCCCTGATCATGTTTGCAGGCCACGGAGCTCCTGATTTGGCAACTGCGCTTGCCCTCGACTCCTCTGCCTGATCTCGCTTCATTATCGTCGATGGTTCTATGCTTTCCCTGTGTGTGTGCTTCAAAGTCTCCCAGAGGTGGGCTTGTCACCTCCGCACTCCGTCTTTCAACTCGGCTCTACGTCGTCGCTTTCAAGACTTTGTTTGCTATTTCTGGGTGTTTTCGGCGAAGCAATTTCTCGCCAAGTGATCGAGTCTACATGAAACGTTTCGACATCAGTACACCGGCCAACATCCTCGACTGCTACGTCTACTCACTACGGCCTCCGTGGCAGTTTTTAGTTCCAGTCTATTCTGCTTTTCTTCGCTTGGATCAAAAATGGATATGTTAGGGCTCATCCTGGATATTGTTTGCTGGAACGTAAGTGGGCTTAATGATTAGGCCAGGAAGGATGTGGTTAACGCTTTCCTCGCTAGCACTGCGTGCCACATTGCATGCCTTCAAGAGACGAAGATGGACTTCATCAACCACCGTACGGCGAGTTATATTGGCGGTTCCCTCCTGCGCTCTTTTGCCCATCGCCCGGCTATCGGCACTCGTGGATGGATTTTGTTGCTCTGGGATGATAACTTTGTCGACGTCTACAATATTCATATTGGTATCAGTCTCATCTCTGCGGATGTCACTGTCAAGGCTTGCGGCACCATTTTAAGCTTACTTCTGTCTATGGGCCAAGTTTGGATGCGCACAAGAGAGATTTTCTGGAGGAGGCAATTGCGGCAGCTCCTGCTGATGGCTCTAAATGGCTTATCCTCGGGGAGTTTAATTTGATTTACCAAGCCACGGACAAGAGCAATGGAAATCTGAATCTTCAACTTATGGGGCTCTTCCGGCATGCTCTCACCACCTGCCAGCTGAAAGAGGTCAAACTGCAGAACAGGAAGTTCACTTGGAGCAACAAAGAGACGAACCCACCATGGTTAAGCTTGACAGGACTTTCTGTAACGCGGAGTGGGACCTTGCCTTCGACAAGCATATTATGCACGCGCTTTCTTCCTCCCTGTCCGACCATTGTCCTCTGCTGCTCTCAAACCATGGTGGTCCCCCGAAGCCACATTCTTTCCGCTTCGAGGACTTCTGGACGAAGATGCCGAATTTCGGCGAGGTGGTCGCCAAGCCCTCCGGACGCCCTTCTCGGTCATGTGGAACAGCTTCTAGGCCTTGTCCACATCTTTTCGCGTTGTCTGACAGAGGCGGCGGTAGGAAGAGGCGGCCGGTTGCGCTCGGCCTCCTCCGGCCCCATCTCCCTACCTCCGGCGACCTGGCGGCAAGGAGGACAGGCGGGGTCGCAGGCGGAGACAGCCTTTATGACTTTCCTTGTTGGTCGTCTCTCAAGGCCGCGTCCGCGCCGCTGCATCTCGTAGTCGCCACTGGTGGCGGTGTGGTGGGGAAGGACCTGGGTGTGTGCGGAGGGGGCTCACTGCGGCGGCCAGGAGTGGAAGCAGGAGGTGGGTCACGAGCGGCGCCCTGCTCCTCGCCCACCAGCGTGGGGCGACCTGCGTCGCCTGATGGGAATCCCCACCGACACGAGGCCAACGTCGCCCCTGCCCATACCCTCCACGGCTCTACTTCCGTGGCGACCAAGAGGACGAGTGGGCCTGCCGCCGCTCACATGCTCCGCCCTACCTCCTCTCTCTCTCTCTTCTCTGCGCCCCCTCGCATCACGGCTTGAAGGGTTTTCTTGCCACATGTTTGTTGTAATGCGGCTGATCCAATTTTTAACTATAATGCAATGGTTTCTTGTGAATGGGTGGCACTATTTTGTGGAAACTGCGGTTATGGGCCAATTTGTCTAGAGCAACCAGCATATCATGTACTCCAAGGTGAACTTCTTCCAATCCATATTCCACCCGCTCCTGATCTCGCTCCCTCCTATGCAGGCTTTGCCACTGTCTAAATTTTATTGTCTTGTAGCTTCAGGTCATGCATGCAAATGATTCGTATATGTGCTTCCAATGGGTGAGATATTCCTAATCCGTGAAATATTGCTCATTCAAATAACACATATCTAGATTTTCTAGAACATTCATTAGTTTATATGCATCTCATGCACTTCGGTCTACTATTTATTCACCACAGTCATTTGACAATTCAACATGAATAAGGAAATCAATACAGTCAACACTTACCATACTCTCAATGTAACCAAACAATTTAATTACATAAATATTGACCAAATTTCCTTCTGCTAGCTTGCATTCAACAATACCTTCTAGATGTCATACATCTCGTTTTTTTTTCCTAAAGATGCCTTCTAGTCCAACAATCGTATTGTAGAACTGTAAATCCTCAGAGTATTATTGAATGAGATGTATGACATCTAGAAGGTATTGTTGAATAAGGTATTGTTGAATGCTACTCAAGAAATGATTATGAAGCATCAAACCTTCATGTTGCTTGCATTCCTTTGAAAAGGAATGCAAAGGAATGCAAGCAACATGAAGGTTTGATGCTTCATAATCATTTCTTGAGTAGCATTAACACAACACAGTTAAATGAATAAATACACTATTAAATATATTCCAATATATTTACTACTTGGGAACAATTTTCCAAATATAGTATCAGTCAAATATTGTTCCAACCAGAATCAAACATATATAGATAAAGCTAAACATAGTACTATATAAAATAATTCCACAATAGCAATACATATGCAAAGCTGAGATGTAAGTTTATGAATAGAAGTATATTGCATTAAACTGTTTAATGAAAGATACTCCCAATAAAATTATGTATCCCTCGTACGGGCCTTTAGTGATTCAAGATCCGAACGAACAAGTCAACTAGTGACGTTTGCATCACTGCTAAAAGACAAGGTAGATCGGTAAGCAACCCTTGCTAATCATATCACATATCATTCTTGTTGTTGAGTGACATCTCGATGTCAACGCCAACCTTTATGCCCCAAGGCGTTTAACCGTTAAGATTATCTTGATGAGTTAACCAACCCTTTATGCGCGTTAGTACCTATAAATGGCACCCTGCTGCAACAGAACTACCATCTAACCGATAAGAACGCATCTAGTCAACGAAAACCAATGGCACCCCGCTGCAACAGGCCCACCATCAATTGTAGAAGACATGGGATGGTGCAAATTTTAGTTGGAGGGGCATATTAACCTAACATTTGTGAGGGAATCTACTCTATTATGTAATAAGCATGACAAGAAACAAAACAATAATAAAAGTAGAAGAACTTTGCAAAGGGAACGAGAAAAATTGCAGATAATCAAATCAATTGTAAATTTGTGTACCTTTGCCATGACTTGTCGCCACATTTTTCTCAGCTTGCCATCTTCATGATGCATCATATGCATCCGAGTGTGAATAACAGGCCATAACACCTTATAGAGGTTTCACTCGGTGCATATCATATATGCACATAACCATTTTCACATTAGTAAGCGCAAAACAATTTTGCATGGAATCGAATTCTAAAATAATGTGAATTAGCTACATATACAATGTTTCAGGAATTACACTCGAAATTAATTTTCGACAACCATAGCCAGTCGGGGCACAGCTCGTCTGCAGTTGTGGCTATTACTGTACGGTGCAGTTCTTCAGAAAATATGCCGTCCAATCCATCCAACGAACCTCTTTCCATTCCTCCTACACAAAGAAAACCCCTGCATTTAACGAGACATGGAGGGAATTATCACCCATACCTTCTCCATTGGCGCCAAATACTTAGCGTGAGCACAACCAAATTTGTATTTGATCCTTACCAGACGTATAGAAGCAACACTCACTATAGTACCGTTGATTGCTGAACATACGGACCCGAACACAGGCGGCTAACATGCTTCGACCCGAGGCCGACGTCGCCGGCCGGCTGGCCGGCCTGAACTATACTTGCTCACCTGCACTGCACATTGCCGGACATGCAAAATATGGGTGTGTTCATTTCTGACTAGCTCAAACACTAGCTCAAACAGTCAACTGCAGAAATATGAAATGACCATCTGTATCTTTAAAATAAGTACATAGTTCAGTACTGGATTGATATGTCTACATAGCACAAACTCGCATACTAAATTCGACAACTTATTCACTATCTATCAAGCTAATGTGGCCAGCCAGTAAAATATGAGTTCTGAAAATTCCATGTATCGTCAAGCATATTCTGCCCACTGCTAGAACCCTACAGATTAAAGAGATAAAAACTTTATTAGAACATACTAATTTACAGACTGATTTAGACATGTAAAATTGAATACCATCAGCAGTTGGGTGTAGCTGGGGATCCACCCATATTCCTCAAACCCTTTCTCATTTGTTCTAATGGTTGGATCCATAGGCATTTGCTCTTGCGGTGCTGCCATTTCTTCCCCCTTTCTCTAATTAAACAAATAAGTTTCAAACATATTACTCTATATTTGAAAAAATAATTTAGTATTTGCAAAGATATTGGCAAGAAACTTACGAAATCAAATGGTTTCTCTGGTACTTCTTTACTTAATTCCTTCTTCTTTTTACGCGGGCGCTGCTTCTCAAGCCAAGTTTTCTTTCGTCTCGTACTCTTCTTTTGAGGTTCTTTTTTCTTTAGGCATGCACTCTCCAAATGGTCATCTGGTTGTTCAAGTGTAACTTCAGCATTTCACATACTGCTAGGAGCTTTTTCAACAACTCGCTTGCTGAAGTCATCGAGAGCCTTATCTAATTGTGTGCTACATTCTTCAGACCGAGCTGCTTGAGAAGCTATACCCATAAATTTTCTAGTAAGACCATTCAAGCGGTGCCTATCCTCGGATCTAGGATCCTCTAAAATAATATTCCCACGTTTGTCCACAACAGAACCACTTCGAGCTTCTCTAGTCCATCGCTTTAGTATATAGTGTTCTGGAAGTGACTTAATATTCATCACATCAAGAACTTTTAAAGCATGGCTGCATAGTATACCAGCTCTTTCAAACTGTCCACAACTGCACAGAACCAATTGCTCTGAGTAATTACCAATAACTTTGCACTCTTCTTCAGATGTTGATTCCTTGCCGAGACTTTCAATTGCAACCAGATATTCATTCTGTTCTCCTACTCCCTTGATGTATGCTGACATGGATCTTTCACATTCATCCTGAAAGCTCTCAAATATATTTGGAGTGTAAAGTTTGCTTGCCTGCATTAATATGGGAGTTCTCACTTTCAATCTAGGTAATTTCTTCCGAGACTCATATTCTGAATTTAACTCGTTATCTCGCTTTCCTTGGATGGCTCTCTCTACATGCTTGAAAAAACGCAAAATGTCAAGATCTGACTTCAAATGGTTTTTCAAGTCACTATTCAAGCTCTCACTTAATTGTGTGCTTCTCATTCCTAATGTGTAAGCATTCCTCATGTAGCAATATGCCCACTTCTCTTTTAATCTGTAGATACTATCCAACCAAGTCTGTGTATCCACCTTGCTCCTCGTGACACGAAAAACTTCTTCAAATGTTTCCTCATCCTCGTACCCAAACATGCAAGCACTAAAATCAGAAAGCACATTTGTTTCATCTTTTTTGGGAGGAGGCAAGTGTTTTGCGGCATTTTGCATTATGTGAAAAGTGCACAATCCATGCCAAGCTTCTGTAAATACAACCTCTATTGCATTTCCCATGGCAGTATCTTGGTATGTGAAGATAGTTCTAGGCTGCTTCTTCTTATGTATAGATAAAAATGTCTCAAACAACCATTTGAAAGAGTCAAATGTTTCATCATATAGAAGAGCAGCACCAAAAATTACCGTCTCTCTAAAATGGTTAAATCCGACGAAGATAACAAAAGGTCTGTGCTCTTTGTTTGTCCCAAAAGTGGTGTCAAAGGTAACAACATCACCGAAATAAGCATAGTCAATGATCATTCTAGCATCAGCCCAGAAGATGTTTGCTATTTTTTCTTCACAATCGTACTGTAATGCGTACTCAAATGAAGCGTTCTCAGCCACTCTGTCTCGAAAGTACTTCAACATACTTCCTGCTTCTCCATGTACCAACTCTTTTTGACGCTTTGTACGTAGGTAGTTTCTGTAGTCACGGCGCGAATAGCTAAGGTTTGCCGACCCACCAACTTTTTGGCATGCTAGCTCATGTGCAGCTTTTGGAAGTATTCCTACAGCGTCTGCGGTGTCAATTTCAAAAGCTTGCAGGTTGGAGATCTTACGTTGTGACGGCATCAAGTGGCGTGTTTCTCGCAGTTGAAGGGCATGGTTGTGTTCAAGAACCAAATCATGTATTTGATAATCCCCTATTTCCCGATCAAATGTGATGTCCATCCGAACTTTGCATCCTGTTCTTGTTTCCGCCCGAGGACAACGTGTTTTATGATCTCGTTTGTCTTTTGCTCGATAACCCTCATTGGCGCAAACATATCTTGCAGAAGTGACTACCCCATCAATTTTGCTCTTATTTTCATAATTTTTCCTGACATCAAAACCAATATGTCCACCATAGCTAGTCCAAAAGTCCAATGCCTCTGTTTTACATTTAAATTTCATCCCAATTTGAGGTATCCAGCTAGGGATAATATTAGTCCTGTTTCAAAACATCTGTAGCTCAATTGAAATGTGCAAGGGCGCAACATCGATTACAATTCCATAGCAGATTAAAGTTATTAATCAACGCACATGTACAGATTATATGTTTCTTTCAGAATCACAAGAATACAAAGTAGAGAAGATTCATCATACCTTGGGCAGGCAGAAGGAGAGGTAGGTGAAGGCATGAAACGATCAGGGAAACAGGGAGCCGACGCGTCCTGCTCACGGCTGCCGGCGGCGAGGCGTTCCGGTGAACTACTATGTCTTTCTCAATACTCTGTAGCCGTGTACTGCTGTGGCGAGGCTGCCGGTGCGTGGTGTTCTGTACTGTTGTATCTTCCTCAATCTTTTCTCTATAGCCATGTACTAATTTGGTGAGTCTGCCGGCGGCGCGGCGCCATGATCGTCTTTGTGTTTTGGCGGCAATTAAGAGTGCTCACGGAAGTACTTCGCGCCAAATAGTGAAGGTATGCGTGATATTCCCTCCATGTCTCCTTAAACGCAGGGATTTTTGTTGTGTATGGAGAAAAGGAAGGAGGTCCGTTGGATGGATTGGACGGCAGATTTTCTAAAGAACTGTACGGTACAGTAATAGCCACAACTGCAGACGAGCTGTGCCCAGCCAGTCGCTCAAAACGCGAGAACAAATTCACCAGTTAATGAGCAATAGGATCTATTGATTAATCTAATTAATCAATCAGCATTTATATATTTTTTTTATAAAAAATTGAAACAAAGGCAAAAGCTTTGCCTTTTATATTGATATAGTAGGAGAAAACATGAGAGGCCTAGGCCAAAGTGAAAAAAAGAAGGTACAAAACCGGCCGAAAACACAGCCGGTCATATCTTCTACTCGGCCCCCGCCATCCCGAAAAGATGCCAGACAGGGCAGAAAAACAAAAAACTAGACGTTGGCCAACTAGTCCGCTGAAGGCGTGATCTCTACACCCCCCGGACCAGCGAGGCCAAAGAGTGCGTCGTCAACAGCTGCAAGGCTCGGTATGTTGAGTTTGAAAAGCTGGGAAAGCGCCTGAATAGACGATGCAGGCAGCGGCGTCTTGAAACCATTCACGAATTGCTTGCGTGCCTGCTCCAACGGAACATCCTCTGCGATTTGAATTCCCATCTTTTTGCTCACTAGACGAACAGCTTTATCCATGGCCGGCATCTTTGGTTTGGCGCCCAATCGTGCGCTATGGCGAATTTCTGGCTCCAACTTCTCAACACGGGCCAGAGGCGGGGTTCGAGGAGGAGGACAAGGAAGCAGGGGCACAGCCGGCCTGACGAAGAGGTCATGCACTGTGCCCAGCAAGGGTGCCACAACGTCTCCGTCCATGCTCTCTCCCAACACGCTTTTTTTTTTGAAATGGGAGCGTAGCCCCAGCCTCTGCATCGTGATGATGCACACAGCTGTAGCTTTATCTTATTAAAAAAATAGAGAATAAGCATCCAGTTTAGTACAACTCACGCATCATCCAGGTTGGACACTAAGATCAACCAGAGGAACAGAAATAACAATATTCGAATACAATTCATTGAATTCTTTTAGCATGCAACCAGCCACCCTGGTTGTAGATAGCCTGAATGACCGTCATCAAACGAGCACATCCAGAATCCATAAGAACCCGCTGATCCTCCGGCAGAAGGAAAGACCACATGTGGATCCAATAAGTTGCTTGGTGAACAACCTGCAAAAAGTGAACGCCTCTTGATTTGTTAAACACAACATCATTTCTACAGTTCCAAATAGCCCATAAGAAAGCACACGCCCCAATTTGAATTCTTGCTTTAGATTTCTTATCCACCTCTTGTAACCAGCTATCAAACATGTGATCAACATTAGATGGTTTGGCAATGTTAAATGTAAAATGTAGCAATCTCCAAATATGGCTAGCAAAATTACATGAAACAAACAAATGATTAACTGACTCCTCGTTGTCGCAGAACACACACTTCTTCGAACTCTCCCAACACGCTAGAAACAACAATAGAACCTCCTCCACCCTCGCCATTGGCCGGCGAGGGTACAAGGAGAACATCCAACATGGCAGCTTCAGCTTCCACCCCGGAATCGACTACCCGATTTAGCTTCATCTTCGCCATCAGGTGCGCCGCCTCAACAACTGGCACCTCGTCGCTGCAGCATCCTTCACCCCTCAGCAAAGGGGAGTGAGTCGGGGCGCAAGTTGTGGTCTCCGGCGGTGGCATGTGGGAGTCGGACGAAGGGACGTCGACCACGTGTGACTCGTCGATAGGGGAGTCGACGATAGGAGGGAGCGTGGCCGACCTTACGACCTGTGTTATAACACCTTATAACCTGCATATTTGCCAGTAACTTTTACTCGCCTCTCGGAGACTCCTTTCCATCTAAGCTGACAAAAGAACTTACAAAAAGGGTTTGTAAAACCAGCCGATCAAAATCGACAAAGAGTAAACGTCTACGGAAGTCTACAAAACCTCACGCCATACGATTAGAAAATGTTCAAAGAAAACCACTGATCACATCTGCAAGTGAAAAATAATCGCAAATTGCCGAGGAGCAGTCCGGTCCATCATATAAACCAGTAAGCGATCAATTTTTCTTCTAGAACAAGGCAATGCTGACAACAAAGAGTGATCAGCAATACAATTTAATCCATCACATGAAACAAAGGTAATATGTAGGTCAAACGTCACTAATCCATCTAATGAATCAGTCCGGCGTCTAACAGAGAACAAGGGTAATATGTCAGCACTAGCTGTTAACCACTCACGTACGTCCGCATCTTCTGATCCCATATCACATATGAGAATAAAACAATAGTCATCTAATGAATAAACAAGTAGTCACAATTATCCATCCCATGAATATATAGCGTCTACCCTGCCGCCAAGCAAACACGCTTAAGAATGTACACATCACATATGCACAGCTTAGAGTGGCAAACGGCCGGCACAATAGAAGAACAATAATCACGAGCTAGCAGATCACATTGCTAGTTCTACAAGAAAATCAAAAGCTTGACTATTTCCTGCAAGGATGAAAAGATCATATCCAACAAACTGCACAATAACTGGTGATCAAATACTCTCTCAATATGTGTCAGCATACTTATTGTCGTCCGGCCGGAAAATAACATACCAGAATTGTACGGATGCCTTAGACTTCAAGCAGTAGTGGCCAAAAGATGCATGGATCCATGTACATGTGCTTAAAGTCTGCTGCTTAGATCACATCTACAAGCATGATTCAGAAACACATCCATAGTATGTATAGTTGTACATTCGGCCGACCGGAAGAGCACGTAGATCGTAATCTACTACTATCAGTCCATCACATGGCCTGTTCACTCTCTTCTTTACCATCACATGGCCTGTTCACTCTCTTCTTTATGCACTTGAAAGAGCAAAATTTACAGATCAAAATTTTCTACCGCGTTCTTCGTAGGAACGCCTGCAAGTAATCGATCACGGATCCATGAATTACCTCTTGACGCGCCGTGCAGCGGAAGACTGTCGATTTGCGCGTCGCTGCCGATCTCCTCCTCCTCGCCATCCCGCGTACAGCTCCTCATGGATCCCATGAACGATTCGTCCAAGCGCCACAAGTGCGACGCCTCCAAGATATCCACACGTACATGGATGGAACATCACGGTCGGGGTGCTAGCACCAATGACGCGATTTGGTGGAGAGAGTGCGGCGGCTAGGGTTTGTGTCTCACACAACTTGTGTCACTTTGGCTGCCCACTCCTCACGTATATATAGTACTTTTAGTGGGATGCTACATTAGAGGCTCATTAGTACTATAAACCCAATTAGACGGATCACATCTAAACTATGTTCCATACCCCTTAAGTGTGTGACCCTATAGGTTCACGTAAATATGGACATGGGACGAGTACACTACTCGACCAATAATCGGTAGCGGCCTCTAGCAAGACGTGCCGACCCCAAATATACGTAAAGATCATATCGGACAAATCTTCCACAGTATTGCATACTTGTTTCCTTTGCCTCGCGATATTGGATCAAGTCCAAGGTGAGAACTTGTCATCCTTGTTATAAATAGATCATCTTTCACGATTTCCATGACTCGGAATCCCTGAAACACGGTTAACACTTAACCGAGAGTACAACCATACATTTTTTTAATCCAATCATTCGAGTGGCCAAGATATATCTCTCCGATGTACGGAGGGCGAATCCCATCTTGATCAACCATGACTCACGACATGTTTCTTGACAAACCCGAAAGATACCTTTATAACTACCATGTCACGGTGTAGCGTTTGATAGCCCCAAAGTAAGCCCTTACACATCCCAAGCACATGCGAAGATCTCAGATCTAAGGAATCAACATACAGATTGTATGAGATCAACTGATGACATGAAAGAACATACTATTCTCACAGTGTCTCGTGGTGGGTTAGTCCAACTCCATGTTCTCCAACACGAGTCCACATTATTGATTGACATCTCCATGTCACTGATCAGTGAAACATGATCATCCATCAATACATGTGCTAGTCACTAACTCATATGCATCCCTCATATGATTATTGACTAGGAACCTATTTAGAATAACATCATAGAGATAATGGATTTCACAAACGAATCACGTATTGATTAACGAATATCCATATAGTTTATTCATGGGACAGAATAACAATTATTCTTATTTAGATATTCATAATTATACGAAAATATCGTCATCGATATGATTGCCTCTAGGGCATATTTCCAACCGTTGTGCCACTTCTTCTCCTTCCTCTAGCTAGAGAGCTGTAACATCCCAAGTCTGAAAAATAGCCATTAGAATGTTTGCTCTCTGTTATTTTATGTTTTGCATCATGGCATCATGTTGATTGCATTTGTTTTGTTTGGTTTCCATTTGTTTTCCTCTGTTTTCATTTGTTTTCCAACTGTTTTCCTTTGTTTTCCTTTGTTTTCTATTTGAATTTCAACTCCAATTTCAAACCCTTTGTTTCATCCTTGTGATGTTACAATTTCCAAAATCATATTTCAAATAAAAACAACCAATTATTTCCATTAAATCCCTAAGGTTCAACTATTTAAAATTGTGGTTTTAATAATCCCCTTAATCCAATTTGTTACCCAAATTCAAATACATCTCTCTAATCAGCAACCAATTTGAAATCATGAAAATTACACAACAAATCATAACCTTTTGCTTCCAATATTTCAACTAATAGCAATTCACCTAAATTCAATCCATTTACCAAACCTCAAATAATTTGAATTATTTTTTGTAAAACAAAAGTTGCACATGTTGTTGTTATCCTAAAATAACTCACCCAAATTTTTCTCCTAAATTTTCTAACATCAAGACTCTAGCTTTTTCTTCCTTTTCAAATCAGCAAAAAAAATAAATGACAAAACAATTAATAAAGAGCAAGAGAGGAGGGAGAGAGCACACCTAGGCCCAGCCTTTTCCCCTTTGGCCCAACTCCCTCTCAGCCCACTTACCCCCCTTGTCGTCTTCTTCCACCTCTGTACGATCACCATCCACCCTGTCCACGTGCATCAGAGGAACAGGCAACGGTGGAGCTCCATCCCCTCCCCCTATAAACCTGAGCTCCTGCCCTAGGGTAACCCTAGCCCTCTCCTTCTCCCTCTCCTTCCTTCCCAGCCGCCGCCCCTCTTCTTCTTCCTCCCTCTGCCTCTTCTCTCTGTCACACTGTAACTGAACCGAAAATTCTCTAATTTTGCTCCGGTGATCGCCGGCCGGTTGGGGCCTCTCCGGCCGCGGTGGGGGCGGGAATGGAACCGCCCCACTGCGGGCTTCCTCTCCACGCCCTCGGCTCAAGCCGGGAGGGCCTGAGTCGCCGGCGCCGTCCTCCCCAACGCCGGCCACCTCCCCTGCATCGCTCCCTGCTGCTCCGCCTCCCTGCTCCAGATCGGTCAAGGTGAGGCCGCTCCGCCTCCTCCTCTCTCCCTCCTCCCTCCTCTCCTCTAGGGCCGCCTCCCTTTCTCCCTTGGCCGCCCCCTCTCCGGCGAGCAGCCGCTGGAGATCGACCATCGTTCTGGTTCTGTCCGCCCCAATGTTCAGTACGTGCAGTTTATGTTTCAGAGAAAAAAGTCCCGCAGCAGAAGCTCATACCTCCCTTGAGGCCCCTCCCTAACACAAAGAAGCCATCAGCCCACTGGTTGTGTTCCCCTTGGCGCATCAGAAGGTGCAGGGATCAAATCCCACCCCCTGCACAATTACCAAACTTTTTGTTTTTCAATTGTTTGGTCACAAAACTTTCTGGTATTCACACCTAGGCCCCTGGTAATTAATCTAGAGCCCTGAAATAATTTTTTCCTAAGTCCCTAATGGGTTAAAAATGGCAGATTTGCACTATATTTTGTAAATTGCATAAATAAATCATCCTAACTCCAAATCCAACAATTTTGATATGTTTTCAATACCAAATTAAATGATCTATCCAAATATAAAAGTTGTTTACTGTTTTGAATATTTTAAATTGGTGCAAAATTTGAAAACTTGTCAAATTCACTTAAATTTGCAAAATTCATAACATGAGCATAAAAATTCCAAATTTCACAAACCAAATATGTTTTCCAATCAATTTTCCATGTACTTTCCAAATATAAATTTTGTTTGCTGTTTTGAATAATTTAAATTGCTGAAAACAACTGTTTCTTATTTATTGCATTTAAAATTGCCAAAATAATAACTTGCTCATTTTAAATCCAATTTCAACAAATGAAATATGTTCTCCATGCAAAATTAAACCCTCTTTCCAAATATAAACTTTGTTTTCTGTTTTGAACAATTTAACTTGATGAAAACAACAAATGCTTGTGTGACACCTTTAAGTAACCAAAATTTCCTAACTTAATGAATGAATTTCCAAACTTGCTAAACCTTATTTCCAATTGCTTCTATTGTTGTTATTTTGCTGTTTTCCTCATCCATGCATCATGCTAATCCACTTTCATATGATGATTAGTTGTAAAACAATTAATTCAACCATAATTCATGGGCTTTCCATATGCAATCCAATTGCATATGGGTCCATTTAATCATGTTTCTATCTTGTCAACTAGTTTATTTTGATGCAACCATTAACTTGACATGCATCATCTTTGATTGTGCACAATGCCATGATAATGATTGTTTATATTTCTGCCTTGTTTGTTTGCTTCTTCTCGGATACACGGCGACGTTGAGACCGACGATACTTACGACACCCCGTCTAAGGAGTTAGCTCAGTACCAGGCTACTGGGTTTGCAGGCAAGTTATCACTCACATGAACCACTGTGTTCCTTTCAACCTTGGTTACCGATACTTTCCGTTGTCTATTTCTGCTAGCCTTAGTAGTGGTTGTTTCTGTTACGAACCTATCACATGTATCCTTTAACCCTGATATTGCCTCACCTCCATACCTATAACCATTGCTTGTTGCCCGTGTCTTACTAGAATGCTTAGGTTGTTTTGCTCGAGTCTGTTACCCATTACTTTCTGTAATTATTTCATTATGTTCTGGGGCTCGATGTTAATCAGTCAACCTGTTATTAATAATATGTTGATAAGGCACCGGCAGGAGGCCCTTTGTGGTTTTGAGGCCTGCTAGTGTCGACCCTAATAGGAAAAGGGTCTTGTCTACTGATCCATGATGAGCGTGCTCACCGCATCCGGGTGGTAGTATGGGACCCCCCTCGACTTAGACCTGATCTGCAGCTTGTCCGAAGAGCCACACTTAGTTCGGGTGTTCCATTTGCTCCTTTGCATAATGGGTGGCGCCCCCATGGTTACTGGTTATGATGATGATGATGCATATAGGGCGAGGCCTGTAGTGCCGGGGTGTTGTGTCCTGCGGGAGTTTTGCACACCTGCGCTGAGTATTCGGCCGCGTGGCTGGGACCTTATAGCTCCGTGGCTCTGAGGATGGGTTGTAGAGATGGTTTGGGTCGTGTCAAGCCAACCTGAGTTTTAGTTGGTGGCTTGAGTGTGTACGGGTACTGGAGCACACCCCTGCAGGGATAAATCTTCTCGAGAAGCCGTGTTGTCCGCGGTTATGTGACGACTTGGTGAAAGTACTGGCTAACAAGTACTCAGAACAACTTACACCTAACTAATGTTAAGTTGACTAGTAATAGACTTATTGACACAACAACTTGATCCATTATTCATTAATCCAACTGTGTGAGTTATCCTCGGATTGCTTCTTTGGATAAGGGGCGAGATCCAGGATGGGTTTGTTTGATGTTAGCTTTCAGTTGGTTACAACACACGATCTTATCTCCTTTCTGATAGCCGGAAGTGGTAATAACTCTGTAGTTGGTTAGAGCAGCCAGTTGCAGCATCTTTTATATCCCATTCCCTTCCGTTGAACCCAAAGCATCTGTGCTTGGTGTTGACGGGTTACACTTTGGTGAACTGTGAGTCTTGCTTGCCAGTACGTTTATGTACTGACCCCTTTGGGGCTGTGGTTTACGCAGACGACGTTTCCGAGGATCTACCTGGTGGCTACTACGTGGAGTATGACGACGAGACTGCTGACGAGTAGATAGCGGACCTGGGCAGGATCCGAGACTTCGTGGATGGGCTCCGTCTTTTCGTTTCCGGCCTCTTAGGCCTATTTGGTTCTTGTCTGTACTCAGACATGTTGAATGCTTCCGCTGTGATGTAATGATGTATTGTTGGGGCATGTGCCCTCTGAATGATTGTAGTTGCTATTCTCTGCCCTAGTGAGGGCCAGTTGCATCTTATTTCCATCTTTTGTGTCGTAGAGATCTGTTGTGATATCACTTGTTCCAATGCCGTTGACGTACCATGTGTGTATGTTTTGAAGTACGTCAACGGAAGTATCTGGATTTCTACGGGATGGTTTGCGCAGACGATGAATAGTAAGGTAATGGTTGTCACACGTTTACGTGTTGGCCTGCTCATATTGAGATGCGGGTGCCGGTATGCCCCGTAAGCCATTTATCTACTGTTTGACGGACTGTGAGTATCCCCTAGAAGTCCGGGTGCGACAAGAGCTCAAGGAACAAGTTTGTAACTCAGATACCCGCATATATAGAGAGGCAAACAAGCAGGAGTAGGGGCTTTACCTCCTCACGAGAGCCCTGAACATTGGTACATCGGTGTGTTTGTAGTTTTCCGTGTGCGCTTCTTAGCGCACTATCACTCCCCGGATACCAACAGCGTCCATCGGCTCCAACCTTACGCCATCCCATGGCATTTACCGTGACACCGTCGCGATAAGGAGTGAGCGGTGCCGCCATTTTTTAGCCGCGCCGCCGTGACATATAGGTTAAGGCGTCGCCCCCGGGTATGATATGGCTAGGGCTAGTCCGGTGATCACCGCCAGCGATAATCGTTGTAATCGGTGATCATTGCCGGCTCTTTTGTATCTAAATTCGTGGCAAAATTAGATAATTTAAATATGTGGGTTATGTTGCTAGTGACCGATCTCTCGAAACCAAAAAAGAAACCTAGAACGCGTTTTCAATTTCACGTTTTAAGGAGTTGTGCCTCTAAACAAGGCCTTATATCAAGACGACTGGGGTCTTATTGCTGAAGGGGTTTGAGTTCACTTACAGACCAGAGCCGGCTGGTTATGTGCCTGAGCCAGACTTTGTGCCGTTCTTTTGGGATCATAGACGTGATCACTTGGAGGATAGAGGTATGGAGGAGGGAGGGGCTAATGGTCAGCAGGGTCATGGAGGGTCATCTGTGCAGGGTGCTACGCATGTTGACAGTATGGTTGTTGATCCGGCTCCCGGGAGTGGTTCATCTCAGCAGCAGGGGACGTCGGTGTCTGCTTTGTTGCGGAATGTGGCGGTCACTCCGCTAAATCCTAATCCGCAAACTCCACGCGGGAAGGAGATTGTTCATCAGTTCAATCTGTCTGGGGGAGAAGCGTAGCTGATGTGGTCTTGAGGAACTCATTGTTAGCTCCTAGACAGCTTGCGTCGAGGGCGACGAGTGGCACTATTCTGTTCGGGAGCTTTGACGACGCAGCGGATACGGTGTGCGCTCGGGTGGCTGGTTCTCCTCACAGCAGTCGGCAGCAGCAGGGGTCACCTGAGATCGAGTTGGACCGGTCCAACTTGCAGACAGTGGCGACGGAGGACACGCCTGCGGACGGACTGGACCGGGCTGCCCTGCAGTGTGCGATGCCGGAGGGGACGCCGGGTGATGCACCGAGCGTGCAGCAGCGGTGCTCCGCTCATGCACCCGGCCCAGCGAGACTGCTGCCGGCGTTGGGCTCGGCTAGCGCGAGGCCCAGCCAGGCGCTGGCAGGCGACGGCCCGGCTGCGCCGGAGGAGGCGCAGGCCGCTGCGCAGGTGGGGGTTGCCCTGGGCGTTGAGGTTCTAACCTCCGCTCGGGGGGCGACCTCCGCTAAGACGGCATCGGCCCAGGTTGGCGGCACTTCGATGGACCCGCCGACGGCATGTCCTGGGCGGATGGCGGTGACGTCGGCGACCAGCCCACGGCGTAGGGCGGTGTCGCCGTCCACTGTGGTCGAGGGGGCTCCTACTTCATCGCCGCCCCCTCCCGCGGTGACTAGGGATGCTGCTACGCACAAGACTACGGTTCGGCGTAGTGCTCGCCACTAGGTGGCGGAGGATGGCTCTTCGGCAACGGATGAAGACGCTCTTGCAAAAGCGATGCGCCGTAAAGCGACAATGTTTTCTTCACCGACTGGGGGTATGCCATCCGACTCTAGCTCTTTTCTATCGTATTCCTCTTCTAAAATGTCTTCGAGTTTAGCACATATAGGAGTTAATATTGGTAGAAATGAGAAGGAAATAGAAGTCTCGGCTAATGTTTTGAAACATGTGGAGTTTGATCGCCTTAGGGTGTCCCCATGTGGTTCTTCAAAGCCGGTTGTCTCACCTATAGATGACTAGGAAGTGAATGCCACGATTTATGGACAGCTTCTATCGCATCTGGTGGGTGAGGTGACGGAGGTGGATATGGATGAGGACGGGCTAGGATCGTTAAATGATCTATATGCCTCAAGCCGCAAATCCAAATCTTCTAAGGACAAAAGGAATAAGTTAGCTCGCAAAGTCGAGAAAAGATCAAAAAACCAATTTGTTTCTCAATGAACGGCATTTTCACTAATAGCAGAGGTCTTGGTGACTTGGCTAAACATTTGAATATTGCTCAGTATGTGAGGGGTCATAGGTTGGAGTTTTTGGCGATTTCGGAAACGGGTAGAAGGGATTTTACGCAGAGTGTGTTGGACCGTCTCTCGGGAGGCGTAGACTTCACTTGGCATTCAATCCCTCCTCGTGAAAGATCGGGTGGCATTTTATTAGGTGTTAAATCAGACTCTATGGATGTGTTGGCAGTAACGGATGGTGACTTTCATATTAAGTCACATATCCGGAACAGAGCTGATAATTTCATATGGAGTTTGGTTGCCGTCTCTGGGGCCGCCCAAGAAGAACATAAAGCAGCATTCCTTCGCGAGTTGGTGAATTTAGCTAATGAAAACCCGTATCCTATAATAATAGGTGGAGATTTTAATATGCTAAGATTCCAACATGAAAAAAGCAAAAGAAGATTCGATAGACATTGGCCTTTCTTGTTCAATGCTGTCATCGACAGTCTGGATTTGAGAGAGGTACATATGACAGGGAGACAATTTACCTAGACTAATAGTCTCCCGGAGCCGACATACGAAAAGCTAGATCGAGTATTGATGACCACCGATTGGGAAGAAAAATACCCATTGGTCACGTTACGAGCTCTGGAGCGTATTGAGTCTCTATCGGACCATGCACCCATTCTACTTTCTACCGGTACTGTAAGACCTATTACTCAACCACAGTTCAAATTTGAATTGGGATGGTTGTTGCGTGATGGTTTTGATGAACTGGTTAAAAAGGAATGGGCTAAACCAGTGACGGGAACTACTCCGATCGGAAGATGGAACATTAAAATGCATAATGTTCGCAGATATCTTCGTGGTTGGGCTAGGCATACGGCTGGTAATCTTAAAAAAGAGAAGGAGCGCATGTGCACCATTATTAATGAACTTGACATCATCGCAGAAAGTAGACTACTAAACCAACAAGAAATTGAGCTAAAAAGCCAATCCAATGCTAAAGTAGCCTCCTTGCTGCGTGAGGAAGAGATCAAATGGTACCAGAGATCAAAGGCTAAATTCATCTTAGAAGGAGACTCGAATACTCGCTATTTTCATAATGTAGCCAATGGGCGACATAGAAAGAAGCGGATTCATTCTTTGGTACAAGATGAAGGTCTGATCGAAGGACAGGAGCAGCTCAAGGCCTTTATAACAAAGTACTATAAAGATTTGTTTGGGGCTCCGATGGATACTCATGTATCTATGGATGAGTCGCGAACAGATGATATTCCACAAGTTTCTGTCGAAGAGAATACCTTCCTTACTGCTCCCTTCTCTGAAGAGGAGATTAAGAAGGCAATATTTTTGATGGAACATAATAAGGCGCCAGGACCAGATGGCTTTCCGGCAGAGTTTTACCAACATTTCTGGGAAACCATCAAGGATGATTTACTGGAGTTGTTTGGTTGTCTGCATGCGGGCCAACTAGATCTGTTTTGCCTTAATTTTGGGGATATCATTTTGTTGCCTAAGATTGTGGAAGCAGAAAGGATTCAACAATATAGACCAATCTACCTCCTAAATGTTAGCTTCAAAATCTTTACGAAAGTTGCTACCATCGGCTTAACGCGGTGGCAGATCATGTGGTGAAGCCTACTCAAACTGCTTTTATGCAAGGTAGGAATATCCTTGATGGGGTCGTGGTTTTACACGAGACTGTCCATGAAATGCACACCAAAAAGCTAAATGGAGTAATTTTTAAAATTGACTTTGAAAAGGCCTATGATAAGGTTAATTGGTCGTTCCTCCATCAAACTCTGAGAATGAAAGGTTTCTCGGAGGAGTGGTGTGCCATGATCCATAATTTTGTGTCTGGAGGGAGTGTTGCTGTTAAAATCAATGATGAAATAGGCAAATACTTCCAGACAAAAAAAGGATTGAGGCAAGGTGATCCATTATCGCCCATACTCTTTAACATTGTGGCGGATATGTTTGCGACCATGATTGAACGGGCCAAAGAAAATGGCCTCATTGAAGGAGTGGTACCCCATCTTGTGGATGGGGGACTATCTATCCTTCAATATGCAGATGACACAATTCTGTTCATGGAACATGATCTACAGAAAGCTACGAATCTAAAGTTAATTCTTTTAGCGTTCGAGCAAATGTCTGGTTTAAAGATCAACTTCCATAAAAGTGAATTGTTCTGCTTTGGCGATGCCCAGGACGCTATTGCTCAATATTCGGATGTGAGCAAGGTCAGTTTCCTATCCAGTATTTGGGTATCCCAATACATTATAGGCGACTGTCTAATGCTGAATGTAAGCATGTTGAAGAGCGTCTGCAGAAAAGGCTGGCAAGCGGGAAAGGTAAATTATTGTCCCTTGGAGGAATATTGGTACTCATAAACTCAGTACTGTCAAATATGGTTATGTATATGATATCATTCTTCCAACTACCCAAAGGAGTCTTGAAGAAGTTGGATTACTTCAGGTCGAGATTCTTTTGGCAAGGGGATAATGAGAAAAAGAAATATCGACTGGCAAGATGGGATGTGGTGCGCAGACCCAAAGATCAGGGAGGGCTGGGTATTCATGACCTTATGGTCAAAAACTCAGCTCTTCTAAGTAAATGGCTATTTAAACTACTTACAGAAAATGGTGTTTGGCAAACCCTCCTAAAGCGAAAATACATCGGCACAAAAGCGTTATCACAGGTGACTTGGAAACCGGGTGATTCTCACTTTTGGGCTGGCCTAATGGCGACAAAGAACAAGTTCTTTCGCTATGGGGTATTTAACATAAAGGATGGATCTCAGATACGGTTTTGGGAGGATCAATGGTTAGGAAATACCACCCTCCGAGAACAGTATCCAGCCCTATACAATATTGTGCGTCACAAAGGTGAAACGTTAGCTACGGTAATGCAAACGTTTCCACCAAATGTGACGTTCATGCGAGATGTTTTCGGACCAAGATTGCAATCTTGGAATGCTCTGTTAGATAGGTTGGCTATGATCCAACTGTCACAAGGCACCGATGAATTTCGATGGAGTTTAACTAAGAATGGTATGTTCTCAGTTGACTCTTTGTATAGGGAATTGATACATTCAGAAGTGCCGGTCGATAACAATAAGAAAATATGGCGCATGAAGATACCTCTGAAGATGAAAATCTTTGCATGGTACCTTCGTAAAGGGGTCATATTAACTAAAGATAATCTTGTCAGGCGTAATTGGCATGGGAGTACAAAGTGTGTTTCCTGTCGTATGGATGAAACGATAAAACACTTATTCTTCGAGTGCGTTTTTGCGCGGTCTATATGGTCAGCTATCCAAATGGCTTCGAACTTATATCCTCCGACATCCGTTGCAAATATCTTTGGCAACTGGTTGAATGGAGTTGACAATAGGTTTAAAACTATATTTAGGGTAGTAGCGCTTGCCGTTATATGGTCGCTCTGGCTGTGTAGAAATGACAAAAAATTTAATGATAAAAATTCTTCTCGTTTGCAGGTTCTATTCCGTTGCACAGGTATTCTCCGTTCGTGGTGCACATTACAACGGGGGGAGTATCGCGGCCTTTTTATGGAGGCATGTACACGACTGAAAAGAGTGGCGAGGGATATTTTTATCCCACTGGACGGCCGCTTGATTTTAGGATCATGGCACCATAGGCGACAGCTGATTCTTCATCTTGATTGTAATCGGCTAGTTGTTATTGATTTCTTGTTTTTTCATACTCTGTCGGCTGTGTGCATCTTGTTATGCAGAAGCCGGGTGTAAAAAAATTTTAAGTAATAAATCCCATTATTAAAAAAAAAAGGAACGGTGCTCACCTGGTACCTAGAAATTAACCTTGTTATGCGATGGGCATCAGTTTTCATGCTTAGAAAGAAAGGAACAATAGGATTTTCAGCAATTCCCGCTTTGCCCGTGAAGTTGCTGACCAGATCCATCTTGAGCTAGCTCAATGGCATGGTGCTGGTATTATAATCACGGTGTGCCCGTCGGGAGAGTAAGCTGGTGTTCCAGCCTATTAAGACACATGCAAAGCATGACATCTTGGTGTTGTAATTATTGCTGCCACGTCTTTCCGTTTTAGTCTTTTTATTTTGAAATTTAAGACACACTATATTAAAGTCAGCAAGGCGCCTCATTAAAAACCTTCCAGTCCCAATTTTGGTACCCTGGTAAGGAAAAGAGTGCGTCTGATACTTGCTGCTTTCACGAATCAAATAAGTTTACATCATCGAAGATTGTTTGCAAAAGAAAACTAGGTGGGTCTCCATCCCAAAACAAAGGAGAAACAGAATCAAAAACAAATCTAGCTAACAAGTGTGCCGCTTTGTTTGCCTCACGAGAGAAACTTTGGACCGTAATATTCCCCACCCTTTGAGCTATCTGAAAACAGTCCAAGAGGATAGCAGTATAAGGATTCCACAATTCATCTTTACCATTGAATGCCTCTACCAACTCCAAAGAATCAGATTCCAGAATAACAGGTGAGCAACCCAAAGACTCAATGAATAATAGACCATTTCGGAGGGCCATTGCTTCAGCAGTAGCCACATTGAATAGATTGTTAAGGGGTGTACCTGTACCAGCCAAAGCCTCCCCCTTATCATTCCTCAGAATCGCACCAGAGGCTCCTGATCCATTAGTGAAAAAACATGCATCCACATTTAACTTATAAACACCATTACTAGGCTTCCTCCACTTGCCTTCACTCGGTTTTTTGTTTTTTGAAGCCCCCATAAAGTTCAGAGCCAAAGCTTGAATAGCAAAGCCTGTTCTTGATGGGTTGAGGACCTGTTCACCCTTGGCCAATTCCCTACGCTGCCACCAAATATACCAGGCACCAACAGCAATGGTATCTTTAATACCAATTTTCATATTCGGTAAACTAGTTAAATTAGCCTTTAGCAATTCTTCCAAAACAACCGAACCAGATCTGTCAATCTGTAGGAAGTCATTAATAATATCAAGAAGGCCTAATTCTCTCCAAACTTTCTTTGCTCTCTTGCATTTAAATAAAAGATGAGATATATCCTCCGCTCCCAGCTTGCAAACCGGGCATTGACCCGAAACAGGTATATGTCTGTTTGCTAAGATGGTCATTCCAGGAATAATACCATGGAGAGCTCGCCAAATAAAAAAATTTACCTTAGAAGGAACAGATAATTTCCATGCAATATCCCAAACCGAGTTCTGACTGGATGGACCCTGCTGGTCATGTCTTGTTAGTCTCCTTCCGTACTGGTAATTCCACTCTGAATAATAAGCTGATCTGACAGTAAAGATGTTTGTTTTGGAGAGGTGCCAAGCAAAAAAATCTTCAACAAGATTATCTGATAATGGAATGCTTAGAATTCTAGCCACATCCACTAAAATAAAATTAGCCTTTACCAAGTCCTCGTCCCATTTCCCTGTAATTGGGTCAATAAGATCATCAACAGTACTGAGAACAGAGTTACCTTTTGGTGTGATAACCTGTCTTGAAGGGCTCCCAGGCACCCAATGGTCCTCCCAGATGTTGATTGATCTCCCATTACCAACTCTAAGAATGTACCCTCTTTTAAAAGTATACAAACCTGCCATAATGCTCTGCCATGTGAAAGAGGATCCCTTCTTTGCACTTGCTTTTAAAATTTTTCCATCCGCAAAATATTTAGCTTTTAACACTTTTGCACATAATGACTCCGGATTATTAATTAACCTCCATGATTGTTTAGCCAACATAGCAAGATTAAAAGCATGAAGATCTCTAAAACCCATACCTCCATTTTTCTTTGGAGTACATAATTTCCACCATGCCATCCAGTGCATTCGTTTCTGATTTTCTGTATCACCCCACCAGAAAGCAGCCATAGCATCAGTCATCTCTTTACAGATCTTCTTTGGTATCTTAAACACACTCATGGCATAAACAGGTATGGATTGCAAAATAGCCTTCAACAAAATTTCTTTTCCACCCATAGATAAGAATTTTTCTTTCCAACCTTCCAATCTTTTAATAATTCTTTCAATAAGATATTGGAAACCATCAGATTTGTCCATCCCAATAAGAGCAGGTAAACCCAAGTATTTATCAGATACAGCTTCTGTCATGATATTAAGTTGAGTGCAAATTTCAGCCCGGGTATCAACAAGGACATTAGGACTAAAGAAGATGCTGCATTTCTCTTGGCTTACCAACTGACCAGAGCTAGCACAGTATTGATCAAGTACCTGTCTCAATGAGGTTGCATTATTAATATTAGCCTTCATAAGGACCAGAGAATCATCAGCAAAGAGTAAATGAGAAACTGATGGTGCATTTCTGCAAACCCTGACACCTTCTAAACCACGAACCTCCTCTCTATGAGACAGCAGACTTGATAACCCCTCTGCACATAGCAAAAACAAATAGGGAGACAGGGGATCACCTTGCCTTAGCCCCCTACCTGGAACAAATTCTTCGGTCTCTTGATCATTAAATCTGATTTTATATTTAACAGAACGAACACATGCCATAATCAGAGAAATAAAACCTTGATGAAAACCCAATTGCGTCATCATTCTCTCCAAGAATACCCATTCCACACGGTCATAAGCCTTATGCATATCAAGTTTAACAGCACAATACCCCCACTTCCCTTTCTTTTTATTCTTAATTGTATGTAAACTTTCATAAGACAGCAGTATATTGTCTGTAATAAGTCTTCCCGGGACAAAAGCACTCTGAGTTGGAGAAATAACATCATCCAGAACATGTTTAAGGCGAAAGGCAACCATTTTCGAAATTACCTTATAGAGAACATTGCAGAGGCTAATTGGACGATATTGAGTAATGAGTTCCGGGTCCTGAATCTTCGGTATAAGAATTATTACCGTATCATTCCAGCCTTCCGGTATCCTTTTGTCATTAATTGCTTCAAGGACTTCCTTGATCAAAGAATCACCCAAGAAATCCCAACACTTTTTAAAGAAAATAGCATGAAGGCCATCTCCCCCCGGGGCTTTCATATCACCAATAGAGAACAATGCCTTTTTCACCTCCTCTGCGGAATATGGCCGAATAAGATGCTCGTTCATCAAATTGGATACCTTCGGATTAACTTTATTGATAACATTAGGATCAGGTTCATCAATTTCCGTGGAAAATAAGCCTGCAAAATAATCAGAAATAAACGGGTTGAGGTGACAAATTTCTTCCAACCAGTTACCATTATTATCTTTCAGTTTCTTTATCCTGTTCTTCCTCCTTCTTTCACTGGCAAAGTTATGGAAGTAAGAAGTATTCTTATCCCCTGCCTGTAACCAATTTAATCTGCTTCTCTGCAGCCAATGAATCTCCTCTTTTTCCAATAAATCTTCAATTTCAGTAGCCAACTCCTTTTGTTGTCAAATAGATTCATCAGTTAAAGGGCTATTAATAACCATCTCCATCTCCTTTTGGGCATTTCGGATTCTCCTCTTTGTGTTCTGTAATACATTTTTGTCCCATTTATGCAACTGATCATGAACCAGGGCCAATTTACCTGCTAAAGAACTGTTTTGTATCCGAAACCCAGCCTGCTCCCAAGCATCTTTTGCCACTTGCGAAAATTGCGCCTCCTTTAGCCATTTTGCTTCGAACCTTAACAGTTTCGGGCCACCCCTCTCTGTATCTTGGTTCCTATCAAAAGACATAAGCAGGGGTCTGTGATCTGACCTGCTGTACTCCCTGTTTTATAGAACTGCATCATCAAACCGAGAATTCCACGCATCATTAGTTAGAGCTCGATCTAATCTTTCACGAATGCCACCCCTATGCCAAGTAAACTTGTTTCCAGTGTATCCAAAATCACTCAGGTTACAATCAAATACTGCTTCTCTGAAATTCCGCATTAGATGCTCTGGCCTAGCATTACCTCCCTCTTTCTCAAAAGAATACATAATTTCATTCAGGTCACCCAAAACTAGCCATGGTAAATTGGATTGTGCATGAAGATCTCTCAAGCATTGCCATGTTAAATGCTTGTCTTGCCATTTTGGCTCTCCATACATACCCGTGAAACGCCACACAAAACCACTATCAGTTATAACGTTCATATCAATAAAATTCTTCCCCTTAAATCTCAACGACATATTTACCTCTTTTTTCCACATAAGTAACAATCCACCGCTTCGCCCATCACTGCGAACAACTTCTTTATGGTCCATCTTCACTTTACGACGCAGACATTCTGCCGCCCACTCATCCAAATGAGTTTCAGACAGAAAGATGACATCCGGTAAACTCCGCTTCAGAAGGTTTAGCAGAGCCCGGCCAGCCGCAGCCCCTTGGAGGCCACGGCCATTATAACCTAGGAGTTTCATTGCATCCGGACAGCCCCCTTTGTAGGGGCCGTCGATATCAGGTTTGTTTTGCTCGATTTCCCTTCAACATCACCATCTTTTTTGGACCTTTTCATGTCACGCTTTGGCATTGGGCTTAGAGGAGTTTCAGCCCCCACACCTGCTCCACTGTTTTGAGTTGCACCAGTAATTTGTTTCTGCCCCGAGATCTGACTATCAATTATGGCCTCTACTGTGCCTCTTTTTCTTGAGTTTTCCATCTCATCCATATCAGTAAATTCATCCATATAATCTTCATCCTCTCTACTTTTATTTTCGCTCCCTGGATCAAAGAATTGGTCTCCCAAATCATCCCTGGCAATCCCTCTTCCTCTTCCACCAAAGCCCCCCTTACGGCCTCTGCCACGTCCACTCACATCATCCCTTCCTGCTGATCGCATGTACCAGGATGCTCTGAGGTTTTTGAAAACCAGTGTTGATGGAGGGTGAATACCGTCCCCGTGTTCCTTATAAATATGTCCAAGCATGCCACAAACCGAACACCAATTGGGAAGTTTCTCATACTTGACGATGTATATCTCTCGCTTCCCGGCACGAGATAGTGACACATGGTTTCTTAGAGGGTTGCGGACATCGATCTTAACCCGAACCCTAAAGAAATTTCCCACGAAATCATTTGATGGAGGTTCGGCTGCTATGAAGGTTCCCACATTGGAGGACAGTGCTTTTATCATATTCCTGTATCCTATCGGTAGATCATGTATTTGTATCCACATATCCAAAAACACCAGCTCGATCGATGAAGGTTTAGTGAATCCATCATAGGGGGCAAACAGAACTGCATTACCTCTAAAGTGCCAAGGCCCTCCTGTCGTTACCTTTTCCCAATCACCCAGGCAAGAAAACTGCATGATGAACAGATTGTTCTCCAAGGTTTTGATCTTCACATCTTGCGCAAGATCCCACGCTGATCTCATGTTCTTGAAGAACCAGAATTTGCTGAATTCCCTCTCCGTGTTCACCTTCACAATCAACATCCATCTGTTGTCATCTTGATCCTCTCGAGATTCTTCCTCAAATACCACATCATCTAGGTCATCCTCCTGGATACCTAGTTCACGCATCATATCCTCCAAGTCCCCCTTGCCCCTCGGATCCGATGAGGAGCACCCTCCTGAGTTCGCCATGGTCGCCGAGAACCTTGCAGAGCCGGCGGCGATCGTCTCCTGTGGCCTCCCGTACGTGCTCGAGCAGTCCGATCGGCAGATGGAGAGCGAGTTTTGGCCTCTCAGTCGCGGCTGTGACGAGCGGAAAAACAATTCCAAACGAGCGTCGAGGTCCTTGCAGAGCCTGCGGCGATCGACTCCCGTGACCTCCCTTGCGTGATCGAGTAGCCCGATCGGAAGGCGACGACGAAGAACTGGCCCCTCAGTCGCGGCGGCGACGAGAGGAAAAACAACCCTAACGAGAGGGAAAAAAAACTCAAATAACCAACTGGGGTTGCGGATGGCTCTTTCCGTTTTAGTCTTAACTGGCCTCTTGGTGTGTATGTGTCGCTCTTGGAGTACTAGGAAAAAAGAACTCCAACTACTTGGTTTGTGCAGGAGACGAGCGCACCCACAGTCTGGTGTGTGTCGCGCAGGGAGGGTGAGGACGAGCCGATTCCGGTTTGGCCTATGAGGCCATCGGATTTGGAAATTTTCTGATTTCGGGAGTTGGAGTCGGAATCGGTGAGGCCACCCAGGAGTTATATAAGCACGGCCCGAAGAAGGAAGAGCTATCGGCAAGGCTTCAGTGGACGTACTAGCTAGGGTTTGCCAAAAAGAAAGGAACGTCCGCGAAGGAAGACGACCTAGCTAGCTAGATCATGGCGATCGATGGGCAGTCTGAGCGGGTGATCCTCCGGCGCATGTACGCGTTCCTCAAGTCGCGGAAGCTGGATGCGACGGCGTACACGCTGGAGCACGAGGCGCGGCTGAGGCTGAACCTATGCCACGCGGTGAAGGTGATCTCCAATGGGCGCTGGCGGACGGCGGACAAGTACTTGTCGTCCTTCTTCGGAGGCAAGGAGGAGCACGCGCCGTCCGCCGCCCTCTTTGTCATCCGGTTCGAACGCCTGATCCGCGCCCTGAAACTGGGAGACCACGCGTGGGCCGTGCGGTATTACCATAGCAAGGTGAGCCCCCTCGTAGACAACCAAAAGCTCCCGGACGCCGCGACCGCGCGGGCGGCCTGTGCCAGGGCGCTCCAATCTAGCCTCGCCACTCTGCGCAAGGATCACCCAGACGACTACGACTACAGGCGCCGGCGCGCAGCCAAGTTTATTGGCTTCTACAAACAGTGCGATGGCATGTTCTTGTGCACCCAGGATCCGCATGAAGATAACCTGTCACGTGTCCGGCGGGCGGCCGCCGTTGGCTTGCGCCGCTACGCCCGCCCACGGGAGAAACGCAGCGCCGAGTCCATAGCAGATGTGTATCTGTATAGGAGAGATTTTTTTAAAGGCGGTGGTCATGCACCCTTCCTCTGTTGCTGACACAAATTGTACCCATCTTTTCTCGACAATATTTACTTGGCGAACGTCAAATTTACGGTGCCATAATAAGTTAATTTTGTTCTTTTTATATACCATTGGTCTGCTTTATTCTTGTTCTTGCGTTCGTCACCTATAAGCTATAACAATACATGAATGCTCTTTTCATCTCAGCTTTTGCAAGGCGGATCTCATAGATCTTTACTATTACCACTAGTTGAAACCACGGCTATAGCCCAGTTGGTTAGGGTCTTTCGCACCGGCCGGCCAACCAGGGTGAAAAAACCGCGGCTAAATGACCCCCTTTAGCCCCGGTTGGGTTACGAACCGGGGCTAAACGGTGCACCAGGTGGGACGGACCGGGCTAAAGATTCGCACATGTGGCAGCCGCGCGGCAGCTGTTTTGGTCTGTTTTTCCGCCGCAGCAGCGTTTTGGGATATTTTCTAGGAGGGGTGTGTGTGCAAATGATATATATATACTACCAAACGTACTGTGCGTCGCAACGGGGAAAATATCTATGTCCTGGAGAATGAAATAAATATATCTCTCCATTATCTAACTGAGCAGGGAATGCTGCCCTCTCGTGCGTCCGGGGGATTGGGCTCCACCTGTCGGCTGCCCACTTATTCGTTCCTTTTTTCAGTCGTACGTCTGTCGAGCTGGGAGCCCGCTTGTCTGTGAAGGTTTTGTTTCAGTCGGTTTGCTGCCTGCTGCATGTCTGGCGCGTGGCGTGTGCGAGTCGGCGCCGCCTCCTGCGTTTTCCCCCTTTGCCTCTCATCTGTTCGGTCTCCGTCGATTCGCTTTTGGTCGCGCATGGTCGCCGCAAGTCCTGGTTGGCTTTGGTCTCCTCTCTGGGTTCCTTCTCTCGGGTGCTTTGCTGCCGTGTTTGTGCAGGTGGTGATTTCTCCTCCATGACGGTTTCTGCTTTTTCCTAATTCCTGTCGGGGATTTTCTGCTTCCATTGATTGAATCCAGTTTTGTTTTGCAGGGCGGCTCCTATTTCTTTGGGATTCGGTGGATTGGCGACGTTTCGGAGCGCGGGGCGGTGGATTCGCTGGGCATCACTACCGGACTGGACGACGAGGCCACGCCGGTCAGGGCACCACAAAGGAGTCCAGCGCGCTGCATCCGGGCGCAGTGGCCGGGGATCGATTCCACGCCGGGGCCGAGCCAAGGCGTCGTGGCCAGGATCGAATCCTGCTCCCAGTCTTCGACTTCGTGGCCGCCGTCGGCCCTTACCTCGTGTCGCTGTCAGGTAGGACGCCGCGGATCGTTTCCGCGGTTAGGACGCCGCGGTGGAGGAGGAGTACAACGGGAGGACGCCGTGGCTTTTCTTCACACGCCACCAGCCCTGGCGTGGCTGCGGTGCCATGGTGGTCGTGGCCTGGCACCATGGAGGCGCTGAATCCCGCCACCGCTGTTCTCCATACGCCACCAGTCCTCGTGAGGAGGCAGTGCCCCATAGGTCGTGGCCTCGCGCCATGCCGCCGTAAGACGGAGTCGCCGGAACCGGCTGCCGTTGCTCCCCAAAGGTACAGATTGAGTTCCTGCCAGAGGGGCGGTGCTCTATAGGTCGTGGCCTCGCGCGGTGCGTTAAATCATAGTGGCTTAACTTTGGTGAAACTAATCTACCACTACAGATTATTCACTCAAAATCTAAACATTGTCCTGATGATAAAGTACTTCCATTAATTTTCTTTCCATTATCATGGCTTATCTTCTAATTTGGAGATTCATTATGGGAGTGATTCCATTAAGTATCTTGGAAGCTCTACCTACCATGTAGGATATGGGCAACTACATTATAATTTTTCTGATATTTGGGGTAGACGAATTTTGCAGCAAGCAATAGTGGCTTCATATATTTGCATTCGCTGAATACCAATGTTTGTCTATGCGTTCGCATCTTTGTTAGTTAGAGATAATCTGCGAACAACAATGGTTATCTTGGTACAGATAGTTACCGGCTGGAACATCCAGATTTGTTGTGTTACTGATTTTCTCCGAGTTCAGTTAGATGGGTATTTTTTTCTTGCTTAACGCAAAGGATTCCTTCAAACAATTATGTTAAATTTTCCATTTAAGTCGCGTGCAGACAAGTTAAGGAGATCGTTATTTAAGATTGTTCGTGGCTGCTAATTTCAGTTAGGATAGAGAATGTATGTAGAATAGCAGAAGACTACAGCTGATTGAAAGCAATGTTTTTTAGTGAAGTACCATTTATTAAAGTAATATGACATCACAGAAAAGTGTTTTGCTGAATTGGGTTGATATAAATGCAAATTCTCTGGTTATGAAGTTTTTTTGTTTTTCTCTTAGTTTCCTTTCACTGATTGACATTTACTATTGTGAACCTGCAAATCTTGCAAGCTTCTACATAAGTTTCTATTTAGGTTATTTTCTAGCTAATATACTCTCACCTCCTTCTGTTCTGTCAGCTGATACTTGTTGGAGTGTGCTGTTCTGCTAGTGCTGATGGGACGGATCCATATGCCGAGGTTTCATTGCAACCTTTACCCAAGTACGTGATTTCTACTGATGGTTTCACAATGGCATGCATCACATGTACAGATAAGGGTCAAATTTTCCTGTCCGGGCGTGATGGACACATATATGAATTGCAATATACAACTGGATCAGGCTGGCGTAAGTGATGCCTTAAAGTTTGTTTTACCACTGGTTTAGGAAGTGTTCTTTCTAGGTATCAGCTGTAAAATCAGAAATCTGACTCTTTGCTTTATTTCTGGCCACTTGCGTATTCAACTAGCTTGATTTTCAGGTGGGTCCTTCCAAATGAATTTAAGCTTTCGGCTGTTAATCCTATTGTGGATATGGTTATTGATGAGGAGAGGAACACTATCTATGCACGCACTGGAGGCATGAAATTGTTACTATTTGATTTAGGAGCTAGCGGAGATGGTCCTTTGAAAAAAATCACTGGAAAAAAAAACCTTGTTGATCCACGAGATGCACCTTATGGTGGTCGTAGGCCTAATGCACCAAGAGCTGCATGATCCCCGAAAACATCAATACTATGCATATCACCCTTATCGGCCATGGAATCAAAATGGCTCCATGATGTTGTTGTTCTATCAGATGGCAAGAGGTTATTCATTCCTACATGAGGTGGAAGTAGTTCTTCAGCTGGACTCAACACTGGTATGCGGATCTTCAACAAAAACCACATGATGTTTTTCATCTTCCCCACTGAGAGGTGGCCTTCACTGCCAGGATTTATTTTCTCATGAAAGCCTAGCTCTCACCGATGAGAATGATACTTGATCTCGAAAACTCCAGTTATTAGCAACTCTTAAGGTATATAGAGAGAGTTCAAACTCAACTATATAATCCCTATAAGTTTTCATTTGCTATGGAAATCATGTAATCAACTCGAACACAATTTTTTTCCTAGATTTTAATCATGAGTAGGATTAATACGATAGATCTGCTGCAGTTAGGATTTTCGTGGAAGACTATAGATGTGTATCGTGCAATGTACTCAAAATTGATACATGAAGTTATTCTTTCAACTTCAGTTTGGCTAGACCTACTGGAAATATCTTTGTTCAGATTTGTCAGCCCGTGTTGCTGCAAGATATCGCCGGAACCGGCCGTCGTTGCTCCCCAAAGGTACAGATTGAGTTCCTACTAGAGGGGCGGTGCTCTGTAGGTCGTGGCCTCGCGTCGTGCGTTAATTCATAGTGGCTAACCTTTGGTGAAACTAATCTTCCACTACATATTATTCCCTCAAAATTAGAACATTTAAAATACTTCCATTGATTTTTTTTTTCATCATCATGGCTTATCTTGGGTGAATCTAATTTGGAGATTCATTACAGAGGGATTCCATTAAGTATCTTGAAAGCTCTACGCACCATGTAGGAAATGGGCGTCTACTTTTTTATTCGTCCTGATATTTGGAGTAGACAGATTCTGCAACAAACAGCAGTGGCCTCATATATTTTCCTTCCCCGAACATCAATATTTGTCTATGCTGTAGGTCTTCAACAGAAACCAGGCGATGTTTTTCATCTTCCCCACTGAGAGGTGTCCTGCACTGCCAGTATTTATTATCTCAAGAAATCCCAGCTCTCACTGACGAGAATGATACTTGATCTTGGAAAACTCCAGTTATTAACAACTCTTAAGGTATATATATATAGTTCACACTCAACTATATCATCCCTATATGTTTTCATTTGCTATGGAAACCATGTAATCAACTCCGATACAAATTTTTTTCTACATTTTAATCATGGGTAGGATTAATAAGATAGACCTGCTGCAGCGTACGATTTTCGTGGAAGACTATATATGTGTATCATGCAATGAACTCAAAATTGGGACAGGAGATCATTCTTTCAAATTCAGTTTGGCTGGAAATATCTTTGTTTAGATTTGACGGCTACAGATTGAGTTCATAATAGAATGCAACTAAGTTGACTGCCCCTTCTTATATGGAAATATTACATCAATGTTGTGGAGTATCTGGTGCTATAGTAGGCTATTCATCTACTGTTCAATTCCATGTTTTTTGGGGGGTAGTTGATATGGACCCTCAGATGAGGGAAGTTCACCTAGGCATAGACTCTCCTGCCAGTATGTTATTATTTCTTTTCTATTGAAAGCCAATCTTTCAACTTCAGTTTGGCTAGACCTATTGGAAATATCTTTGTTCAGATTTGTCAGCCCGTGCCTCTGCAAGATGGAGTCGCCGGAATCGGCCGCCGTTACTCCCCAAAGGTACAGATTGAGTTCGCGGTGCTCTGTAGGTCGTGGCCTCGTGTCGTGCGTCCATTCATAGTGGCTTACCTTTGGTGAAACTAATCTGCCACTACAGATTAATTCCCTCAAAATAAGAACATTGGCCTGATTATAAAGTACTGCAATTGATTTTTTGCCATCATCATGGCTTATCTTGGGTGAATCTAATTTAGAGATTCATTACAGAGGGACTCCATTAAGTATCTTGGAACATAAACCCACCAGCAATCACCAAGGATCATATAGGAAGAAATGAAGTCTTGAGGCCCTTGATTGTGTAGACAATTGAAAAATTATTTTTGGAAAGTTTATGGAGTGCAACGTCAATTATTTTGGTTGTGGCTTATGTATATTTACACGCAGGATGATATTTAGTTCTTGCTTGTATTGACAAATAGATGTAACATTCTCATGCCAAGTAATGCGCTCTTGCATTACTGGCTCCGCTCATCCCGAGCCTGGCCAAAATCAATGCAATATATTTTGACGCAAGTAGATAAACACTTTCATGTTCTAGCATAGCCTGAAGTTTTCTAGCATATGAAGTAAAAAAATACGTAAAATGATTGAACAACTCTTGATGTCACTTTCAGCTCCCCCCACTCTAAGATCTTTGTTGAGATTGTCTGTCTGATTGCAAGTTCCAATTTTCTAGCTTGAAGTTCTTTTCTCTTATCAGATAATTTGTGTCTGGCTAGGTGTTGGGCTGTTTGGTAGTGGAAGAAAATGAGGAGTCCATGTTGAAGAGGTGCTATGCTTCCGACTACTTTTTTGCAGCGGCCATCGTTATTCACAGATCAGGTGTAAACATTGGGTGTTTCCCAAGTTATCCCGACCTCATTGAGAACAATCGTATGGATTTATAAAAATGAATAAAAACCAAACTCGCGCAGCGAAGCGCGCCTTTTCCTTCTAGTACATATCATATGAACGTGTATATTCCTTGTACAACATCTCGAAGCAAATATATGATAACATTAGGGCAAGCTTCTCGATCCAGCTTCAACACCCATGAACACTAAATCGAGAGAAAATATCCAAATAAAATTTATAACAAAATATCTCTAAGTTCATCTTCAACTCATATATCATCCACGACCACTCCAGAAATCCTCAGTTTTTTTATTTTTTTTCAAGAAGATGCAGATGCATGTCATGACATTAAAAAGAAGAGAATACAGCTTGGTGTAGTTACAAACTACCTGCTACCTGCGATCTATGAGGCTACTCCTCCCGCCTACCTGCTCTCTGCCTGTCAGCAACCCAAGAACTAACGTCCTCTAAAATTCTACTCGCTACAGTCTGCTCCGAAGAAATCAAACGCTCGAAATGACGATTGTTGCGTTCAAGCCACAGACGTCGACAGCATGCTACACTAAGTGTTGCAACTCGACCCTTATTTCTTGGGGTGCAACTAGCCAGCCCAGCCCATCAGGCTATAAGCGCGGAGTCGTAAGATGGGACGAAACACGACAACTCAAACTTCTGAAGCACCGCGATAGGGCATTGTACCAGGAGGTGATCAATTGATTCTGCTGCCTGGTCGCACATTAGGCAAACGGCCGGCCCATTGAGCCCTCTAGCTAGGAGTCTCTCCCCCGTCCAACAACGGTTAAGTAGGGCAAGCCAAGGAACAACTTCTCCTTCAGTGGCGCCCAGCTGCTCCAAAGAAGATCCGCGAAGTCAGCCTACACCGATCCCAGCCATAGGCCTTGGTAGGCCGTTTTTGCTGAGTAGATCCCGTTAGAGGCGAGCAACCATCGGAATTCGTCGGGGGAATCAGAGGGGGGGGGCATGGCTGAGCGCTTGCCAAAATTCTATGAAATGTACGATTGCCCCGACGCTGTTGACGCCGCGGATGCTAGCGATCCGAATGTTGTTCTGCAGGGCCTGATGAAAGGAGAGCTGCAGCCCACTCCTCGGCAAGACGAATTGCAGGAGCTCCGGGGCGATATCTGCAGCGCTCTGCCCATTGATCCATCTGTCGAACCAGAACGTGGTAGTGTGGCCGTTGCCAATGATGCAGTCCATGGCCACACGCGCGAAGGCATCAGCATTGTCTGTCAATTTGAACTGGAGGCCAGACCAAGCACGGAGAGGTCCATTTTTCTCTAGCCAGCGCCACCTTATCCTCAGCGCGTCGTTCAGCAACCGCAGATTGTGTAGTCCCAAACCTCCAAAATGTTTGGTCATGCACACCAAGTTCCAAGCAACTTTGCAACTGCTGCCCTGGCATCATCGGATCTGCGCCGAATAAATGTGTCCAGATTTTATTGATCGTCTTCAAGACCCACGGTGGCAGGTCCAACGACAGCATGTGGTAGACTAGGAGCATCATAAGGACCGAAGAAAGAAGCACCGGACGTCCACCCTCTAGGGAGGTACGCCAAGTGCCCGAACGCCGTGACAACTCATCGATGAGCGGCTGCCAATCTATTTTTCGCAGGGATTTGGGAGAGAGGGGGAGCCCCAAGTACTTGCATGGGAAGGTTGCAATCTGACATGGAAAGGCATCCGAAAGCACAGCCAGTTTGGTCTCCTCACAGCGGATCGGTAACATCGCACTCTTGGCCATATTCGTGCGCAAGCCAGACGCCTCCCCAAAACCCTCAAGCAATAGATAGGCCGCCTCCAACTCCGCCGTGCAAGGTCGAAGAAACATCGCGACGTCATCCGCGTACAGGGACAAGCGATTGATGCCTGTGTTGGTGCCTTGACGGGGAGGCTTCTTGATGATGATTAAGTCCCCGGCAACGGCGCCAGAAATTTCTTGATTGCTTTGATGGTGTGTTGGAAACCCCAAGAGGAGGGTTTGATGAGCAAGTGGCAAGAATTTCCCCCAGTTAAGAACCAATTTTATCAATCCAATAGGAGGAAGATGATCTCGGGAAGGTTGATGCCACTGGCGGTGGTGATGGAGCCTCACCGGTGTCAGCAACAACGTGGAACCTGCACACAACACAACCAAAATACTTTGTCCCAACGGTGCAGTGAGGTTGTCAATCTCACCGGTCTTGCTGAAAACAAAGATTAGACCTATAGTGTAGAAAATAATGTATGATTGCAGTAAGTAAAGAAAGCAGAAAATTGTTGTGGTTTGTTTAACAGTGTGGAAAATGGACCGAGGTTCATAGGTTCACTAGTGGTGTCTCTCCATAAAGATAACATGTTGCGTGAACAAATTACAGCTAGGCAATTAACAAATAGAGGTTGCACCGTAGTTCACATTATAACATGATGACTACTATGATATTTAGTGTGGGCATTACAATAAAATACATAGACTGAAATCCATCTGCATCTATGACTAGTAATCCACCCTTAGGTTATCATCCGAACCCCCTTAGGTATTAAGTTGCAAGCAACAGATAACTGTATTAAACAATGTGTGTAATGTAAGCAATGATTGTACACGCGGGCACTCATATCGCTATTTTCTCCCTAGTGGCACCAGCACATCCTCCCCCGTCACGTTTCTGTCACTCGAGCACAGGCGAAAAGGAGGCATGAACCAACTATCTAGCATAAATACTCCCTCTTGGAGTCACTATCAACTACTTGGCTAGACAAACCACTACCGACGGAAAGAATGCAAGATCACAAATAACATATGCGATAAATACTATAATCAACTTGGCATAAGTTTAATATTCATCGGATCCCAACAAACACATCATATAGAATTACATAAGATCAATCTCGATCAAGATAGGCTGCTCACGAGATCTAAACATGGAGGCATATGAGGAGAAGACAACCATCTAGCTACTGCCATGGACCCGCAGTCCAGAGATGAACTACTCACGCATCACTCCGGAGGCAGGCATGGTGATGTAGAAGCCTCCGGTGATGATTTCCTCTCCGGCAGGGTGCCGAGAGGCAGCTCCAGAACCCCCCTGATCTAGGGTTGACGACGATGGCGGTTGCGGAACTTTCCGGTGATTTTTTATCAGGTGTCTAGGATTTTCCATCAGGGGGGATAAATAGGCGAAAGTGTAGAGGCAGTGTAGGCTAGGAGGCCCCACACCTATAGCTGGCGCGGCCAGGGGGCCGCGCCACCCTATGGTGTGGCCCCCCTAGTTCCCGTCTTCGACTCTCCTTAGGTGTTCTGGATGCTTCCGGGGAAAATAGGCACTTCGGGCTTTGTGGGGTCCAATTCCGAGAATGTGTTGTAACACCTGGGGTGTTACCCTGAGTAGAAAGTTGTTTGTTTTCTTTTGCTTTGCATCACATGCATCATATGCATTGCACCATGTTTTTTCAAAACAACTCAAAATTCAAACCACTTTAAACTTTCACACATGTCCAAAATTTCCAATTGAAAGTTGCAAACTAAACAACTCAAATTGTTTTCAATAGGTTGAAGTTGAAATTATTTAAATTGCCTGATAATAAAATTCCTTTCTATTAACACCCAAATGGTAATTTCAAATTCAAAAGCAATTCAATCATAATGGGCATGATCCCAATTGTGGTTTAAGAATTAAAATCTTCCAAACATTTTATAACTCACAAAGTTTTCATAGTATTTGGACTTATTAATTAAAACTTGTTTATTTCCAAAATTCCAAACCAAACCCTATTTGAAATTCAACTAACAATTTAATATCAAATTAATAATTCAAATTGTTGAAAATAAGTTAACCTACCTTGATGTTGCTGTTTTGTAAATCAAGTAAAAATATTTTCATAAATAAAAACCCTAAAAACCTCTCTCTCTTTTTCTCTCTTCCTTCTACAAAAAAAAACTGTGAACAGAAAAAAAATAAAAGAAGAAAAAAACCCCTTTGAGGCTGGGGAGGCAGGCCAAGCCCACCTACAACCCAGCCCACCACGGGCCCAACCCTTAGCGCTGCAGCCCACTGCTCTTTCTTCCTCGTACGGATGCAGAGAAGGACCTGCTGTCGCTGTCGTGCCCCCACCATGGACCCCTGCTTGCTCCACCTGCTCCCGAGCCCTACAAGACCCCAACCCGTGCCCTAACCCTAATGTTCTCCCTCTTCCTCCCGTCGCCATCCTTCCTCTCCCCCTCGGAATCCCCCTCCAAAACCACTGCCTTTCTTCTGAAGATTACTGAACCTCACCATGGCCGCACCTTGGCGACCATGGCGCCGCCGCGCTGCTTGTCGCCGGCCCGCGCTCTCAACGGGAATGGAACCAGGAGGGTTCCATCCCCGTTTCTCCCGAAGAGGCCCCGGCCGGAGGACGCCTGCATCGGCCGCGGCGTCGTCGTGCTTCACCGGCGGGAACCTGCTGCTCCCTCCTCCCTCTCCGCTCGACAGCAACCGCGAGCCCACGCGTCCCCGGCAACGGCGCCTCCGCGGCGACACCACGGTGAGCTCCTTGCCCTAGGGCTCCCTCCTCCTCCCCGCTGCTCTGTGATTTCCCGCCGTCGCGCGGAGACCCCCGCCATCGAGCGGCAGGCCGCCGGCCGCCTCCTTTTCTTCCGATCGAGAAACAGGTGAACTGAACGATGGTTCAGTTCAGTTCGCGAATCAAGCCCACCTCATAAACCCCCACGCCCTACACCTTTACACAAACGTGACAGTAGCGCACTGGTTAGGACCCTTTGCGCGCAAGCCCCAGGTCCTGGGTTCGATTCCCCCCCCCCCCCCCCCCAGGCAGAAAAGCCACACCCTTTTATTTCTGTTTTTTTCTTTTCTGCCCGAATTTCAGAAACATAGATCTGAGCAATTAATTCTAAAATCAATATAAAATTGAATTTTGCTCCAAATTGAATGATTCAAATTCCTGTGGATTCATAATTTTGTGCTCTTTCTGTTAATGTCAAGTTTGCAACATGTTTCTGTAATAACTTTTGCGCTAAATAATTAATTACTGAAAATGCAATAAAAATTGGAAACTTTGGAATTTCATAACTTGAGTTTGGTTCACCCAAATTGAGCAAACTTGGGCTCTAAAAATTTGTCTTAACAAACTCTACACATTGGTATTTTATTTGGCCACAATTGAATTAATTTTGAACATGTTTCCCTCTGTTTACTAAAAAGGGCAGAATAAGAATGTTTATGAAAACTTGCATAATAAATTCAATAATAACCCAAAAATTATGTTTAATAGCTCAAAATGTTCAGTGAAACATTTTCTACATGTTTCCAACCTTTCCCATAAAATTTGTTTAATGTTTTCCTAAATAAAAGTGGTGCAATAATTCAATGCTTTAATTAAACCCTTTTAAATTGCAAAATTCATAACTTGGGCAATTCAAATCCAATTCCAACATGTAAAATATGTTTTCCATCCCATTTTTCATGAACTTTGCAAATATAAACTTTGTTTTCTGTTTTGAATAATTTAAATTGCTGAAAACAACTGTTTCTTATTTAATACAATTAAAATTGCCAAATTAATAACTTGCTCATTTTAATTCCAAATCCAACAAATAAAATATGTTTTCATACCAGAAAAATGCACTTAATCTATTCATGCCATCCATGTTCATGTTTGCACCTTGCATGTTGCATTTGTAGTAGTGTTATGTATGTTCACCTAATAGATAAATATGGAATGTGTTGGGGTATTTAATTCAATTGTTGCCCTATTCCATTTAATATTGCTTAACTCACCTATCTATTGTTTTCCATGCTAAACAACATTTAACTTGATGGTTAGATAAACAACTTGAACCAATCCCTATTTCTCCGGACTCCAGTTCCGATTAAATTGCTTAAGCTGTTTCCCCTGTTGCATCTTGCCATGCCATGCATATAAAATAGGATCATGCTGGATCTTTTGCCGTAGTAGTAATTGTTGCATCCGGTGTTTGTTCTAGTTCGTTGCTTCTTCGCGGATAGGACGCTGAGATGATGTGAGCAACGACAAGTTCTGCGGATGTACCTCTACTTGCTGGATTCCAGGCAAGTATACTCACTTGCTATCCGTGTTACCTTTCATCACTTGTTACCGATTCTTTCCATTGTTCTTATGCTAGCCTTATGTTTCGATGCTTGTGTCTCGATCCTATCATATGTTTACCTTGCAGTCATGATATAGCCTTTCCTTCCACTTCCTATTAACTGTTGCTTGTTTACCTTGTTGGCCCTCGTGTTGTAGTTGCATGCTTAGTGTTGTTTGCGCTCAAGTCTTGTTGTCCGTCTTATCACCTGTTTAGTTGATAGTTGGGTTTCAATTCAATCAACAACATGTTAATGTTTTGGGTAATGATAATTTGATGATAAGGCACCGGCAGGAGGCCCGGGTTAGGGTTTTGAAGCCTGCTAGTGTCGAACTTAATTAGGAAAAGAGTCTTGTCTACTGATCCATGATGAGCGTGCTCACCGCATCCGGGTGGTAGTATGGGACCCCCCTCGATTTAGACCTGATCTGCAGCTTGTCCGAAGAGCCACACTTAGTTCGGGTGTTCCATTTGCTACTTTGCATAATGGGTTGATCCCCCATGGTTACTGATGATGATGATGATGATGCATATAGGGCGAGGCCTGTGGTGCCGGGGGGTGTGGTTTTCACCCTTGCGCTTAGGTTAGGTCGGACTGGCCGGGACCTTATAGCTCCGTGGCTCCTAGGACAGGTTGTCGAGATGGTTCGAGTCGTGTCGAGCCAACCTGAGTTTTAGTTGGTGGCTTGAGTGTGTACGGGTACTGGAGCACACCCTGCAGGGATAAATCTTCTCGAGAAGCCGTGTTGTCCGCGGTTATGTGACGACTTGGTGAAAGTGCTGGCTAACAAGTACTCAGACAACTTACACCTAATGATAATAACTTGACTAGTGATATAGATTACCTCCACCATATAAATGATGTCACCCTAATCAACCGTGTGAGTTTCCTTGGGTTGCTTCCTTAGTAGGGGGTAACATTGGATGGGTTTGTTTGAAGTTAGTTGTAGTTGGTTACGATACGCGATCTTATCTTCTTTCTGTTAGCCGGAAGGTGTAGCGTGTTTCTGTAGTTGGTTAGTGCCGCCCGCTGCCGCTCCTTTGCAATAACCCCTTCCTTCCGTTGTACCCAAAGTATTTGTATCTTGTGATGACTGGTTACGCCGGTATATTGTGAGTATGGTTTATCCCCTTGCCAGTACTTAACCGTACTGACCCACGAATCCCTTTTTCGTGGCTGCATATTCAACATTGCAGTCAACAGGTTTGAAGTCTGACGACGTTAGCTTGGGAATCCCTCCGGCTTGGCCTGGGCAGGGATTGGACGCTCTCGGTTATCTTCAGGACTCTTAGTCCAATTTGTATCTTGTCCGTAGTCGGACACTATGTTGTTTCTTCCGCTGTTATTTGGATCTTTGTATTGTATCAGTTGTATCCTTGACTCGTTTGAGTCGTCTTGTATAAATCTCTTCTGTTGTTGTGGATTATTCGTGAACTGTTGTAATGATTATCACAAGTGGCAACCTGGAATCGGTTATTATGCGGATTTGGCGGGAATGCTGAAATCTGCATAGTGCCCGATCCCGGGGCGTCACAAATGGTATCAGAGCCAGGTTCCGATTCCCGATGTTGTCTCGATACGAATGGTTATCGAACCAACGGGTCCGCAAAGCCTGTAGGATAACCTCGCTAACGGTCGTGTTTCTAGTGTGTCCAAAACTATTTCTGCTAAACTATTTTGGAAACCTCTCAATAGGATTCTTGTTTTCTCCTTATCTCTATTCTATTCCCCTCCCATCTTATGTGTTTTGGAGTCTCTTCCCTTATCTATCTTTCAAAGTGTTAGGATCCTACGTGGGTGGACGTTTTCTGAGCCTTTAACCTAATAGGTACGATCATCGGAAGATTCCTGGTGGAAGCACATCGTCATCAGCCCGAGCAAGAATCTCTTGTTAGTGGTGTCGAGAAGCCCTTGTTAGTGTTGTCGAGGAGATCAACTGGAAGCATGAAGAATCGATAGTTGAATTTCTTTCCCCTCCTGGGTTAGCAGGTGGATTGCGAGGGCGCAATCCCTTGTTAGTGGTGTCGTCTATAACACCTGGGGTGTTACCCTGAGTAGAAAGTTGTTTGTTTTCTTTTGCTTTGCATCACATGCATCATATGCATTGCACCATGTTTTTTCAAAACAACTCAAAATTCAAACCACTTTAAACTTTCACACATGTCCAAAATTTCCAATTGAAAGTTGCAAACTAAACAACTCAAATTGTTTTCAATAGGTTGAAGTTGAAATTATTTAAATTGCCTGATAATAAAATTCCTTTCTATTAACACCCAAATGGTAATATCAAATTCAAAAGCAATTCAATCATAATGGGCATGATCCCAATTGTGGTTTAAGAATTAAAATCTTCCAAACATTTTATAACTCACTAAGTTTTCATAGTATTTGGACTTATTAAATAAAACTTGTTTATTTCCAAAATTCCAAACCAAACCCTATTTGAAATTCAACTAACAATTTAATATCAAATTAATAATTCAAATTGTTGAAAATAAGTTAACCTACCTTGATGTTGCTGTTTTGTAAATCAAGTAAAAATATTTTCATAAATAAAAACCCTAAAAACCTCTCTCTCTTTTTCTCTCTTCCTTCTACAAAAAAAAACTGTGAACAGAAAAAAATAAAAGAAGAAAAAAAAACCTTTGGGGCTGGGGAGGCAAGCCAAGCCCACCTACAACCCAGCCCACCACGGGCCCAACCCTTAGTGCTGCAGCCCACTGCTCTTTCTTCCTCGTACGGATGCAGAGAAGGACCTGCTGTCGCTGTCGTGCCCCCACCATGGACCCCTCCTTGCTCCACCTGCTCCCGAGCCCTACAAGACCCCAACCCGTGCCCTAACCCTAATGTTCTCCCTCTTCCTCCCGCCGCCATCCTTCCTCTCCCCCTCGGAATCCCCCTCCAAAACCACTGCCTTTCTTCTGAAGATTACTGAACCTCACCATGGCCGCACCTTGGCGACCATGGCGCCGCCGCGCTGCTTGTCGCCGGCCCGCGCTCTCAACGGGAATGGAACCAGGAGGGTTCCATCCCCGTTTCTCCCGAAGAGGCCCCGGCCGGAGGACGCCTGCATCGGCCGCGGCGTCGTCGTGCTTCACCGGCGGGAACCTGCTGCTCCCTCCTCCCTCTCCGCTCGACAGCAACCGCGAGCCCACGCGTCCCCGGCAACGGCGCCTCCGCGGCGGCACCACGGTGAGCTCCTTGCCCTAGGGCTCCCTCCTCCTCCCCGCTGCTCTGTGATTTCCCGCCGTCGCGCGGAGACCCCCGCCATCGAGCGGCAGGCCGCCGGCCGCCTCCTTTTCTTCCGATCGAGAAACAGGTGAACTGAACGATGGTTCAGTTCAGTTCACGAATCAAGCCCACCTCATAAACCCCCACGCCCTACACCTTTACACAAACGTGACAGTAGCGCACTGGTTAGGACCCTTTGCGCGCAAGCCCCAGGTCCTGGGTTCGATTCCCCCCCCCCCCCAGGCAGAAAAGCCACACCCTTTTATTTCTGTTTTTTTTCTTTTCTGCTCGAATTTCAGAAACATAGATCTGAGCAATTAATTCTAAAATCAATATAAAATTGAATTTTGCTCCAAATTGAATGATTCAAATTCCTGTGGATTCATAATTTTGTGCTCTTTCTGTTAATGTCAAGTTTGCAACATGTTTCTGTAATAACTTTTGCACTAAATAATTAATTACTGAAAATGCAATAAAAATTGGAAACTTTGGAATTTCATAACTTGAGTTTGGTTCACCCAAATTGAGCACAATTGGGCTCTAAAAATTTGTCTTAACAAACTCTACACATTGGTATTTTATTTGGCCACAATTGAATTAATTTTGAACATGTTTCCCTCTGTTTACTAAAAAGGGCAGAATAAGAATGTTTATGAAAACTTGCATAATAAATTCAATAATAACCCAAAAATTATGTTTAATAGCTCAAAATGTTCAGTGAAACATTTGCTACATGTTTCCAACCTTTTCCATAAAATTTGTTTAATGTTTTCCTAATTAAAAGTGGTGCAATAATTCAATGCTTTAATTAAACCCTTTTAAATTGCAAAATTCATAACTTGGGCAATTCAAATCCATTTCCAACATGTAAAATATGTTTTCCATCCCATTTTTCATGAAATTTGAAAATATAAACTTTGTTTTATGTTTTGAATAATTTAAATTGCTGAAAACAACTGTTTCTTATTTAATACAATTAAAATTGCCAAATTAATAACTTGCTCATTTTAATTCCAAATCCAACAAATAAAATATGTTTTCATACCAGAAAAATGCACTTAATCTATTCATGCCATCCATGTTCATGTTTGCACCTTGCATGTTGCATTTGTAGTAGTGTTATGTATGTTCACCTAATAGATAAATATGGAATGTGTTGGGGTATTTAATTCAATTATTGCCCTATTCCATTTAATATTGCTTAACTCACCTATCTATTGTTTTCCATGCTAAACAACATTTAACTTGATGGTTAGATAAACAAATTGAACCAATCCCTATTTCTCCGGACTCCAGTTCCGATTAAATTGCTTAAGTTGTTTCCCCTGTTGCATCTTGCCATGCCATGCATATAAAATAGGATCATGCTGGATCTTTTGCCGTAGTAGTAATTGTTGCATCCGGTGTTTGTTCTAGTTCGTTGCTTCTTCGCGGATAGGACGCTGAGATGATGTGAGCAACGACAAGTTCTGCGGATGTACCTCTACTTGCTGGATTCCAGGCAAGTATACTCACTTGCTATCCGTGTTACCTTTCATCACTTGTTACCGATTCTTTCCATTGTTCTTATGCTAGCCTTATGTTTCGATGCTTGTGTCTCGATCCTATCATATGTTTACCTTGCAGCCATGATATAGCCTTTCCTTCCACTTCCTATTAACTGTTGCTTGTTTACCTTGTTGGCCCTCGTGTCGTAGTTGCATGCTTAGTGTTGTTTGCGCTCAAGTCTTGTTGTCCGTCTTATCACCTGTTTAGTTGATAGTTGTGTTTCAATTAAATCAACAACATGTTAATGTTTTGGGTAATGATAATTTGATGATAAGGCACCGGCAGGAGGCCCGGGTTAGGGTTTTGAAGCCTGCTAGTGTTGAACTTAATTAGGAAAAGAGTCTTGTCTACTGATCCATGATGAGCGTGCTCACCGCATCCGGGTGGTAGTATGGGACCCCCTCTCGATTTAGACCTGATCTGCAGCTTGTCCGAAGAGCCACACTTAGTTCGGGTGTTCCATTTGCTACTTTGCATAATGGGTTGATCCCCCATGGTTACTGATGATGATGATGATGCATATAGGGCGAGGCCTGTGGTGCCGGGGGTGTGGTTTTCACCCTTGCGCTTAGGTTAGGTCGGACTGGCCGGGACCTTATAGCTCCGTGGCTCCTAGGACAGGTTGTCTAGATGGTTCGAGTCGTGTCGAGCCAACCTGAGTTTTAGTTGGTGGCTTGAGTGTGTACGGGTACTGGAGCACACCCTGCAGGGATAAATCTTCTCGAGAAGCCGTGTTGTCCGCGGTTATGTGACGACTTGGTGAAAGTGCTGGCTAACAAGTACTCAGACAACTTACACCTAATGATAATAACTTGACTAGTAATATAGATTACCTCCACCATATAAATGATGTCACCCTAATCAACCGTGTGAGTTTCCTTGGGTTGCTTCCTTAGTAGGGGGTAACATTGGATGGGTTTGTTTGAAGTTAGTTGTAGTTGGTTACGATACGCGATCTTATCTTCTTTCTGTTAGCCGGAAGTTGTAGCGTGTTTCTGTAGTTGGTTAGTGCCGCCCGCTGCCGCTCCTTTGCAATAACCCCTTCCTTCCGTTGTACCCAAAGTATTTGTATCTTGTGATGACTGGTTACGCCGGTATATTGTGAGTATGGTTTATCCCCTTGCCAGTACTTAACCGTACTGACCCACGAATCCCTTTTTCGTGGCTGCATATTCAACATTGCAGTCAACAGGTTTGAAGTCTGACAATGTTAGCTTGGGAATCCCTCCGGCTTGGCCTGGGCAGGGATTGGACGCTCTCGGTTATCTTCAGGACTCTTAGTCCAATTTGTATCTTGTCCGTAGTCGGACACTATGTTGTTTCTTCCGTTGTTATTTGGATCTTTGTATTGTATCAGTTGTATCCTTGACTCGTTTGAGTCGTCTTGTATAAATCTCTTCTGTTGTTGTGGATTATTCGTGAACTGTTGTAATGATTATCACAAGTGGCAACCTGGAATCGGTTATTATGCGGATTTGGCGGGAATGCTGAAATATGCATAGTGCCCGATCCCGGGGCATCACATGTGTCCAGAACAACTTTTCTGAAACCAAAACAGCAGAAAACAGGGAACTGTCACTTGGCATCTTGTTAATAGGTTAGTCCCGGAAAACGTATAAAAATGGTATAAATAAGGGAGAAAACATGTAGCAATTGGCATAATATGATCATAAATCATCAGAAATTAAAGATACGTTGGAGACGTATCAGCGATGTCTAATGCCCCATCTGGTGAGGGCGGCGAAGATGCCAACGTCCTCCGCCTTTTGAAAAACTGTCGTGAGCACGTCCATGACGATGATAAAGAGCTGTGGCGAGGCTGGGTCTCCTTGTCCTAGTCCACGGGCGTGAAAAATCTGCGCGCCCGGGAAGCCATTCACCAAGACCTTAGTGTTGGCTGTAGCCAACGAGGCGGCCAACCAGGAGCGGAATCTTGGTCTGAAGCCACGTCGCTCGAGCACTTCAAACAAGAAGGGCCAGGAGAGGGAGTTGTCGGATATATACCGAATAGGGGTATATCAGATGGTAGTCATAAGTGCCGGATTACCAGGGTGGCCCAAGTGGTAGTGGGCTATGGTCCATTGGGCGGCCCAGTAACCTGACGCACAGAAGCCGGATTCCAGAAGAACCCGGATCACGGCCCACGTGATCTGGCTTGGAGGAGAAGACGGATTCCTTACTTTCCAAGTTATAGTTACCGTAGTCTTCTAGGTTTCCTATTCTATAAGCCCTAATCCGGCTATTATATAAAGCCGGACGGGAGATGAGATAAACAGAGAAGAAGCTATAGGCTAACTCGCCGGGACGTTGATCCTCTGCGAATAGCTAGATCTAAACCTCACATTGTAATTCTATACACAGGCTTTAGCCCTGATTAGTGAGATTGCAGGAGTAGGAACGTCGTACTGTCGCGACGTACCGAACCTGGGTAAAACCTGTGTCCATTGTCCACCACGCGATCCCGTTACCCCACGTCTCTACCGTAGTCTCATGGCACCCCCGTCTATGAAAACTACTACGATGTTTCGACAGGAGTCGAACACGCGCGCGATGTCGAGCTTCAGGAACAACGCGGGAGTGCGCTTTCGATGGAAGGTCTTGAGTGATTGATTAACCAGCATGAAGTTGTTCTATATAGTACGGCCTTTGATGTAGGCACTTTGATTCGATGCCACCAATTCATGGAGTTTAGGGGCCATACGGTTGGCAAGCGCCGTCGAGAAAATCTCAACACTGTGCAGAATTATGATGGGACGGAATTCCTGAATATCTGCTGCCCTGGCCTTTTTTGGAAGGAGAGTGATGAACGCGCTGTTTAAGGACCGGAAACTCCTGCTGTCAGAATGAGTGAGGTGATCGATGAATCTCATCCGATAGCCTTTAATGAGGGGCTAGCAAGAACGGGGCCCGGGGCCTTGTCCGGAGGTAAACCCATGATAGCCTCAAGAATTTCTTTTTCTGTGAAATCTGAGTCCAATTCAGGAAGATCAACCGCGGGAAAGTTGAGGGAGTCCAAGTTGAGCGTGGCAGTGCGGGGGCTGGGCGTGCCGACGAGGTTCTCGAAGAAACCAGTGCTGATATCGTTCATGCCCTGTTGTGACGTGGCAATTCTTCCATCACGGGACAGTTTGAAGAGATGATTACGCCGTCTTCGGTTGCTAGCATGGGTGTGGAAATATGCGGTATTCGCGTCCCCTTCTTGGATCCAGAGAAGCCTCTATCGCTGCCTAGCGATGGTGCGCTGCAGGGAAGAGAGCCCGAGGAGACGTTTATTAAGTTGTTTCCATAGACAACTTTCTTCGAACGAGAGGGATCTGCATTCCTGGGCCTTATTAAATTGAAGTATGATCTCGTTCCCGGGCACCAGCTGCTTCTTGATGTTGCCCACCCGCTTCTGGCCCTAGGAGGCAAGCAAACAGCCCGTGGCTCGCAGCTTGGTATCAAACACGAGAAGGGGATCATTGTGAGTCGTGGGGTGCGTCCAAGCTTGCTCAACCGCCTCTTGAAAACCACCCTGAGCGGGCCAGAAGCTCTCAAAATGGAATCGCCGTTTGGTGTGGAAGCAAATGTTGGTCGACATTTGAATCGCGCAGTGATCCGAGATGTTTGTCAAGAGGGCATGGAGCAAGCTCTTCGGGAACGTAGTGTCCCAGTCAACAGAGTAAAACCACCGATCCAACTTGGCAACGGTTGGATTGACGTGCTCGTTAGACCAAGTTAACCATCTTCCTGTGAGAGGTTCTTCCACCAGTTCCAGATGATTGAGCAAACGTTTGAACCTCCCCATCATGCGTTGATTAATGACGCCTTGGTTTTTATCCGCCGCATCAACAATTAAGTTGAAGTCGCCCGCCACTGTCCATAGTCCGTTGCAGCAAGTGCGGATCTCCTTAAGCTCCTCGAAGAAATCCTGCTTCAGGGAATCGTCCGTGGGGCCGTAGACAGTAGTGTGCCACCTCTCTCCGCTGTCCACAAAGGAGAAGAAAGCTGTCAGAGAGAAATTGTCGACGCGCTGGTAGGAAACCGTTACCAATCTGGTCTGCCATGCAACGATAATCCCCCAGCCGTGCCAACCGCGGGAAGAAACATGAAACCATCATACCGCGGCCCCAACAATTGCATAATAAGAAAATGAACCACATGCTCTTGCTTAGACTCTACAAGGCATATCACGGAGGCCTGGCAATCAGCAGCAAGATTACGTATTGTCGTATGCCTATTCTTATCATTTGTGCCCCTAATGTTCCATACCCTATGGAATGATTAACCAAATCCATGAAAAAGGCATGCAAGATCAGCAAGGTCCAAGGCCTAAACCAGGACGGCATCCGCTTCTGCGATCGGCACAGTGAGGCCAAACAGGGAGGCGAGCGCCTGAATCTGCTGGGTGCTAGGGGGGCCTCGAAGTAGGCCGCATAGGCAGCGAGATGCGTCTCCGTGACAACTTCCTCCTGGGATGCGATTCCCAACTGTGCCATCAACAGTTGCTGAGAGCGCTTGATTGCCAAAGACGACCGAGAGCGAGCCTTGATGGCGAGCCGTGCGCTGCGCCTGCGGTCAGATTCAGGGACGAACTTGTACATGCGTCGCCTGACGTCCTGCACGTTCGGAAGGGGGAGCAAGGGAGAAGCGATGTGAGCACGAATCTGTGAGATCAAACCCTCAAGATGTTGTGGATCCTTGCTTGTGTCCACAGGTGTTGAGGGACCCGTTGCCTTGAAGCATAGCGAGGTGGGCTTCCGTATTCCCTGCGTGCGGTGGGCCTTGGGCCTCAGGTGCCGTGAGAGCCCAGCAGAGGGGGGAGCCAGCTGGCGGCGAATTCTGCATGGTCGTCTGTACTGGGATCGCCTCCACCGAGACACGTGGCCCACTAGATACACTGCTCAGGGCCACCTCAAGGGAACAACGAACACGGGAGCCGCCCGACAGAGTAGACATACTCTCCGAGGCATCGAACGATCCTCCTAGGGAACCACAACAGTATGTCAGCAAGGCGATGTCCCACCGTGTCGGATCAAAAGTGGTCGGGTCCACTTGTCCCGCAGCTTTCCTCAGGTGATCCTGACCATAAACCGCCAGATCTTCCAAAGAGGTGCAGGCTGCACTGGCTCCTCAGACTGGCCCACGGCTTGGAGCGTTAGACCGCCAAAACCAGTAGCGGACTGGACACCCGGCGAAGCAGGACCGGTCTAGAATGTTGTGGAAGGCCCTGGCTTGTCTTGGATTTGCAACGTGGCCGACGGCGCCAAAATTTGAACCCTGCCGTGGTCTTCACTGCCCATCACCATAGCTGGCACATGACGGGGGGACGTCACCGGGCACCAAACTTTGTTGCAGAGGAAGGGCCCACCACTCTCCACCGACGAGGAGGTCGGCATGAGGGAACTGCCGTCCATGGAACTGACAGCACACACACCTCGACCATGGTGCCTGCCGCGACCGGCGGCGCCATTCCCTTGACGGCAAGGGCCCGTCACAGTGTCCTCACTGGAGCGGTCATGGCCAGCGTCTCGACGATCGCCACCGCCAGGCGGCTGAGGGCCGCCCTAGCTTTCCGCAGGCGCATCACCCTTGGGGGTGGGGCCTTCCCTGAGAATCTCCATTGCCATACGACGATGGCGGGGGAGGCGGATCTGAGGGACTGCTCGGCGCGTGGAGGATGGCCTCCATGACCGCGAACCAAATGCCGTACCGGAGTGACCTCTTGTGTCCTGCCGCCAGGTTGCCCCTATGAATGGTGAGGCAGGAGCCCTTGTCCGGCTCCATGACATCCAGCCACTTGCGCGAGGGGACCGCCGCCGGTGACCTCGTCCATATCTGCACCGTGAACTTCGACATGTCGGACCGCTCCCTAGTTGCAGGCGCCACGTCTTCGATCCAGCCGGCGTCCAGCAGGAGAGCCTGAGCCGTCCGCATCTCCCAAGCATGGGCTGGAAGGCCAAACAGGTCCACCGTGGCAAGGTACGGCGCGCCCTGCAGCGTGGCGTGGTCTTGACGAATCCATTGCTTGAGGATGAGGAAGAATCCCGGACCGGCCATCACCGGCGCATGAACTAGCTTGTAGCGGGCCTCCGCCGTGTTGCATAGGATGAGGAAGTCCGCGGGGTAGTACGCCCTGATGGAGAAATCGTACGAAGTGAGATGCATCTCCGCGTGGATGGCCGCGGCGGCATCCGAGAGGTCCACCACAGAGCGCGCGCCGGTGACCATCACCACCACCGCCCATTCCAGCTACTCATCTAGGGCCACCATGCCCTCCGAAGGCGTGAGAACACACACGCCAATCTCATCGTCCACCGCATCCGTCCTGGCACCAGCCCTGTCCTCCGCATCAAATGGCACTTTGAAGGAAGCCGAGGGCGCTGCGCCACGAAGGACTCCACGAGCATCTGCTCCAAGAGGGGGCGGGGGGCAGCCGAGAGAGCCGCCGGTGTTACCGGAGGGGAAGAGGCCGCCGTGGGACCATCGGGGAGAGGCGGAGAGGTGCGACGGGAGGCAGGCAGTAAGAGTCGACGGCATGCAGCGTCAGGAGCGGGGCCAGAGTCGGCGGCCGGAGGGCTGCGCGGCCTTTTCGCTGTGCATCCTTTTGATTCATGTCTGGTGCCCGCGCACTTGATGCCACTTGGTGTCGTTGGTGCACTTGGCCGAGACGTGGCCCTCCTGACCGCAATTGTAGCAGAGCCCCCAGAGAGCCGGAGGGACCTTGTTGCTGGAACGCACCGTCGGGCGCGGAGCAAGACTGCGCCTTTCTGCCTTCTTGGAGGTAACCAGCGTCCAGCCGGGAACCGTAGAAGCTCGCGAGGGGCCAGACAGAGGCGCCACGACCACCGAGCGCAGCCTATGGGGAGCGGCGGTCTCCGTCGGAGGGGTGCCTGTCCTCGGAGCAGCCGGGCGCAGGGGCGAGCTTAGATCTGACGCGAGAGCCGCACCCTTTCCCCGGAAACAGAGCCACCCTCCATGGGGGAGGGGGGAAGGGATGGAGGGGTGGGCGACGACGGCGGGAGCGGCCGACGGCGGGAGAGCAGGGTGGCTTCGAGCGAGATCAAGCGAGAGACTCCTCACGTAAATCCTCAGTTTTGTTTTGTTTTGTTTGCCCAAGTAGAAGATTAAGTTCAGTTTGACAGTCAATATTTCTTCTTTCGGCTACATCTTCCAAGTTCAGACACCAACAAAATAAACGAATTTATGCCTACATGTACGGGTGCACTTCTTGTAGCTTTATGCAAGATTGAGGCAAAAGATGCAGAGCGAACCAACCAGTGGTTGGATGGTTAGGAGGGTGCTTGTATCCCCAGCCCACCAGAGTTCAAACCCCAGGTTTGACACCTGTGTGTCGCATTTAGGCTGAATATTCTTTCAGTGGGAGGCGACGTTCCCGTCGACAGCGAGGCGCCTGTGGTGACTTCGTCAATCTCAAGACCCACCGACTCAGTCTCTCTGAGGTGCTCATAGGGGTAGGGTGTGCGTGTGTGCGTTCATAGGGGTGAGTGTATGCGCGTGTTTGTGAGCGCTTGCCTATGTACTGTGTTTCTCAAAAAAAAAGGCAAAAGATGCAGAGTATTTCCCCTTCACGTGCTGATGCTCCGAGGCCTAGCGTGCCTATGAATATGTACGACATAACCTTTTATATAGAAATATGTTGATACAATCAAATTACCAACCAATTGACAGCGGATCTAACTAAATAAAAATTCTTATTTTACTTCTAAATGAAACTATATCACGTATCTGCACGATTGTTATCTCAAGCAAAGAATAGCAGCACCGGTATCAAATTCCTAGATCCTTGGTTCTTCATACCATATGTAAATGAGTAAATCCAGCTTTATGTACCAAATCTGGAAGTAGGAGAGCGGACGAAGCACCACCATGATAATGTAAGAAACAGCTGACACGCCTGTGAGAATAGAACATAAAGCAGTTGTGCAACTCTGAGGGCATCTCTAGTCGCCCCCCAGAGCCCCCCAGGCGGCCTTTTTAGCGCCGGAAGCGGCGAATAGCGCCGTTTCTGCACCAGTCGGCCCCCCAGAAAGCCAAATAGCGCCGAAACGGCGCTACTTCGCGCCGCGGCATCCAGGCCAAACCCAGCCCGCTGGGTTCGGCTTGGGGGGGCGAAACTGCGCTGCAGCCCGCGCGGGCCAGCTCTGTCAGTGACGCGGCGAAAAAACGCGGGAACAGAAACCCCCGTGATCATCTTCATGGCTCCCGCGTCGGTCAAAGGCTGCCGACGTTTATGGCGTGGCGGCCGTCCAGTGCATGCGCCCGTTCAAAGGCTGCCGGAGTAATGGCGTGGCGGGCGGCAGCGAGGGGACGCGGCGCAGTAAATGCCCGGCGGGCTACAAAATTCCGCCGCCGCTCGCCGCACTCCCCATTTTTCCACCTCGCTGCTCCCTCACCCTTCCTCCTCGGCGCTCTCCTCTCTCCCCTTGCTCTCTTCTTCCTCCTCGCAGCAGATGGCCAACTACGACGGCGCCGCCGTCGCCAACGGCTGGATTCGCCGCCACCTTCGCCGGAACGAGGCGTGCGCGCTGTACCGGGCGGGCTACCCGTGCCCGCCGGACATGCGCCTCCCGAGCTCCGGCGGCGGGCAGCCTCGCTGGACCCTCAGCGTGGGCGGAGTGCCCGTGCCCCCGATCCTTTCGACGGACGCGGAGTTCCGTCAGGCCATCGCGGAGGTGCCAAGGCCTGCCGGCGGACGAGGCTGCGCAGCTCCACTGGAGGCCGCACGGCAAGGACGCCTTCTGGTGGCAGGAGCTCCAGCGCCGCCGCGACGCCGACCTCGCCGCCGAGGGCAACAACGGCCCCGTCGAGGGCCGCACCAACAGCCAGGGGCGCAAGCGCTGGTGGGAAGGCCAGCACCGCACTCTCGAGTGGGTGCTGGATTACATCCACGCCGACAACGAGCCCCGGCTGGAGATGCCGCCCCGCCCGAACCCCTCGTGGGCACCGCAGCGGATGGGCGGCGGCTCGTCGTCGGCCACCTCGTCCTCCTCCGGCGCGCAGTCTATGTCTCTCACCCCTCCCCTTCTAAACTTCGGCGCTCCTGTCACCAGCGGCAGCGTCCTGTGCATCGGCGAGCCACGCCAGCGGCAGGACGCCAACTTCGAGCGCACCGTCCGCCCCAACACGGAGGTGGACGAGGACGAGGACGAGGAGTGGCCCGACCTCAAGGTCGCCGAGGAGCTGTCGCGCAACACGCTCCAGCCTGTCTCCGACGACGTCGCCGAGGACTGGAGGCTGCGCGACAGCACCGCCGAGGAGCTGGAGCTCCAGCGCCGCCTGCTCGCTGAGGCCGAGCAGCGCAAGGCGTATCGCGAGCAGTAGGATGCCGCCAATGCGGCCCGCCGCCGCATTCCTCTCCCGCCGCAGACGAGGGAGGTCCCCTACGTCGTGCTCGACCCCGACTCCGACGAAGAAGCCGAGGTCCTGCGAGCCCTTGCGGTGAGCAGGTGGGGCGACTCCGGCGCGGGGACGAGCAACACTGGCTGCAGCGATCCCGGCCAGGGAACGAGCAGGCGTGACGGCGACGGTCCGGACGACGACGACGACGGCGGCGACGACATCGACTACAGCCAGGCGATCGCTGCGCGCCTAGGACTGAAGTAGTTTAGTTTTTTTTAGTTTAAATTTACTATTTTTAGTTTAAATTTGCGTCGAAATGTATGAACTTTGCGTGAATCAATAAAATGCGCCGAGTTTCATAAGGAGAGTTTTTTTGGGCCGAAAGTTGGGTTCGGGGGGCGACTGGGAAGCCTGCCCCCTAGGTTCCATATTAGCGCCGTTTGGCGCCGCGGCGGCCCCAAAACGACGATGTTTTGGGCCTTGGGTGGGTGCAACGACTGGAGATGCCCTGAGGAAGCACCACAGCGCCCGCGTGAGCATCCCATCCTTCCAATCGAGCATGGCGCGAAAAGGCAACGGCGACAATGAACCGGCGCGCCCCAAGCTGGGCGACATGCATGGGATTTTGGGTCAGGGGAGGGTAGCCGCCGGACCTCTGCGCGTGGCTAAAGCAGCCGAGGCGGGATCGAAGCAAACCGGGCTACCCCAAGCTAGATGCCCTGTAGGGGAGTTTGGGGTAGGGGAGTATAGTCGTCGGACCTCTGCGTGTGGCTAAATGTAACGCCCCGGGGTTTTCCTCAAGTTTTGTGTTTGTTTTTCTCTTTTGCATCATCCAATTATGTCATCATGTGATTCGCATTAAAACTCATAAAATATTTAAATTGTGCGAAACCTAAATTTTCATAAACATCTAAGTTGAAATTGTTGCCTCAAATCTATTCTTAATTAGTGGGAAAAAAACAATCTCTGAGAAATAATAACACAAACCCGGAAATAAAATGTTTTGAGAGAAGAGAGAGCAGCCCAGCAGCCAGCTGGCCTGGCCCAAAGCCAACCCAGCAGCCCACCAAAGGTCCTCCTTCCTCTCCTTACACTCACGCGAAGGGCGTGACCCTCCCTCCCCTCCTGTTGCTTTCCTCCAGTAAAAGCAGAGCACCACCGCAACTATCACACCCACCTGCTCCCTCGAGGATTAATAACACATTAGTGGTTCTCATCCCTAAGGTTGCGACGCCTGAAGAGTTGGGACAGTACAGGCCGATAATTCTATGTAATGTGATTTACAAAATCGCCTCGAAGGTCGCGGCAAATAGGCTCAAAGGAATGCTATCAGAGATTATATCCGAGGAACAGTCATCTTTCGTGCCAGGGCGGCTTATTACCGACAACATCATCACAGCTTACGAATGTCTACATTTTATGAAAAGGAGGAGGGCTAGAAATCTTCGTTGTTGTGCGCTGAATTGGACATGAAGAAGGCCTACGATCGCGTGAAGTGGAGCTACTTGAGGGCTATCATGCTGAAGCTCGGTTTCCATAGGCAATGGGTCGATATGATTATGAGGTTGGTAACCTCAGTCTCCTTCTCGGTACTAGTTAATGGAGAAAGTACCGAGAGTTTCATCCCCTCAAGGGGAATTCGGCAGGGTGATCCAATCTCCCCCTATCTTTTCCTGTTGGCAGCAGAGGGCCTTTCGTGCCTGTTAAAATCTAGAAACGAGTCATCGACCCTAAACGGTATCAAAGTGGCTACAACAGCACCAATGGTTAGCCACCTTCTATTTGCAGATGACAGCCTGCTGTTTTTCAGGACAAACAGGGAGAATGCGGAGGAGATCAAATATGTACTAGGGATTTACTACAGAGCTTCGGGTCAGCAGGTAAACATGGAAAAATCATCTATTCATTTTGCAAAAGGTTGTAGTGATGTGTTAAAAACAGAAATCATGAATCTCTTGTATGTGCACAAGGAGGCGTTAAGTGAGAAATATTTAGGCATGCCATCTGATGTGGGAGCAGTGACAAACAGTGCATTCAAATATCTGAAAGATAGAGGTGGAAAAGAGTGCAGGGTTGGATGGAGATGCTTCTTTCGGCTGGAGGCAAAGAGGTTCTGATTAAGTCAGTTGCGCAAGCTATCCCAACATATTCCATGTCATGTTTCAGGCTACCACAAGGTTTATGTAATCATCTCAATGGTCTGATTCGGAATTTTTGGTGGGGTAGTAAGGAGAGAAAAAGAAGGACATGCTGGGTTGCATGGGAAGATATGACTAAATCTAAGTACACGGGAGGTTTAGGATTCAGGGACATTGAATTATTCAATCTTGCACTTCTCGCAAGACAAGCCTAGAGGATGGTACAGGATCTGGATACCCTAAGTGCACGCGTGCTGAAAGCTGTTTATTACCCAGACAGTGAGTTCTTGGAGGCTGGTGTGGGATCTTCTCCCTCTCAGGTGTGGAGAGCTATTGTTGAGGGGAAGGATGTCTTGAAGCAGGGCTTGATACGCAGAATTGGTAACGGAGAAGGAACAAACATCTGGAACATGAACTGGCTCCCGAGAGATGGCATGCTGCGACAAGTTCACTGTCCATAGGATGATCCCCCTTTCCTTGTGAGCGAACTCATCAACATGCACACACGGTCTTGGGATGAGGAGAAGGTACGTAAATACTTGGTACCAATGGATGCGGATATCACACTCAATATCCCTCTTCCGTCACGACGGCAAGATGTTGTTTGGGCCTGGCACTATGATAAGAGGGGCCTATTCTCGGTGCGATCGGCATATCGCATGCTCGTGCACACACGCGAGCGAAGAACCGCGTGGTTGGATGGCCGAGCAGGGACATCTGATGCAAAGAAGCAGGAGACCGAATGGACTGATTTGTGGAAGATCAAAGTACCTTCAAAGATTAAAGTTTTTCTCTGGAAGCTAGCAAAACAAGCAATGCCAACAGCGCATTTGTTATTCCATCGTCATATAACATCACATAGTGGCTGCAAATTATGTGGAGCGCCAGATTCTTGGAGACATGCACTTCTCGAGTGCAATATGGCCCGGAGCGTTTGGGCGCTACTTCGAGATGAGATGGTGGAAGCGGTAATCAATGTGCGGGAACCTGATGCTCGCAGCTGGCTAATGGCGATCATGGGTTCCCTCTCACATGAAGAGCTGACTAAAACATTGGTTACATTATGGGCGGTGTGGTATGCGAGGCGGAAAGCCATACACGAAGAGGTCTTCCAAAGCCCACTGTCGACTAAATGTTTCATTGACAGGTTCATACTCGACCTGGGAGTTCAGAAGGTGACCGTGACTCGGCACCAGGCTCGAGTAACACACCCTCGGTGGATCCCACCTCCTCCGCAGACAAGCAAGATAAACGTGGATGCCGCGCTGAAGAAGAATCATTCAGCGTCAGCAGTGGCGGCTAACGCGCGTGATGCTACAGGCCTCTTCCTGGGTGCATCTGCGGTGGTGATCGAAGGAGTGCACGACCCGGAGTCCCTGGAGATTGCAGCTTTCAGGGAGGGCATAAACCTGGCACAAGATTTGTATCTCCAGAATATCAGGTTAGCTAGTGATTGTGCAAATGCTATCCGAAGCATTAATAGAGGAGAGTGCCTAGGAGCGTATGGCCAGGTAATCAGGGAAATTAACCTGTCCTCGGTAGAGTTTCAAAGAGTAGCTTTTGTTCATGAGAATCGCCTGTCAAACGTAGATGCTCATGATTTAGCACGGAGTTCCCTGTATCTTACAGTAGGTCGTCATGTGTGGCTCAATGATCCACCAGCTGGTGTTTGTACAAACTTTATCCATGATCAATAAAGGAAGGAGTGTTCTCAAAAACAAAAAAAACAAAAAAAAACCTGCTGTTGAACTTAAGTCTGACGGTAGTAGTGTGTTAGTGTTTTCTGAACTTCTGAATAATGGTTCAGCTTGTTGGGCCTGTCCGCGAGCTGAACGAGTGCGTGTGTGCCATGCGCGTAGCTGCGCATCTGTCGGATCACTAGGCGATCGTGGGATGGCACGGTCAGCTGGCCTAACTGATTCGCTAGTAGTTAGGATCGTTAGTTGTAACAGCCTACAAATAAGTGAAATGGAAAACTGAAAAAGCTGCAGGTTGTACGCAGCAACAAACTCTCTGTCTATTGTTTCCTTCTCTCTCAGTGAGCTCACGCAAGATCGAGGGTTTAGGAACAACCATTGGCATCAGAGCGGTTACTGATCCCGGCGACCATGTCATCACCAGGCGCTGCAGCTGCAGCAAAGGCAAAGGAGAAGAAGGACGCCGATGAAGGGGATCGTTCCAGGACGCCGCCACGAGCACGGAGCCAGAGCCGTGGGCGTAGTCGCGGGCGCAGCGGTGGCAAGGAGATTGTCATCCACGAGCGCACCGTGCAGGAGCGCGTTATCCCCGGCAGCTCCATCACCTGGCCAACGCTCACCTCCACGAACTATATGGAGTGGGCACTGGTGATGCAGATGAACATGGAGGCAAGCCTGATGTGGGACGCCATCGAGGGTCGTCCAGCCAGCGTCCGCGACGACAAGGCGGCGCACGTGGCTCTCCTGCGGGCAGTGCCGCCAGAGATGGTGGGCACGCTCGTGCTGAAGAAGACGGCGAAGGAGGCGTGGGACACGATCAAGACGATGCGCCTCGGAGTAGATCGCGTGAAGAAGGCGACGGTACAACGCCTACGCAAGCAATTTGCGCAGATTCAGTTCAAGGAGGGGGAAGCCCTGGAGGCTTTCGGCATGCGCGTCAACACACTCGCAAACGAGCTGCGGATTCTCGGCGACGAGATCGACGAGGTAACTGTTGTTGACAATTTCCTGCAAGTAGTGCCATCTAGGTACTCGCAGATCGCCATCGCCATCGAGACCCTCCTGGACACGAGCGACCTCACGGTAGAGGAACTAATAGGGCGACTGCGAGTCGCCGAGGACCGTTTCTGCCCGGACACCGGCAGCGGCAACGGCCAACTGCTGCTCACGGAGGAGCAGTGGAACGCTCGCAAGCGAGACTCAAGCCAAGGCACGAGCGGGTACCGCGGCAAGAAGAAAGACCGTCCGCGCGGCAACGACACTCGCGGCGCACGGGACAGCAACGGCGGCGACTCCGGTGGCTGCAACGACGCGCAGAACGGAGCGGCGCGGGACATGAAGAACATCAAGTGTTACAATTGTAACAAATACGCAGGCCACTTCTCCAAGCAGTGCCCTGAGCCAAGGCGGGGGCGCAAAGGCAAGGCCAACATCGCGCGCGAGGAAAACGACGAGGAAGAACCTGCACTGAACCTCGCCGTGGTGTGCGCCTCCACCATTGTCGAGCACCACGTCGACGAACACGTTCTCCTCAACGAGGAACGATCACAGGCGCGTGCGATCATATATGGCCAGGCGCGCGAGATGTCTTGGTACCTGGATACCGGGGCATCCAACCACATGACAGGACGGCGAGACATCTTCTCCGAGCTGAACATCGGCACCACGGGCACGGTGAAGCTCGGCGACGGCACGGAGCTGCAGATCGAGGGAAAAGGGACGGTCGTCTTCGAGTGCAAGGATGGCTCTCACGTCTCTCTCTCGCAGGTGTATTACATGCCGCAGATGCGCACCAACATCATCTCGCTTGGGCAGATGGATGAAATCGGATGTGACACTCACATCCGGCACGGCTACCTGCGCCTGCGCGACCACGACGACCGCCTGCTCGCCCACGTCAAGAGGAATTCCTTGCGCCTCTACGTGCTGCACTTGTCGTCGACCAAGCCGGTGTGCTTGCTGGCGAGTGGCGCCGATCCGGCGTGGCTGTGGCACGCACGCTACGGGCACTTGAACTTCAAATCGCTCCGCGAGCTGGCGCGGCGGAACATGGCGAGCGACATCCCTCTCCTCGATCGCCTGGAGCAGGTCTGCGATGGATGTTCTCTCGGGAAGCAACATCGACTGCCGTTCCCTCACGCATCTGCGTACCACGCGGAGAATAACCTGGAGCTGGTCCACACCGATCTGTGTGGTCCGATCACGCCGGCGACTGAGGGCGGCAACAGTTACTTCCTGCTGGTGGTGGACGATCACTCCCGCTACATGTGTCTCGAGGTGATAAAGACGAAGGCCGACGCGTTCCAGCGCTTCAGGAAGATCCAAGCGCAGGCAGAGGCCCAGGCGGGGCGCAGGCTTCGCGCGTTCAGATACGATCGTGGCGGCGAGGTTAACTCGACGGAGTTCCGCGAGTACTGCGAACACGGCGGCATCAAGCACTTCATGACCGCGCCGTGTACTCCGCAACAGAATGGCGTCGTGGAGAGGCGCAACCAGACGACGGTGGAGATGGCGCGCTGCTTGCTGAAAAGCATGGACGTGCCGGTCACGTTCTGGGGGGAGGCGGTGAAGATGGCGGTGTACCTGCTGAACCGAGCTCCAACGAGGAGCCTCGACGGCATGACGCCCTACGAGGCGTGGCATGGGAGGAAGCCATATGTGCACCACCTGCGCACTTTTGGGTACGTCGCCCATGTCAAGCGCGTCGGCCCCGACATCGACAAACTGGCGGACAAATCAACGCCGATGATCTTTGTTGGCTACGAGGAAGGCTCAAAGGCCTATAGGGTCTATGATCCATCAACCAGAAAGGTGCGCGTCTCTCGCGATATCAAGTTCGAGGAGAAACGCCAGTGGGACTGGACGACATCCGCTGGCACGGGCGTGTACCACCCGGACGAACACCTGGTGGTAGTGTACCCGGACGCGCCCATGGACGCTGTCGCGTCATCTGTCGCACCAAGTCCTGACAGAGGAGTGGAGGTTCACACGCCATCGCCCAGCGCAGCAAGCGCGTCATCGACCTCAAGCTCACCTGTGGGGGTGGCACGCTCGGTGATCACACCGCAGCAGCGCTCACCGTCACCGAGCCTGACGGAGACGGACTGGGTGACTCCACCCAGCAACGACCACGAGCGACATGATCTTGATCATACGCCTCCACACTACCGCAAGCTGAAGCATGTATTCGAGCAGCTGGACGAGGAACGAGCTGGTCTCTGTCTCATGGCGGCGGAGGAGCCTCTGAATGTGACGGAAGCACTTACGGAGGAGTGCTGGAAGCAGGCTATGGATGCAGAACTGGAGGCGATAAGGAGCAATGGCACATGGGAATTCACCACACTCCCGCCAGGACAGCACGCAATTGGTCTCAAATGGGTCTATAAAGTGAAGAAGGATCCGATGGGAAGCGTGGTGAAGTACAAAGCTCGTCTGGTGGCGAAAGGATACGCGCAGCGGCAAGGCGTGGACTACGACCAGGTGTTTGCGCCGTTGGCGAGGATGGAAACTGTCCGTGTACTGCTCGCACTCGCCGCTCACCGTGGCTGGTCCGTGCATCACATGGATGTGAAGAGCGCGTTCCTGAATGGGGACTTGCAGGAGGAGGTCTATGTTCAACAACCACCGGGCTACGTCGACAACGACAGAGAGCACGCCGTGCTACGCCTGCGCAAGGCGCTCTACGGCTTGAAACAGGCGCCGAGAGCGTGGAACGCCAAGCTCGACGCCTCGCTCACGTCACTGGGATTCAAGCGCAGCCCACTCGAGCACGCGGTGTATAGGAGAAACACCAGTGCGTCGACGCTCATCGTGGGCGTGTATGTCGATGATTTGGTGATCACCGGTTCCTGCAACAGCGACATCATGGCGTTCAAGGAAGAGATGAAGCGGCTGTTCGCCATGAGCGATCTCGGTTTGCTCTCCTATTACCTGGGCATCGAGGTGAAGCAAGGAGAAGACGAGATCACACTCTGTCAGAGTGCGTATGTGGAGAAAATCCTTCAAGCGGCTGGGATGGCTGAGTGCAACGCAACGCACACGCCCATGGAGAGCCGTCTCAAGCTTGGGAAGACGACGGCGGGCTCAGTCATCGACGTGACGCAGTACCGCAGTGTGGTTGGCAGCCTGCGTTATCTCTGCAACACACGGCCTGACATCAATTTTGCTGTCGGGATGGTGAGCAGGTACCTCGACGCGCCGTCTGCATCGCACTGGGCAGCAGTGAAGCAGATACTCCGTTATATCAAAGGGACGGCGAGGTACGGATGTTGCTACAGGCGTGGAAGCGGAGCCCCAGAGCTAGTGGGCTACACTGACAGTGACTACGCCGGTGATGTGGATGATCGCAGAAGCACGACGGGAATGGTGTATTTTCTCGGCTCAAGCGCGGTCACGTGGGCATCGCAGAAGCAGAAGCTGGTTGCTCTCTCTTCCTGCGAGGCTGAATATGTGGCAGCTGCATCAGGGGCATGCCAAGGAGTTTGGCTTTGTGGTCTTCTCGGTGAGTTGATCGACGATGCTCCTCTCAAGGTGAAGCTGCGAGTCGACAATATGTCGGCGATTGCTCTAAGTAAGAATCCGGTGCATCATGGGCGGAGCAAACACATTGATGTGAGGTTCCATTTCCTCCGTGATTGCATCGAAGAAGGCAAGGTGGAGATCGGGCATGTTAGCACCGATATGCAACTTGCAGATATTCTCACCAAGGCGCTGGGACGAGTCAAATTCATTGAGATGCGATCAAGGCTCGGTGTCATGGAGATCAGTCAGACTTAGGGAGAGAAATGTTGAACTTAAGTCTGACGGTAGTAGTGTGTTAGTGTTTTCTGAACTTCTGAATAATGGTTCAGCTTGTTAGGCCTGTCCGCGAGCTGAACGAGTGCGTGTGTGGCATGCGCGTAGCTGCGCATCTGTCGGATCACTAGGTGATCGTGGGATGGCATGGTCAGCTGGCCTAACTGATTCGCTAGTAGTTAGGATCATTAGTTGTAACAGCCTACAAATAAGTGAAATGGAAAACTGAAAAAGCTGCAGGTTGTACGCAGCAATAAACTCTCTGTCTATTGTTTCTTTCTCTCTCAGTGAGCTCACGCAAGATCGAGGGTTTAGGAACAACACCTGCTCCCTCCTTATCTACTCCTCTCCTCCAAGCCACTGACCCTAGATCCTCTCCCCTCCATCTCTCCCTTCAGCCTCTGCTCCTTCTCTGATTTTTTCTTTCCTGCACAAACAGAGAAAGACACAGAGCCGGAGCACGCTGCCGTCGACGCGCCGCCATGAACATATTCAAGGCGAGCTGAACCTTGAAGACGCTCTGCATCGACGTCCATATCCTCTACGCGCAAGGTATTGGCAGGACAACGACTACAGCGCCGACGACATCCTCTTCTTCCACTCCGGCCGGCGAGCTTATCCGGCGTAATTTCGTCGATATGGACCTCATCGAGCTCGATAGACTGCTACATCATCCTCCCGGTGAGCAGCCGATCCGATTCCCGCCGTATCCCCTCTCTAATTCTTGCTGTAACCACCGCGAGTTTCCTGCTCGTTTTCTGTCCGCCATGGACGCAAGCTAAAGCTCGTGCCCATCTTTTATGCCTCCTGTTCATGTCGTTCTGCACTTTGCACTCACGCACCCCTCATGCACTCACGGCACACACCACTCCTTGCCTCGCACCCGCAGCACCACGGCGAAACAGTGGCGGAGCTGGTATGTAAGTGTTGGGTTCAGCTGAACCCAACGAAATCCTCTATTCATCAAAGAATAAGTCATTTGAAGTTTCTTATTAGTGAAGAAATGTACTATAATTAACAAAGCCGAACCCAATGAATTTTTGCTCTAGCTTCGCCTCTGCGGCGAAATCGCACACGCTCTCGGATCAGCAGCGTCTCTGCAGTTCGACACTCAATCGCCTTCGTCAGGTTCAGTTAACGTGGACCGTATGAATCATATTATTTCATATCTGTTTTACATCGCATACGTAGAGGTAGCCCAGTTGTTCTGCTCTCTAGTTTTGTACCGAGCGATCCAGAGTTCGATCTCCTTCCAAGGAGAAAGCGTCCCCTTTCTTTTGTATCCTGTCTCTGAATTCTGAACTAGCCTTTTGGTGCTGTTCCGTGTTCACTTGCAGGCTGACCCAAGTTCAAAACCCATTCCATTCTTTTCTTCTTCTTTTATTTTGCTAAATTTTTTAATTCATAACTTGAAAATGATAACTTCGATGGAAAATTGTCCTATATGAATGTTGATCAGTAAAATGCAAGGAACATTTTTTTTAAGAACAAGCGCAAGGTGCGCATGTCTTTTTATTAAGATCGAGAAGAGATGATTACAACGTCATCAACGACCCGGTACAGATGCCGGGGGTGACTCCACGAAAAAACAAACGACAGGCAGCAAAACTAGACTAATCTCTCGACCTAGATTTCCTACTCCACGCTACCCTCCAAAGATCCAGCTCTGCCTTGATCTTGCGATAGAGCTCTAACGGCAATACAGCAGCCCTATCGAAGACCCTCGCGTTTCTTTCTAACCACAGACATCGTGCCGTCAGAACAATCATGGCGTTGACCTCCGGCCTGCTCCTCGACACCACTGCAGCACTGATGCGAGGCCACCACTCGCCCAGCTCCGAGCTTGCGGTAGGGGTGAACCGATGCAGTCGCAGCGATAGCAGCAGGTGGTACCACACTTCTCGAGAGAAGGAGCATTGCAACGTCAGGTGCTGGATGGTCTCAGGTTCCTGACAGCAAAGGGTGCAGTGCTGCGGGTGCTGTAATCCACGAGGTTCCAACCTGTCCGCCGTCCACAACCGGTTCTTGAGGGCAAGCCACATATGCAGCTTGTGCTTGAGGGGCGCTTTCGTGCTCCAGAGTTCCTTCGCGCCGGCCATGTCGACACGCCCCAGGAAAAACAGATTGTAGGCAGAGCGCGCAGAGTATATGCCGCTGGCGGATGCGCGCCAAGTGATCCAGTCCTCCTCGTCTGACAGTGCTACATCGTGAATGCGCGGCCAGAGGTCGAGGAATTCTACTATGGACGGTAGGGGCGGTTCCCTCTTCAAAGCCAGCACCCAGGCGTCGTCGCGGATCGCGTCCGCAACTGTTGGCTTCCGCGCCGCTGGCTTGACAGCCTTCCACAGATTCGGGGCGAGCTCCTTGATACTCTGCCCATTGAGCCAACCGTCGCCCCAAAACTTCAGCTTCTTACCATTGGCCAAGTGACAGCACGCTGCCGTCGAGAAGACCTCCTCCGCCTCCGTCGGGATGTCCATTGGCAGCCCTAACCAAGGCTTGTTTTGAGACGCCAGCTCAAGCCAACGCCATCGCATGCGGAGCGCCAGGTTAAATAGTTTCAGGTTCTTCAGACCAAGCCCCCCCAGGTTAAGTAGTTGCAAGGATCATTAATTTGTCATTCATTCTCATGTTTGCATCTTTCATCTTGCATTCTAGTAGTGTTGTGCATGTCCACCTAAATAATAAACATGGAGTGTGTTGGGCGTGTAAATTCAATTGGTGCCCTATTTCATTTAAATTTGTGTCACTCGCCTATGAATTGTTCTCCATGCTAAACAACATTTAATCTTGATGGTTAGATAAATAATATATACCTTCTAACTTAATTGTTGGGATTCCGATTCCATTTAAATTGGTTTAGTGGCATCTTCTCCCGCATCTCGCATGTCATGCAAATAAAAGAAGATCATGCTGGATCTTTTACCGTAGTAGTAATTGTTGCATCCGGTGTTTCTTCTAGGACTTGCTTCTTCCCGGATAGGACGTTGACATGATGTGAGCAACGACCTACCAGGCTTTACTCACTTGCTATCTATGGCTTCCGTTCCTCACTTGTTACGGATGCTTTCCGTTGTCTTTATTCTAGCCTTATGATTCGATACTTGTGTCTCGATCCTATCATATGTTTACCTTGCAGCCATGCTATAGCCTCATCTCCTACCTCCTATGACATGTTTGTTTTCCTGCTGGCCTTACGAGTCGTAGCGCATGCTTAAGTTCTTTGGCAAGTTTGGTTCCTTGTCACCTGACTAGTATGATAGGTTGTTTCAACTTAATTAAATTGATCTTAACGCTTGGGGTAATAATAAAATTTGAATTCGAGTTAAGGCACCGGCGGGAGGCCCCTCGAGGCTTTTGATCCCTCTGGTGTCGCTTTAGGAAAAGGTTCTTGTCCGCTGATCCAAGAATGAGCGCGCTAACCATATCGTGGGAGGAATGGGACTCCCCGCAACCTATTAGCCCCGCTGCACTCTTGTCCAGAATGCCACAACTTAGTTCGGGCTTTCCATTTGGGTACGCACATCACCAGTCCTACAGATACAATGGCAACAACGTGGAGGATGATGATGGTATGTCACCGATGTGCGTACTTTTAAATTATATAGGTTTTCACGGTATGACGTGAATCGGACAGTTCCGGTCAGGTTTGATCCGTTTCGCGCGTAGGCGCAAACGGCCAGGTCTGCTTCGAAGCATCGTCCGGACTCTCGAGGCGGTTCCAACCTAGCTAGGTGGCTTCTGGTGAGGTGAAGTTTTGTGCCGACAGTCTCGCGACAGTTCGGTGCGTGTGGCTGCAGTAGTGCATCCCTGCAGGGTTAAATATTTTCGAGAAGGCGTATCGTCCGCGCTTATGTGAAGATTCTGGAGAAAGTGCTGGCTTACAAGAGTCAGATAACTTACACCTGATGATATTTTGTTAACCTGTGCGATAACGAGATTACTATTTCAACATGTGTGAGTTTTTCCTCGGATTACCTCCTGCATTGGTTGAGGGGGGTAAATCCTGGATGGGTATTGTTCTTGGTGAGTAGTTGTAGTTGGTTTTGTCGCGCTCTCTCATCCCTTTCTAATAGACGAGAATTGTAGCGTGTCTCTATAGACTGCTTAGTGCCGCCCGCTGCCGCTTCGTTACAACAACCGCTTCCTTTGTACCCAAAGTATTTGTATCTTGTGATGACTGGTTGCATTGGTATCTTGTGAGTATTGCATGCCGTTTGTTGGTACATTCAAAGTACCGACCCCATGATTCGGGGCTGTATAATCCCTCTGGCTTGGCCTGGGCAGGGATTGGACGCCATCGGTTATCTCCAGGACTCTTAGTCCAATTTGTATCTTATCCGTAGTCGGATAACTTTTCATTTTCTGTTGTTATTTGGATCTTTGTATTGTATTAGTTGTATTCTTGACTCGTTGGAGTCGTGTTGTATGTATCTTCTGTTCTTGTTGCGGATTATTCGTGAACTGTTGCAATGGTATCAGAAATGACAACTCGGGATCAAATATTATGTGGATTCCGGCGGGAACGCTGAAATCCCCATAGTACCCGATCCAAGGGCGTCACAACAATGCTTTGTCTAAGGAGGATTCCATTGTTTACATTACACACTTTTCTTACTGCGATTATCTGTTGTTTGCAACATAGTTCCCAAGGTTTGCTCGGATGACACTCCGAGGGTGGATTATTAGTCATAGATGCAGTTGGATAACAGTCTACGTATTTTGTTGTAATGCCCGCATGAATCACATAGTAATATTTATGTATTGCATATGCACTATGGTGCAGCCTTCATTTCTATCAATTGCCCAGCTGTAATTTGTTCACCACACATGTTATTTATCTTTTACGGAGAGACGCCGCTAGTGAGTTGTGGACCCTGGTCCATTTTCCTCATACTGATAATACAAACACTTCTTCCGCTGTTTTCACACTTCTGCTACTGCTTTCGTACTGTTTTCATAGTGTTTTCGACACCACACGTTTAGCCTCTTTGTGTTCTGCAAAACCGGTGAGATTGACAACCTCACTGCTACGTTGGGGCAAAGTGATTTGATTGTGTTTTGTAGGTTCCATGTTGCTGCTGAACCGGTAGTGTGCCCTGCCATCTAAGCTGCATCAACCTTCTGAAGTTACTCCTTCCTCCTACTGGTCGATTCAACATTGGTTTCTTTCTGAGGGAAACTTTCCGCTGCACTCTTCATACCTTCCTCTTGGGGTCTCCCAACGAACGTGTGATTACACGCATCATTGTGCAAGCTAAATATGTTGGTCCTATTGAAGGTTACATTGACTACACTATTTGGGTCCCCAACACCCTTGTTACTAACATGAGAGGACCCTTCCCGGTCCTAACTCTAGTCAATGATTTATTGTAGGACTATGCTTCCGGTGGTCTAAATGGATGTACAAGTCATTTGACCGGAAGCAAAGAACAAATGAAGGAGTTGAGACCAAATATAAATCAAGCAACCGTCACTTATGGAGATAAGTCAAAGTTTAAGGTAACTGGTTTCGGCAAGGTAGTTGTTGCTCCTAACATCACTCTTACAAATGTCATGCTTGCGAATCCCTTGGTTACAATTTACTTTCCAGTTGCGGTTTAGGGAAGATGGGCTTCTTCATCTTCTTTGAACCAGGCCTCGTGGTACTTTTGTGGAGAAAGACTCTAGATGTCGCTTTCGTAGTACATGTCGAAAATAAGTTGTATGTGTTAAACTTTTCGGGGTTTACCAACACTCAAGCTATGTGTCTCTACGGAAATACGGATGTGGGGTTATTGTGGCATTGCCTCTTATCCCATGTCAACATGAGAACTTTGCAAAACTTTCACAAAGGTGGCCACATCCTCGGACTAAATGAATATGTTTAATTTGCCAAATATTGTGTTTGTAAGGCTTGTGGTGAAGTAAATATGCATGATTCCGTCCACCCAAGTAAGATTATCATTTCATCAAAGAGGACATTGGAACTTCTTCATGTGGATCTCTTTAGTGTCGTGCCCGAGGCAAGTCTTGGTGGGAAGAAGTATTGCTTGGTGATTTCTTATGACTATTCAAGATATACTTGGGTTTATTTCTTCAAGTTGAAGAGTGAGACCCAACAAGCTATCATCAACTTCTCCAATCGAGTGCAACGTAAACACAATGTTCCCATCTTGGCCCTTAGGAGTGACAATAGCTCCAAGTTCAAGAACTACACTGTAAATGAATTTCTTAGTGAAGATTGGATTTGTCATCAATATTTGCTGCATATACCCCTAAAAAAATGGTGTTGCCGAAAGGAAGAATCGGGCCCTCTTGGATATGTCTAGGACCATGTTAGAGGAGTATAAATCTCCCCAATATCTATGGGCCGAAGCCATCTCTACAGCCCGTCATTCCTCTAACCGGCTCTACATTCGCAAAGGCTTAATGAAGACTCCATATGAGATTCACACCGGCAAGAAACGAAATATCTCCTACTTCTGTATCTTTGGTTGTAAGTGTTTCTATTTGGTAAAAGGTGTCCATTTGTCTAAATTCCAATCTAAATGTATTGAGGGTACATTTGTTGGTTATGGTGCCTATTCCCACACTTATAGAGTCTTTGACAAGGCCTCGCGGATTGTCATTGAATATAGTAGTGTGGTGTTCGGAAAAAATAATGGCTCCCAAGTGGCGCAATTTAATGTTTGTAATGTAGATGTTGAAATACCTCAAGAAGCGATAGGAAGAATGGGTGTAAGATTTTTCCGCCCCATTGAGGGGCACCTTGTGGCGGATCGAGAAGAACTATGCTCTACTCAACTGGAGACCTCATATACACTAGAAGCACATGCAAATGGAGCAAGTGATGCACCAACCCAACAACAAGCTCAAGACCCTTCTCTTGTTGATCAAGTTTCTACGCAAGAACCAAGTTCTCTTATCATTCATGCTAGCCAAGATCGAGGCCAAGATCAACCTAATTCATCTCATGTTGAAGCAAGCCAAAATGGTGATCAATGCCAACATTCCGGTAAAGACAAGGACCCAAATGATTAAGTGATTTGTCGTGGGATAATCACGGCAGACGTTACCAGGGGTAACTTAATTTGGGGCAAATCCACTCTGCTGTTTTGGAGAGGGTTTAGCTGAGGGGAAGTCATGCTAACTGGAGATCTGGTAGCTCGGGCTGCAAATTCGCCGAGACTCCGATCTGGGGTTACAACTATCAACTCTCGTATTACTAAAACAATCGAATATCTGGAAAAACTCTTGGTCTCTCTGTCCCAGGAGCCGGTTTATATATTACCCGGCTCTCTAGCTTTCTATACAAGGCACACCCAGAATCTTACCCGGAATACACACATAACCATAGGTTTCCTAATCGTGGCCCCCAAGGCACGGATTACGTGATCCACGCTCCCTTTTGGGCCTTCTAGAAACTCCTTCATCTTGGGTCAGGTCTTGTGTGATTTCCTTCTGGCCGGGTTTTCGCCCAAGCATGAGCCTACCGGGTTATCATCCCTCCAACAGTAGTCCCCAGAATAGCTTGGGCATCTTGGGATCAACCATGAATCGCACGCTATTCCCTGCAAAACAATAAACATTCATATCCATAACACACCGGGTCAGATTGCTTTAACTACAACCAGGCCTGCTCTTTGGGCGGTCCATATAATAACCCAGTTTCACTCGTGCCAAGGTGTCATTTCCTGGGTTAACACTCCAAGGAAACATAACATGACCCGGCATCCATGTTTCTATCGGCTAGTCCGAGTAACAATATCTTAAACCCGACTCACTCAACCAACTTAACTTATCCAGATATCACGCAATAATCACCCTGATTTTTATCCCCAAATTCTCGGGTCGGATCAAATCTTTCCGGAAACCACTCAATCTTACCGTTAGGCCCTAGGGTTTTCCCTGCGCCTATAAATAGACCCAGGGGGCTAACCCTAAAATTTCTGAACGGTTCATTTCCATTCATCTTCCTCCTCCCGCTCATCCTCTGCGCCCGCGAGCCCAAGGCCGAACCCTAACTGCTGGAGCCGCGCCAGCGCCATCGAGCTTGCCGCCAGCCGCCGTCTAGCACCGCCGCCTTGCGCCTCCGCGTCCGCGCCATCACACCCACCGGATTCCGCTTCGTAGAGCGGACACGCCATTGGAACCCAAGGAGCAGCTCGAGCTTCGAATTCCAGGCCTCGCGCACATGCCGTCACCGAGCCGCCGCCACCGTGCAAGACAAGCTCCGCCTCCGTCTCCGGTAAGCCCCAATGGATCTAGATCTGGGTTTTATCCTTTCCAATCTTACATTGGTGTTCATCATGAATCTCATCTATATTTCTCCGCCATTGCTCCACTAGCTAGATGCGTTTTCACTAACCCTAATCTCATATTCGTTCGCGGTCAACCTTACCTAGATCCATTTCCGTAGTCCTTAACTTCGTATTCCTTGCAAGCATTTAGCCCTTATCTCTCTTTTCTCGCTACATCATTAGATGTGTTTTCCTGAATTTTTGGATCTATACTTACTTGTACTCGATTTCATCTAGATCCTCTCTTATGGCGCCCAAAGCTAGCACCAAGTCCAAGGGAAAAAACCCGGCTTTAAAGCAAAAGTCGGGTCAATCAATCTCGACTAATTGGGCCACATCTACTGTCACTAAGGCCAAACTCGAGGAGATAGTCGAGTCTGGGGTCTTACCCATAGAGCCCGAAATCCACTGGAGGGCGCCTCCGGCCTTCATCTGGTCCAGGTGAGGTGGTTGTCTTCCTTGAGCATGTGATCCGGGGTTTCCGCCCCCCGGGTCACCCCTTTTTCCGCGATCTTTTGGACCACTACAAGCTCCGAGTTTTCGACATTGGTCCCAACTCAAGGTTAAACATTTGCGACTTCATAATTCTTTGCGAAGCCTATCTTTGTATTCCCCCCAAACCTCGCTTTGTTTTTGGAGTTATTTCAATGCAAGCCCTGCCGGGAGAGTACGGACAGGCCTCTCCTAGTTTGTGGGGGGGGGGGTATCCATTCAGAGACGTAAAAACTCTCTAATGCCGACTCACAGTCTTCACACTCATGTGAAGCACTGGCAGAAGATCTTTTTCTACTGACAAGACACATCCTCACCCGGCCAAAAGCCTTTGCCGGGTTTCTCTGTCGACACTCTATCTCTTTCCGACAATCTTAGCTCTTTTTTTCTCCTGATGCCGATAGACAGTCTATCCAGCCCCTCCTACATAAGCTTGCCGTGTTAGCAGCCCAGGGTCTTATTGGGCTAAACTTAATCAAGACCTGGATGAGTTGCCGGATCCAGCCAAATAGCATATGCCCAAAGCTCATCTGCGAGTATTCCGGCCATCTTACCGATTCTCTCCGATACTCGGAGAAATCATACTCGGCCGCAGATGTAAAAAAGGCCATGAAGAACTTCTTGGCCGAGAAAGTTGATGTCATTAAGAGCATCTCCGGACTCGGCCCCTTTACGCGCGCTAACCCGGCTCCTCCAGTAAGAACCGACTTTCACCTTCTATACCAATTAATCTTTCTTATGTACACATACTAACTTTTGTCTGTTGTTTCTCACTCAGGAAACCGATGCATTTTGGAAGATTGTCACCCCTCCCCCTTCTGAAAATTCGGAGGAGGAGGAGGAACCGGCTGACAGCGATGAAGGTTATTCCGGGTCTCTGCTTAATAGATACTTTGTTATCCTATTAGACCACAATTCTCCTACTTCCGACAATGCCCCACAATCACCAGTGCTAGATGATAAAGACGACTCTCAATCGGAGGAGAGCGAGGCAGAGCCGGAAACTGAGGTAGGCCAGAAGAGGAAACCCAAGAGGGTTGCATTCAAGGTGTCGTACTCCTCCATGACCTGAGAGCCGTACTCCTATGCCAATATGTGCAAATTTAACAGGTATCTAACCACTACATCATCTCTAAAGGACACAATTCCAGCCAAGCGATGGGCAACCCGGACTTCTCCGGGTGACGATCCCCTTAACCCCGGGATCCCTATGTCACCCGCTCGCCAAGCCGGTACTCCTCCAACTTATCCTGCCCACATTCCTCAAAAATATTTGTCTCCGAGTCATCCATTAGCCGGACAGCTCCGAGTCTCACTTTCCGATTCTTTGTCAGCATCTTTCGGGTCCAGCAATGATCTTTCAAGCGACTTTGTCGAGAATACCGGGTAATTCACTTGCCTTATTAGCCAATATACCTATATTTTCAGTGTTTTCCGTCTATTGATTACTAACTTTTTGTTTTTCTTCCCTCAGAGCCAAGGTTACACTTAGTGACGAAGAGGAAGTCTTTGTTGATAACCCGGCAATGGAAAATCCGGAGAGCGCCACTAAGCCCACACCTGTTGAAGGAGAAGAAGAGCTGGATCCGAGAACCGAGTCTCCCCCACCCACGCATCAGTCGGCTGACCCCGACGTCGAGTATCTTGGGAGGCAGAGGGCAGCTCCTGCTCCAACACCCAGGCAACCAGAGCCAACCCTCTCAAACAGGAGGCAACCCCACCACCGAGTAATCAGAACCCTAGATCCTCTAGGTCGAGACTCAGTGGCCTTGATTTTGAAAAGATGCTGGAGGAGTATTATTCTCTGAAAGCCACTGAGAAAGATATTATCGAATCTCTGGCAGCTGAGCATCAGGTAATTTAACTAATACTATTTACATACTCATCCTAGTCCCCAAGTTCCGGGTGAACTGTCAACAGTTTACTCGGTACTTCCGTAGCTATATAACTTTTTGCTCGCAACTTTTACCCTGCTGTCGACTGATATTTCCTTGTCTTTTTTTTCAGGCTTATGTGATCCGGATGGAGGAGATGTTGGCGAAAACCAACAAACTCCTGCATGTTGAGACTAAACTTCGAGAAGAGCTGGAGGCCGAGGTCAAGGACCTTTCTAAAGAATGCAAGAAGTACAAGAAGAAACTCCATAACGCTGAGGGGCTTTTAAAGAAACTCTCAACCTTTATTGCCGATACTTATAGCTCCATCATTGGTAAAGCACATCTAACCTCCTGATTATCACTCGGATTTCTCATTTTGTAGGGTTTTTAACCCGAGTCTCGCCACTTTGCTTTTCTTTTTGTTCTGCAGGTCTAGGTGAAGATGTTGATGATCAGGATGATATCGAGAAGCTGAAGACCCTTAAGGCTGTTATCCGGCAATTCTCGGTGGGGACCAAGTGGACCCTTGAAGCTGTGAAGTGGGCCGGCACTTATGGCGGCGTATCCCAGATGCTTGATGCATACTCGACGATCCCTGCCTGGATCGATCTGTGGAAACGCTCGGCGTGCCGGGTTGGGGTGATCTGTGGCCTTGCTTTGGCCAAAGCCTACTATCCGAAACTTGAGCCAGCAACGCTTGTGAGCGGATTTCCCGAATTTAATACTGATGGCTCGAGATTCTCGGCAAAGGACTTCAAAGCCCTCCCCACTCAGATTCGTCACTCGGCCAGCTTGATTGCCGAGAAGCTCGATGTAAACAAGCTTACCCCTCCATACAATGCTGAAGATAAGCCGGTACCCTCTGCTCTCCCTGCTCCTTTTGATATGCTTGCTTGATACAAGGAAGAGGTTCCCAAAAAGAAGGTTGAGGCCGACTCTGTGCCAACATCGTCAACTCGAGTTGTCCCTCCTCTAGCTCGTGCTGATCCCACGGTTGACCCGGATACAGAGGCAGGGAAGGCTACAGAGGAGACCCCCGAAGACCCGGCTGCCAAGACCACCGTTGATGACTCGGCTATGGACGTCGAGTAATGTTTTATCGTTTTCACCAGTAAACACTCATTCGGCCGATAGGCATTTTGTAATATGCCTGCTACACGCTTAAACTTTTATGGCTTTGATGGCCCTTCTGGTCATCCATTTTGGTATGCACTTTTGAACTTTACATTTTCATATTTTTGCTTTTCTACATTTTTTGCAACAAATGCCGATTCTTGGGTTTCGGGATAAAGCAAAGTTTTCTTCCAGGTCTCCAAGACTCGGCTTCCGGGTCTCAGGGTTTTTTGACTGGGTGAACTTTGTTTCCTAAGTCCCCAAGTCCCCAAGACTTAGACTTTTGGGTTTTTGGCTCATTAGCTAAACAACTTGCTGTTTTCTCAAATCCCAAAGTCCCCAAGGCCCAAATTTCTGAGTCTAGGGATTTGTAGCTTAAGAAAACTCCCTGTTTTTGCTAAGGCCCAAACCATATAGTTTCATTTGCGAAATTTGAAGCTATGCTAAATACATGGTGAGTTTCCGGCTATCGCCTGTTACTCCGCATAACTTGTGGTTTAGATGACCCTTTTGATCCTCTTTGTTGTAAGACGGCTTTCGCGTGGATATTCGATGCTGCTATAACTCTATAAAAATAGGGTCAGGCAAGTCCCAGTGGGTATCATGACTGATTGTATTTATATGTTAGCAAAACACGCCACATTATTGCGAGTCACATCAAGCTTAAACAAGAAAAACCAAGAAAAAGTTTGGCTCTATTGTCCGGTTATGAGATTGTAACCGTACTTATTGCAAGTAATCGGTCCTCATAACCTAATGGCATCGTGGCCGGGTCTAAGATTATAACTGTGCTATTCAAGCAATCAGACCCCAAGACCTATATATGCAATCTATGAAAATTTTAAACCTAGTACCTTGTAACTAAACAGTAAATACTTACCTGATATGGAGTGCAATAAAACATAAAGAAAACTCAAAGCAAACTGATCAGAAGACGTAGGAGAGAAAGAATATCATAGTTTAACCATCTCTTTATTGATATGAAAAGGTTAGGTCAGCAAGCCGCCTCATTAAAAACCCTCGAGTCCCCTTAGGTACCCTGGATAGGAAAAGAGTGCGTCTGAAACCTGCTGCCTGTTACATCGTGTAATACAACTTGCAAACCGAGTCTATGCTAAGTATAATAGGGACGCAGGCACGCAGCTGAGCCACGTTCCATGGTCTTTCCCGTTCTTGCATAGATGAAGTGGTATGGGCGGTGTCATTGGCAGTATCCCACTCTTCCCTTGCATCTATCAAATAGTATGATCCATTGTGCAAATTCCGGCTTATGATGAACGGGCCCTCCCATGGTGGAGATAACTTGTGCTTTCCTTCCTTTGATTGTACTAAGCGCAATACCAGGTCTCCTTCCTGGAAAACACGGATTTTGACTCAACGACTGTGATACCGCCTCAAATCCTGTTGATATATAGCTGATCGCTCCAAAGCTTGCTCCATGTGCTCTTCTAACATGTCCACAGCGTATTGCCGGGTCTTCTCGTTCTCCACCTCAACATAAGCCGCCACTCGGGGCGAGTCATGGATAATGTCACTCGGAAGAACTGCCTCTGCACCATAAACCATAAAAAACGGGGTCATCTGAGTAGATATGTTAGGTGTAGTGTTAATTCCCCAAACCACGGATGTTAACTCCTCAACCCATGCTCCAGCAGCTCTGAGTAACGGAACTCGTAATCGGGGTTTCAACCCGCGAAGTAACTCCTGGTTTGCCCTCTCCACCTGTCCATTAGCCTACGGATGGGCTACTGAAGCTACATCAAGGCGAATGCTATTGTTTCCACAAAACTTCTCCATCTCACCTAAGGACATGTTGGTTCCATTGTCTTTTATTATGCTATGAGGGTATCCAAACCGATAGATGATCTTTTTCAAGAATTTGACAGTTGTAGCCGCTTCACAATTTGTAACTGGCATAACTTCGACCCACTTGGTAAACTTATCAATGGCCACCAAAAGATGAGTCTTTTTGCAAGGAGACATGTGAAAAGGACCCACCATATCCATACCCCAAACCGCAAACGGCCAAGTCAATGGGATTGTTCGTAACTCCATAGCCGGCACATGGGTTTGGCGAGCGTACTTTTGACATCCATCACATATTGCCACCAAGCATTCCGCATCCGCCAAGGCCGTAAGCCAAAAGAAACCGTGTCGATATGCTTTAGCCACAAGGGATCTTGTGGAGGCATGGTGCCCACAATCACCTTCGTGGACCTCCTTCAGTATCTGACGGCCTTCTTCTGGGGTTACACAGCGCAAAAACACCCCTGTAGCACTTCTCTTATAAAGCTCACCGTTAATGATAGAATAGCCCTTTGCTCGTCTCAGGATTTACCTGGCTAAAACTTCCTGTGGTGGTAACTCGCCCCGTGACAGGTAAGCCAAGAACGGCTCCGTCCACTCTGGGATAGCACGTACAACAGCCACTAACTCCAAATCCGGGTCTTGGTTAGCCACCTCTTCTTCAGATTCGGTTTTGATGGAGGACCGCCATAACTCGTCCAGAAAGACATTAGGCGGAACCGGCTCTCGACGCGAACCGAGTCTTGCGAGCGCATCTTCTGCCTCGTTCTTTCGCCTGTCAATGTGCTCCACCTGATACCCGGAAAAAGATCCGGCTACCCTGTCCACCTCTCTACGATATGCTGCCATTGTTGCATCCTTTCTATCCCAGGTTCCTGAGACCTGCTGTACCACGAGATCCGAGTCTCCATAACACCTTATTCGCCTGATATTCATTTCCTTTGCTACTCGTAGTCTATGTAATAGTGCCTCATACTCGGCCACGTTGTTGGAGCAGTCGAAGTGAATTTGCAACACGTAACTCAACTTGTCTCCTTTTGGTGATGTGAGTACCACCCCAGCTCCTGACCCCTCGTATTGCTTGGAACCATCAAAGTGCATCACCCAAGACTCGGAACTTGGTATCATTATGGGCATTCTTGTGTGAGTCCAATCATTGAAAAAATCGACTAAAGTTTTGGACTTGATCGCAGACCGGGGCTCGTAGTTGATGTGATAATCTCCCATCTCAATGGCCCACTTGGCTATCCTGCCTGTCGCATCTGAATTTCTGATAATATCTGCCATTGGTATGGAACTTACCACCGTTATGGGGTGTTCCTGAAAGTACGGCTTCAATTTCCGGCTGGCCATAAAGACCCCAAAAAATAGCTTTTGCCAATGCGGGTACCGTTGCTTTGCTTCCGATAAGACCTCACTCACATAGTAAACCGATATTTGTACCGGGTGATCCTTCCCATCTTCCTTTCGCTCAACCACAACCACTGCACTGACTAACCGGGGCCTGGCCGCAACGTATAACATCATGGGCTCTTTAGGACCCGGCGCTTCCAGAATCAGTGCCTCAGATAACTGCTTTTTCAGGGCCTCAAATGCCTCGTCCGCCTTTTGATCCCATACAAATTTTTCGGTTTTCTTCAAGAGTCGGTATAAAGGTATCGCTTTTTCGCCAAGCCTAGATATAAATCGGCTTAATGCTGCTACGCATCCTGTGAGTTTCTGAACGTGTTTCAGTCCTTCCGGCTTTTTCAAGCTCTGGATGGCTTTGATCTTTTCCGCGTTTGCTTCAATCCCTCGCTCAGAAACAATAAAACCGAGTAACTTTCCTGCGGGGACCCCAAATACACACTTTGTGGGGTTAAGCTTCATTTGATATCTCCTCAGATTCTTTAATGTCTCCTTTAGGTCATCGATGAACGTTTCTGCTTTCCTTATTTTAATCACCACATCATCAACATAGGCGTGGACGTTGCGTCCAATCTGATCCTCAAAGCACTTCTGAATGCACCGTTGGTACGTTGCGCCAGCGTTCTTCAGCCCAAAGGTCATAGTTTTGTAACAAAAAGCTCCGAAGGGGGTTATGAACGATGTTTTCTCCCAATCTTCCTTTTATTAGTTTGATCTGATGATACCCGGAATAGGCATCTAAGAAGCATAATAGGTCACTTCCTGCCACTGCATCTATAATCTGATCTATCCTTGGAAGGTCAAATGGGTCCTTTGGGCAATGCTACTTGAGACTCGTGTAATCTATGCACATCCTCCACTCGTTGTTCTTTTTTAGCACTTGAACCGGATTTGCCAACCATTCCGGGTGAAAAACCTTCATAATAAAGCCGGCTGCAAGAAACCGAGCTATCTCTGCTCCTATAGCTTTTCTCCTTTCCTCATTCACATTTCTCAAACCCTGCTTCACAGGCCGGGACTTAAGATCAACGTGCAAGCTGTGCTCGGTCAGCTCAGTCGGGATACCCGGCATGTCGCTGGGCGTCCAAGCAAAGACGTCCTGATTCTCGCGAATAAACTCTATGAGTGCCTCTTCCTCCTTGTTGTCTAGGTTAGAACATATGGAAAATTGTTTGGAGGGGTCACCCTTGACGAAAGCCACCATCTTGGTGTCTTGTGCCGCTTTAAACTTTGCTCTCTCGTCATCCGTATTCGGTCTTTTCAAAGCGGTTCTATCTTCCGGGTCTACCTGAGACCGGTAATACTTGAGTTCTTCCTTCCTGCAAGCATGTTCTGCCATCGCCGCGTCTCCTTCATCACACTCGGCTGCCACAACCCGGCTCCCATGTATAGTGATGGTCTGCTTAGGACCCGGGATTTTTAGTTGCAGGTACACGTAACACGACCTGGCCATGAATTTGGCGTAAGCCGTCCTTCCGAACAATGCGTGATAAGGACTGCGCAACTTCACCACCTCAAACGTGAGCCACTCTACCCGGAAGTTATCCTTGGACTCCCCGAAAGAGACTTCAAGCGTTATTTTTTCCTCAGGACACGCCGAGTGACCTAGCACGATTCCGTGGAAAACTGTGGATCTTTTCTGCAGCTGAGACTCCTTGAGCCCCATACGTAGAAAGGTCTCCCAATATAAGATATTGATGCTACTTCCGCCATCCATCAGAACTTTTTTCAGCTCATAGCCGTTAACATGTGGTGCCACCACCAAAGCTAACACACCCGGATGTTCTATTGTTTCTGGGTGATCCCTCCTGCTCCACGTTACTTCTTGATCTGACCATCTCAGGTATCTCAGAACACCTGAAGAAACCGAGTTCACGGCCCTTTTAAGTATCTTTCTCTCTTTGTTAGAAGTCCCGGTAGTGTGGACGTGATATTGTCCTAGCTGTTTTGGGTTGGCTTGGAAACCATCAGCACCTCCTTGATTATTACCCGGATTTCCACCAGGGGGGGCGGTCTGTTGCCCGGGTTTCCACCCAGACCCGGTCCTCCTCCCCGGCCTGCGCCTCGCAGGGCCTTATGTATTTCCTCGTTTTTCCACCTCTGTAAGTCCACGCATTGCTCTAATGAGTGATTAGCCGGCTTACCATTCCTACTATGACATGGACAAGGCATCCTGAAGGCCTCTATATGGTTAGCCGGCCTTGGTGGTCCTTGGTAATTTCCTCCTCCGTTAAAGTTTCCCTCTGCTCTGGGTCTTGGAAACCCGGCTTCGGTGTTGGCAACTAACTCGGAGTTTCCTTCATACGGGCGTTTATGCTAGTTATTCCCATTACTCCCTCCATTATTACCCGGTGCAGCCCCATTGTCGGGTCTTCCGTTATTGTTTGCATTGGCCTTCGCTTTTTTGTCCTCAACATCCTCTTTTGTGGTGTCAGTGGCGGCATGCTTGTTCCATGCGTCCATCAACTCTCCCATTGTAATCTCTGAAGCATGCTGACTGGATTTCATGCGCGTCAGTTTTTGCACCAAGGGTATGTATTTGCATGTTTTTGCCATAGCCTGTAACGCATCCTTTGGCTGAATATCAGTGGAAGAGTGGAGAATCTCCATGACCCGACGCAACCAGCTGCGCGCCGACTCTCCCTTCCTCTGGACACATCGTTCTAAATCATCAATTGTGAATAACTTCCGGCATGCTCCATGAAACTGTTTGATGAAAGCTGTTTTCAACTCGCTCCATGAATTGATGGATCTTTCAGGCAGGTTAATGAACCACAATTTTGCTGCCCCCTCGGACATCATAAGATACATAAACTTGGCTTGAAGCCTCTCCGATGCGTTGCGAATTGACATAGCCATCTCGTAACTTATTAACCAGGTCTCTAGGTCCATGGTTGGCTCATAATTAACCATTTTACCCGGTTCCTTGAATTTATCCGGGTAAGGCTCGGCCCTGATGGCATCCGCCAAACACTTAGGCCCAGCTAGATTTGCCGGTATTGGCCTTACTCGAGAAACGTGTGATCCCTAAGCGGGTGCGGCGGGGGGTGCAACCGCTACCGGCCCTCTTACCACAGACCCGGCTGCGGCGCGCCTGGCTCGAGAACTATCCACAATGGCTTGCGCCGCTAAAGCTGAAGGAGTTTCCGTTCTATGGGGAGGAGGCGGCATGTGCTGCTGCTCTGCCATCCGCCGTGCCGAGTTTGACCAATTATAGCCGGTATTCCCATTCTGCCGACTAACATACGGCGTCCCATGCATGCCACTCCTGTTATCCGGATAATTGGCCTGTTGAGCAACTGCAGTGCGTAACAGGTCTATTGCCCGCCGGGTCTCCATTGCATGAGGTGACTCTCCCACAGGAATGCGGTCGAGTGCCAGTGTTGCAGCATACACGTTATCCATGGGGTTATTGAAGTGACCTGGTGGAGTATGGAATCATGGTGGTGGTGGTACGGTATTGTCAGTGGCGACCCCGGTCTGCAACGTGGGTAACCCGGCTTGTATGTTTGCCGGTTGTCCTCCTAGGGTTGCAGCTTGATACCTGGTTCCTTGATTCACAACCGGGATTGGTTGGTCCTGAGGGGTAATGAACAACGCGGCCGGTTGTAAATTTCCACCTGTTGCAGGTAATCTCGTCTGATGCCTTTGATTGTATATCCTAGTCGTTTGAGCCTGAATACGATTCTCCAATTCTTCCAATTCGCGCTGACGCGCGGCCATCCCTTGTCTTTCAACTTCCACATCTCTTCTCTGTTGCTCCAACGCACGGCGAGCCACATCCAGATCTCGAGCACGCGCTGCCGCGTTTTCTGGAGTTATTACCGTTGCCAAAACTGTAGGGTCCAAGATTAGGTTATTGTTGAACAGAGTCGGATTTCGTGGGTGCGAAGCTCCTACTCCTGGTGTTCTGTTTGCCGTGAATCCGAACATATTTCTGTTCTGCTCACTTTCTCCTATATGGCTGGTGACAGATGCCGGCTCTCCATCAACCCGGGCGATAACCAGGTTTCCGTTAGCCGGTACTTGATGCTGGGCCAGTGCTTGCGCCGCTCCAGTCGCAGCCGCCGTCACATCACCCTGATTGAGATTTGTTGCAAGGGCGGTGTAGACTGCAACTCGGCGCGCAATGCCTGGTGAAGACTGGTACTCCTTCTCTTCGCTGCTATCTTCCTCGTACCGATTTTCGAGCAAGTGCAAGATAGATTCGGTATCATCTTCTTGAATAACCCGGCCACGCGGGGTCCATACCGGCTCCTCTGGCTGTTCCCTCTTCGTGGTGGGTTCCTTCTCCGACTCCGCCGTTCCGACCGATTCTTCCTCGTCCGATTGAACGCACGTTGTGTCTCCTGATACAGAATCATATTCAATATTGTCAGGAACAAAACCGGACGCACGTACCATACCGACGAAGACGTTGACCAAGCCGATCGCGACGACATATCCGGTTTCAACCTTGGTCGATTCAACCTTGGTTTCTTTCTGAGGGAAACTTTCCGCTGCACTCTTCATACCTTCCTCTTGGGGTCTCCAAACGAACGTGTGATTACACGCATCATTGTGCAAGCTAAATATGTTGGTCCTATTGAAGGTTACATTGACTACACTATTTGGGTCCCCAACACCCTTGTTACTAACATGAGAGGACCATTCCCAGTCCTAACTCTAGTCAATGATTTATTGTAGGACTATGCTTCCGGTGGTCTAAATGGATGTACAAGTCATTTGACCGGAAGCAAAGAACAAATGAAGGATTTGAGACCAAATATAAATCAAGCAACCGTCACTTATGGAGATAAGTCAAAGTTTAAGGTAACTGGTTTCGGCAAGGTAGTTGTTGCTCCTAACATCACTCTTACAAATGTCATGCTTGCGAATCCCTTGGTTACAATTTACTTTCCATTTGCGGTTTAGGGAAGATGGGCTTCTTCGTCTTCTTTGAACCAGGCCTCGTGGTACTTTTGTGGAGAAAGACTCTAGATGTCGCTTTCGTAGTCCATGTCGAAAATAAGTTGTATGTGTTAAACTTTTCGGGGTTTACCAACACTCAAGCTATGTGTCTCTACGGAAATACGGATGTGGGGTTATTGTGGCATTGCCTCTTATCCCATGTCAACATGAGAACTTTGCAAAACTTTCACAAAGGTGGCCACATCCTCGGACTAAATGAATATGTTTAATTTGCCAAATATTGTGTTTGTAAGGCTTGTGGTGAAGTAAATATGCATGATTCCGTCCACCCAAGTAAGATTATCATTTCATCAAAGAGGACATTGGAACTTCTTCATGTGGATCTCTTTAGTGTCGTGCCCGAGGCAAGTCTTGGTGGGAAGAAGTATTGCTTGGTGATTTCTTATGACTATTCAAGATATACTTGGGTTTATTTCTTCAAGTTGAAGAGTGAGACCCAACAAGCTATCATCAACTTCTCCAATCGAGTGCAACGTAAACACAATGTTCCCATCTTGGCCCTTAGGAGTGACAATAGCTCCAAGTTCAAGAAATACACCGTAAATGAATTTCTTAGTGAAGATTGGATTTGTCATCAATATTTGCTGCATATACCCCTAAAAAAATGGTGTTGCCGAAAGGAAGAATTGGGCCCTCTTGGATATGTCTAGGACCATGTTAGAGGAGTATAAATCTCCCCAATATCAATGGGCCGAAGCCATCTCTTTAGCCCGTCATTCCTCTAACCGGCTCTACATTCGCAAAGGCTTAATGAATACTCCATATGAGATTCACACCGGCAAGAAACCAAATATCTCCTACTTCTGTATCTTTGGTTGTAAGTGTTTCTATTTGGTAAAAGGTGTCCATTTGTCTAAATTCCAATATAAATGTATTGAGGGTACATTTGTTTGTTATGGCGCCTAATCCCACACTTATAGAGTCTTTGACAAGGCCTCACGGATTGTCATTGAATATAGTAGTGTGGTGTTCGAAAAAAATAATGGCTCCCAAGTGGCGCAATTTAATGTTTGTAATGTAGATGTTGAAATACCTCAAGAAGCAATAGGAAGAATGGGTGTGAGATTTTTCCGCCCCATTGAGGGGCACCTTGTGGCGGATCGAGAAGAACTACGCTCTACTCAACTGGAGACCTCGTATACACTAGAAGCACATGCAAATGGAGCAAGTGATGCACCAACCCAACAACAAGCTCAAGACCCTTCTCTTGTTGATCAAGTTTCTACGCGAGAACCAAGTTCTCTTATCATTCATGCTAGCCAAGATCGAGGCCAAGATCAACCTAATTTATCTCATGTTGAAGCAAGCCAAAATGGTGATCAATGACAACATTCCGATAAAGACAAGGACCCAAATGATTAAGTGATTTGTCGTGGGATAATCACGGCAGACGTTACCAGGGGTAACTTAATTTGGGGCAAATCGACTCTGCTGTTTTGGAGAGGGTTTAGCTGAGGGGAAGTCATGCTAACTGGAGATCTGGTAGCTCGGGCTGCAAATTCGCCGAGACTCCGATCTGGGGTTACAACTATCAACTCTCGTATTACTAAAACACTCGAATATCTAGAAAAACTCTTGGTCTCTCCAACCCAGGAGCCGGTTTATATATTACCCGGCTCTCTGGCTTCCTATACAAGGCACACCCGGAATCCTACCTGGAATACACACATAACCCTCGGTTTCCTAATCGTGGCCCCCCAAGGCACGAATTACAAGATCCACGCTCCCTTTTGGTCCTTCTAGAAACTCCTCCATCTTGGCCCGGGTCTTGTGTGATTTCCTTCTGGCCGGGTTTTCGCCCAGGCATGAGCCTACCGGGTTATCATCCCCCCAACATGATTTATCCTCGCAATAATGAGGAAATCGAAGACATCGTGCCGCTAGAGTTGCTACAGCCATGAGGGAGATTCATTTCTTTGATGAAAAAGTGTTAGGAGATCTAATGGGCAAGAGAACCACAATATCTCAATTGGCTAGCTGTAGTGAGCATCAAGCTATATCTCCATGGTGGAACCAAAGAAAGTGTTTGAAGGACTTGATGACATTGGTTGGAAGCTATGCATGATGAGCTCAATAACTATGAGCGAAACAAGGTTTGGAGGCTAGTTGAGAAGCCCAAAGATTTCCACAATGTTATTGGCACAAAGTGGATCTTCGAGAACAAGAAAGATGAGCATGGAATTGTCATAAGGAACAAGGCAAGATTGGTAGCTCAAGGGTACTCCCAAGTGGAAGGCATTGGGTTTGATGAAACCTATGCTCACGTGGCTCGCCTTGAGTCCATTTGTATCCTTCTTGCATATGAATCTTCTCACAACTTTAAATTGTAACAAATGGATGTGAAAAGTGCTTTTCTAAATGGCCACTTGAAAGAGTTGGTATATATTAAGCAATCATCGGGTTTCCAGAACCCAACTTCCCTAACCATGTCTCCAAGCTAGATAAGGCGCTCTATGGACTTAAGGAAGCACCACGTGCATGGTATGATCACCTTAGAGAGTTGTTGAAAGGCAATGGATTTGAAGTTGGGAAAATCGATCACACCCTTTTCACAAAGAGGGTTAAGTGAGAGTTTTTCATATGACAACTATATGTTGATGATATCATCTCTGGCTCAACTAATCAATCTTTCAATGATGAATTTTCAAAGCTTATGACTAGCAGGATTGAGATGTCTATGATGGGGGAGTTGAGATTCTTTCTTGGCTTTGAGATCAAGCAATTGTTTAGAGGAACTTTAATCTCTCAAGAAAATTACACTCAATACATGCTCAATAGGTTTAACTTCCAAGGTGCTAAAGAGAAGGTCCCCCCAATGCAAACCAAGTGCCATCTCAAGCATAATCCATACAGTAAATATGTGGACCAAAAGTTGTATCGTTATATGATTGGTTATTTGCTTTATTTTTGTGCATCTAGACCCGACATTGTGTTGAGTGTAGGAGTGTGTGCAAGCTATCAAGCGGCTCCTAAGGAAATCCACTTGGTGGCGGTCCATAGGATCTTTCGGTATTTGGTTCATACCTCAAAGCTTGGTTTGTGGTATCCAATTGGGCACAATTTTCTCTCGGTGGGTACACGACCTCGGATTGGAATGGTGATCAAGATGATAGGAAATCGACTTCCGAGGCTTCCCTATTCCTTGGTAGGTATTTGGTGAGTTGGTCTTCTAAGAAGCAAAATTGTATATCTCTTTCCACCGCCGAAGCCGAGTATGTGGCATACGCTATGCTTGCACCCAATTCTATGGATGAGGCAAACCCTCAAAGAGTACGATGTTCATTGTGACAAAGTGCCCCTCTTGTGTTACAATGAGAGTGCCATCAAGATTGCCTACAACCCAGTGCAACACACTAGGACGAAGCATATCGAGATTCCTCATCATTTTATTCGGGATCATGTGGCAAGAGGTGATATTGAGCTAGTCTATGTCCCAACAAAGGATAATCTCGCGGACATATTCACGAAGACTCTAGATGATTCAAGATTCATGTTCTTGAGGAATGAGCTAAATATCATCGATTCAAGGAGTTTGACTTGAAGATCTTGCACACACGCATATAGTTGACTATGTGTTTGGGTTTAGGTGTTGGCATGGACATAGGGGGAGTGTAGTCCTAACACATTGGAATCTCCCTCCCCCATTATGCCCAAAGTAAAAATCCATTTATTGTTCTCTTTTTTTAATGTTGAACTGTGAGCTAAAAAGTTGAGAACTATCAATGAACCCAACATACATCTTCGCGGTGACATAGCATACTCTCTTACATGGTGGCTTAGGCCACCAACCTCTTTGAAGAATTGGTTCTAAGTTGAATTTGATTGCCTATTTATTTGTGTATGTCTCTTGGGAAACCTGCTCAATCTTGGCGCTTATTCCTTTGCATCTTCCAAGTATTGAGAGTTAGGTACTATCACATGTTTGTGTCTCTTAATCCAAAGCCACAACACTCCCCTCTCGAAATAAATTCTTCCTCGAAATATCATTTCTTAGACCCCTTGTCGGGAAGATGCAGCCTGGCTAGTGGTACTACCGTTGTGGATGACATTACTACCCATGTAGCAAGGTACGGTACTACCGCAACTGAACCTATGCCATGCACTCGTTCCAGGAACGGTACCACCACCCCGGTACCGCAAGTGCCAGGTGAGAGGTACTACCAATGGCTCAGCGGTACTACCGGTACGGCCTGTTTTCGTGGGGTTAAGTTGAATCTGGGAGATGGAGGTTTCTTTTTACCCCACCCTCTCACCCTACCACCACACTGAAATCAGCCGTTGCCGCTTCGTCTCTCCGCTAGGAAAGGCTCCCTCAGGCAGGTGATTGTCCCTCTCCCACCGGGAGGAGTTCCAGCACCTTCCCCTACATCTTTTCGATAAAGATGAGCTTCGTTAACACCCCCCAATCCCTCTCTCCCTTGAGTAGATCTTGAGAGAATAAATTTCTAGGGGTGCTAGGGATCTCTATTGGGTGAATTCATGTGGGTTGGTGCTTATTTGGGTAGATACCTTCTGTGGATACGTATGCACGATTTTCCTAGAGCACGACATTACCCGTGGGTGACATGGCAGTTCCGCCAATAGCGGTACTAATGCTATTGCTGGGATAACTGGCACCAGCAGTACTACCGCGGTACCCACCGGTAATACCGTGACATCAAGATTTGTGCCTTTGTTTTTCATAGTTGTGAATCTCCACTTGGATCTTTGCAATGATTTTTTTATCTTATCCTTAATGCTCCCCATAATTGTTGTCTCAGGTGCAGGTAGTTCTCGTGGAGGTCGCAAGAGACCGGCTAAGAGGGTACGTAAGGGGGCTCAAGAGGATCAAGCTAAAGAAGTGATCTCTTCGTCCAACATGACCCACAGGAGCGTTCAGTCCATTTGAAGTCTCAGGCTGCTAAGAACCAGTCCATCTCCAATATGCCAGATGAACAATTCAGGAAAGAGCGCAGAACCAATCCTTATTTCAAGCCTAGGGATCCTCGATCCAATGAGTGCTTATGTACTCGCTTCCAGGAGCATATTTTTTATGAGGAGTATCCCCTTGTAGCGTTCCCACATTTAAATAATGCAAGAACACTTATGTTGTTGGGCTAGTCCATGGATCAATTTCTGGCACCACAGTACAAAAGGAGAAATCATGCAAATGCATCAAATTTTATTACATCGCATGATCCTGTCTTTACAAAAAGAACATTACAACTTGCATAATCTCAAAATACTAGTAGGATACAAAGTATTACAGCGGAAAGCATAGAACAACATTGAGCCTCATCTTCTTCATGTGCCACAGGCAAAACATGTTGGCGGTAGATTCGAGATGCTAAACAAAATATTCACTCGTCATCAGGTCCATCTGCAATATGGAATATGCAGCCACAAGGGGGTCAATAAAATTTAATGTATTGGAAAGTAACACTATGGTGGATATAAATGGAAAAACTATAACTACATGAGCATTTGTCCAAGTGGAGTTTTGGCCAAGTTTGCATAAAGCCAGTTTTCTCCCATCTATATTGTAAAACAAATATTTATTTTCAAAGTATGGCATCATTGGACTGAAATCCAAGCCCCTCGGATATTGTTCACTTAGTGAAAATTTTACTTATTGAAAATGGTGATGTGTTCCTTCCGTCCATCCTTTCCCAACTGCTCGAAGTTGTCCATAACCGAGGACAGGGCTAAGAACTTAGCTTCTCACTCTGCAGAGGTCGTGCACTTTCACCCTTGTGCTCGATTCACCCAAACATAATATACATGTTGAATGTACTAAGGAAAGGAGATATTTGAGTCGAAATCTTTCAGAAGCATGAAAATGATGATGTGGCACGTTACGGTTGGCCTTCGCGTTAGACGAAGCACCCAATGTGCCGAACCTCATTAAAGCTTGTGCCTTACCTTTCCACCCATCCAGCCCTGCGAAGGCGAAGGAGAGACTAAGGCAACGCATCTTGCAACCTTGACATATACCTTCCAAGCGCGAGATCCTTGTGCCGATGGCTGATACGTCATAAACGTATCCATAATTTCTAATGTTCCATGTTGTTTTCATGTTATTTGCTACATGTTTTCTTTACACTTTATGTCATTTTTATCGATTTTTTGGGCCTAGCCTATTGACAAGATGCCACAGAGCTAGTTCATGTTTTCTCCTGTTTTTAGTTTCAAAAAATTGTTCTAGAAATATTCTCGGAATTGGAAAATTCGAAGCCTAGAAGTCTTAGAATTCCCGAAGGGTCCATGGAGTCCCAAAGAGACCCAAAGTGGGCCCACACCATACGGCGACGCCCCCTAGCCACGCCACCAGGTGGTGTGGGCCCCTCGGGCTCCTACCGCCATCACCCTTTCGCCTATTTATTCCACTCGGATAGTTAACCCTATATATATACCAATTTTCCACAAAAAACACCCTAAGGCCGCCATCATCGTCAACCCGAGATCAGGAGGGTTCTGGAGTTCTCCCCGGCACCCTGCCGGGAGGGGAAATTATCACCGGAGGGCTCTACACCACCATGCCCACCTCTGGAGTGATGCGTGAGTAGTTCATCCCTGGACTACGGGTCCATAGCAGTATCTAGATGGTTGTTCTCTCCACTTTATGCCTCATGTTTAGATCCCGTGAGCTGCCCTACATGATCGAGATCATGTTATTGTAATGCTACATGTTGTGTTTTCTGGGATACGATGAATGTTGAATGCTATGTCTCTTGATTATCAATCTATCATGTTATGTTGATATGTATGTTATTTATGATCTTGCATGCTCCCGTTGTTAGTAGATGCTATGGCCAAGTAGATGTTATTGACTCCAAGGAGTATTTATGCTCGATAGTGGGTTCATGCCTCATTTGCATCTGTGCTCGAGTGACAGAAACGTGACAGGTGGAGGATGTGTTGTTTCCATTAGGGAGAAAACAACGATGTTTACATTACACACTTTGCTTAATGCGATTATCTGTTGCTTGCAACTTAATACCCAAGGTTTGTTCGGATGATATTCTGAGGGTGGATTACGGTCTATGTGTCTTGTTGTAATGCCCGCATGAATCACATAGTAATCATCATGTCATGCATGTTTCAATATGTATCAATTGCCCAGCTGTAACTTGTTCAACACACTTGTTATCTATCTTTTATGGAGAGTCACCACTAGTGAACTGTGGACCCCGGTCCAATTTCTCATATTGATAATACAACCACTGCAATTACTATTTTCACACTGCTACTATTGTTTTCACATTGTTCTTCTACTGTTTTCCACACCATGCTTCTAACTGCTTTGTTATCAGCAAAATCGATGAGAGGGACAACCTCACTGATTCCTTGGGGCAAAGTGAATTGATTGTGTTGTGTAGGTTCCACGTTGCTGCTGCACCGGTAGTGCGCCACGTCAACTGCATCAACCTTCAGAAGTTTCTTGTCCTCCTACATGTAGATTCAACCTTGGTTTCTTTTCCGAGGGAAGACTTGCCGCTGCACTCTTCACAACCTATCTCTTGGGGTTTACAACCGTCAGCAATCAACAAGTTTTATGGCGCCGTTATCGGGGAAGAAGAGAATTTCTGCAAGGGAAGTCTCTCACTTCCAATCTCTTTACTTTGTTTTAGTTTTGCTTAGTTTATTTTATTTTATCTTGTTTGCTTCTATTTATCAAAAACACACAAAAAAATAGTTCTTATTCTAGTTGTTATTTTTTGCTTTATCATGATTGCTATCAATGTTTGATGTCTTTGAAACTAGATATTATTGGCAAGGTGGGTTCACGGAAGACAACAAAAATATTATAAGGAACACTGCTTGTCACAAAAAGGGATACTTATGGAAGCAAATTAATAAATTGCATAACTATGCTAAAAACTTGTGCTCAAGTTATAATGTTACGTATTGCTTTGACAAATCTTGTTCTTGTAGGAGGTATAAACACCTCCCTTTTCAATGTGATTATAATTATGATGTTACCATATCTTCTTATGTTAAGGGAAATTATGACTTTGATGATGTGGAACAAATTGAAAAATTTATTGCTTGGAAGGGTGCATTCGAAATTGCTTATTTGCTTGAAAATATTGATGATGCACATTATAAATATGAGATTCATGATATACTTGAATATTTCTTTGATAATTACAAGGATTGTAATTACTACATAATTCAATATCTTAAAAGGTGCTCTCCACCAAAGGAAGTAACTGATGCCTTGCAGGAGTCTATGGAAGAATAATTTGCTGAATTTGGAAGCTCATTGGATGAAAATGAGGAGGAGAGTGATTATGAATAGGAGGATGAATGGCGCTACCCATGCCTACCTCCCAATGAGAGTAACTCTTTAATTCATAATTGTGATGATCCTATTGATACTTTTGAAATATTATTTTTTGATGAAATTGATACTTGCTATACTTGTGACCTTGATACTACTATGAATGAAACTTGTGATAATGATATTGCTACTGTTATTTATGAAAATCCATGCTACTTTGATAAATCCTATGATAATCCTCTATTTATTCCATCTATTGATATGCATGATAATGAGGAAGTTTGTTTAGAAAATTTATATGATAATGCTCTAGATGATGGTCCTATGTTACTTGATGTTATAAATTATAATGCTATTGAAAATAGGAATTCTATAATGTGTCCCATATATTTTAATAGGGACCAACCATCTTGTTTTGCTATTGCTAAAAGTGGGAAAAGGAGGTCTTTATTTTTAAGTTAGATCCCACTATTTTTTAGCTTGATATGAATTCTGTGCTTTTAGATCATGAAGAACATGCTTTATGTGATAATTATGTTGTTGAGTTTGTTCATGATGCTACTGAAAATTATTATGATAGAGAAAAATATGGTTGTAGAAATTTTCATGTTACTAAAACGCCTCTCTTTTTGTTGAAAGTTTTGAAATTGCTCTTGTTCTACCATCCCATTATTTATAGTTTGAGCTTCTTTAATTTATTTCTTTAAAAGATTCCTATGCATAGAAACTGGGTTAGAATTAAATTTGTTTTATACTTGCTTCTTTATGCTCTATTTTCCTTAATTCATATTTTCTTATGTGAGCATCTTCTTGCTTTATGTGCCTAGTTGAAAGGCGTTAAAGAAAAAATACTTCTTGGGAGATAACCCATGGTTTTATTTTTTGCTTTGTTTTTCTCTGTTTTTTTTAGTCAAGGTGTTGTATACTTCTGTATAAACTCATTTGTATCTTTATTTTCAGATATTAGTTGTGCCAAGTAAAGTTTCTAGCAAAAAGTGGAGTTGGTTTTGGATTTCTGCGCAGAAAACAGATTTCTGCTGTGCAGTGTAAAAAATCGTGTAACTCACAGAAAGATCAACATCAGCTGAAACTTGTTGTTATTATTCCTCAGCTAATTCCAAACTTTTTCATTCTTTACGTTTTTTGATTTGAGCAACTTAAGTGCCCTGAAAAAATCATAATTACAGACTGTTCTGGTTTTAGCAGATTCTGCCATTTTTCTTGCATTTGCTCTTTTACTATGTCAAGTGGATTTCTTTGCTTCACGAAACATCAGTGGATGTAGCTAATGTTTAAAAGAATCAATAACACTTGTGCCCATGCATAACCCAATTTTTTTATTGTTGCACTAACCCTCTAATGTGAACTAATTTGAGTGTGGTGCGAAGGAAGTTTTCAAGGGTCAAGAGAAGAGGGTGATATAATGTGATCAAGAAGAGTGAAAGGCCAAATCTTGGAGATTCCCCCGTGGTTCATCCCAGAAAATTCTAAGAAGACTCAAGCGTCTAAGCTTGGGGAGCCCAAGGCATCCCCTTCTTCATCAACAAATTATCAGGTCACTTCTAGTGAAACTATATTTTTATTCGGTCACATCTTATGAATTTTACTTGGAGCGTCTTTTATTTTTAGTTTTATTTTCTTTTGTTTTCCTTGCTGCAATAAATATCATTGGAACCTACAATTCTTGTATGGAAGAGAGACACGCTCCTCTTTTTCATACGAATACTCGTTATGCTTGTATTCTTAGTTTTTCTTCTAGTTGCTGCAATTCTTTTAGCTCATGTTTGTTTTCATGCTTCTCTTATTCAGAGAAGTTAGTTTTAGTAAAGTTATCTGAGTACACTCTTTCTTAATTGTTATATCATTTCGAGAGTTTTTGTTAAAACATATGTTGTATGGTGCTTGTTGGAAAAACAAATTGCTGCATGTGGTAGAATTTATAACGATGCAAAAACAAGCTTGTATAGACTATGGCTAGACTTTTTCATGTCATGTTAGATGTTATTTTAATTATCCTAGTGTTTTTTTATTAGCATGACTTGTCTCAAATAGGTGAGAGAGTTTAATGTGCCATTCAAAGAATCATGAGTTGTTTTTATCAGATTGAAACATAAATTTGTGGTGTTCTCCTTTTAATGTTTTATTTGGTTGACTTGGAACATGCTTACACCATGCTTATGATTACAAACCAGTCACTTATAGCCTCTATGATCATGTAGTTTTTTACTTGTAATACCACTTATGCTTTTATTAATAATGTTTTTGTCTCTATGCATGATTATTGCCATTTTGCTCTCTTGGTTTGTCGCTCCTATTCTTTTCTAGCCTCCACCTGTACTGAGTATGAGCTCTACTTGTGCATCCAACTCCCAAAAGCCAAAGTTTTTCAAATGCGTCCACCAGACCTACCTACATGTGGTATTTAACCGCCACTCCAAAGTAAATTTCTCATGTGTTACCTTTATAACTTTCAAAATTACTCATGTTTTGTGTTCCTGTTTTAGCTCATGAGGACCTGAATAGATAATATTTAGATCACTTGTTGATTGGATTCCACACCCTGGACTAGTGGCTTCATCCGCTTATCCAATTGATAGAAGAGCTCGTAGCGGGGTGCCTAGCCCCAAACTTAATACAACAAATTGTCTTCACTATTTTTCCCTTGATTTATCAGTCAAAGCATAATTGTGGAAACAAAAGAGGAAGAGGGATGACCTTCTACCCAGTTGCGTCCATTAATGGGATCCGCTCCTTTTTTTGATACATTATAGTGGGGAAAAAACCCCACTATTGCAAAATTTTCTATTAATATATGAAATATTTACAATGAAAGTTCATACAGTAGTTCACAATGTGTCAAGCCATTCGGTCATGCCATCTTTAATAGTAGCTTTGTCTCTATGTCTAGCTGGAGTAAAATTTTCCTTCAAGAAGGAAATACATAGTTGTATGTATTTTGAGATCCCACATCAAAGATAATCTTATTCCTATGATTCCATATGGTCCATGAGCCAATAATGAGGATTTCCTTGAAACATATGATTTTATATTTGAGTCTGCCCGATTTCGTAAAGATCATGTGTTCTTGCACATCTGCCCATTGAAATCCAATGGCCTCCCAGAACTCTTTGCTGAATGAACATCCAAAGAATAGATGGTGAAGGTCTTCATGTTGATCATTATCATATAGCACACATTGCTTGGTTGGAATCTGGAATTGCTTCCTATTGAGCAGGTCATGAGTGTTAAGTCTGTCCTGAATCAGTAGCCAGAAGAAAAATTTGTGTTTAGGCAATGTACATGATTTCCATATCCATTGGAGTGGTTTAGGAGCTGTGGGAAAAGGTTTGAGAAATTTGTAGATTTTACTACTTCTGTATGTAGCAGCAGCCCCAGGAACATTCCATGTGTCTTTCTCATGATTATTGGATCATAGAGATAGCTTATGCGTGAAATTGTTGTATTGTTGCATGGCAATGTCAGATAGTGGGGTATGAAATAAATCATAGATATCTCCATTAGTATTGTATTCTATAGCTTCTTTAAGTGAGATGTTATCATGCTTGGCATAGGAACAAAGTTGTGGAAATTGTTTGACAAAGGTAGAATATTCCCATATTCCTCACCATAACCCGATAGTTTTCCAATACCACACTTGCATTTAAAATGTTCCAGAAATTTATCCATAAGAGAAAGACAGTCTTTCCACCAAAAGGAACCACAAGGTCTATTAGTTTGAGGCAATTTTCCTCCTTGATAGTGAGCTTGCCATATCAAGTTGATCCATGGGATGTCATTCTTATTCATGAATTTGAACAGATATTTCATCATAAGAGCAGTATTCTGTGTTCTAAGATCAAGTGCACCAAGGCCACTGATGGAGTGTGGACACACGCTCGTTGGGAGACTCCAAGCGCAATGTGTGAAGAGTGCAGCATCAAGTTTTCCCTCAGAAAAGAAACCAAGGTTGAATCGACCAGTAGGAGGAAAAGCAATCTCTGAAGGTTGATGTAGCTGAGGTGGCAGGGTGCACTACCGGTTCAGCAACAACGTGGAACCTACACAACAAAATCAATTCACTTTGCGCCAATGAAGTAGTGAGGTGGTCAATCTCACCCGTTTTGCTGAACACAAAGAGGTTAAACGTATGGTGTGGAAAACAGTATGAAAACAATGTGAAAACAGTAGCAGCAATGTGAAAACAGTGGAAGCAGTGGTTGTATTATCAGTATGAGGAAAAAGAACCGGGTCCACAATTCACTCGTGGTGTCTCTCCGTGAAATATAAATAACATGTGTGGTGAAGAAATTACAGCTGGGCAATTGACAGAAATGAAGGTTGCACCGTAGTGCATATGCTAGACATAAAGATTACTAGGTGATTCATGCAGGCATTACAACAAAATACATAGACCGTCATCCAACTGCATCTATGACTAATAATCCACCCTCCAAATATCATCCGAACAAACGTTGGGTATTAAGTTGCAAGAAACAGATAATTGCAGTAAGCAAAGTGTGTAATGTAAACAATAACATCATCCTTAGACAAAGCATACATGTTAGAGTATTGGGGACATGCACACAGAACCATCCAGTGTCAAACTCCTCGCCACCGGCAAACGGTCCATGATCTGGGTATCCACCAAGAGGAGTTCCTACTTCAGACCACTTGATAGTCAGCTGTTGTCCCTTGGTCATCCAAATAAGATGACGCTCTGTCTCATTTGCTAGGTGCACAGTGGCCAAGAACTCACAAACCAAGCCTTCATCATAATCTTGTTGGACTTGCATAATGGGAGCAAGTCCAAGTGCATCAACAAGCTCAAGTGCCTCTCCAAAGTACTATGGATTCCTCTCCATATGCCCAAAATTAATAGCATGTTGAGGAGCAACATTCTCCTTGGGCTTCCTCATCAAGATCTCATGATAGATTTGGCTCTGAAAGACAGTGTGGAATCGAGGGTCCTTACCCCGGAACTGTGGCATCAAACGGTCAAGGTCAATAACATATGGGTTCTCGCGACGTTCTTTCAAGAACACCCCCTCGGACATCTTGGAAGGAGACTTTTCCCTACGAGGCAATGTCTTCTCGGGAGCCGGGAATCTCTACCGGCGCTTGGGCTGAGAATGGTCCAAAGTTTCCTCAATTTCATCGACCCTAGGATCCTTGCGACGAGCCATGCTCTTGTAAAGAGTGCCCTTGCCTTTGGAGTCGGATGCATCTATGAAAGAAATAGCAAGAATAGCATGAAGAAAAGGTAATGCTCAATTTTTAGGAGACACACAAATCCAAGGAACAAAGATATGAATAGTATTAGGGTTTAATAACAAGGGGTAGGGCATATGAACAAATCCACCCTAAGAACCGTAGCGATTCAAACCTAATACTCACAATCTAGGTTGTTACGGTTTGTACTCGTGATCTTCTACTCCCAAAAACCAGATCCACACATCTAGACGTGAAGAACATGGAGCTCCTAGTGCATCCCCATCCATCAACTAGATGAGAGAGAGAGAGAGAGAGAGAGAGAGAGAGAGCATACCCGCATCATCCATGGTGGAAGGAGAGGAGGAAGAAGATCCCGGGGTGGTCCAAGGCAAGGAGGAGGACTCCCGGCGGTGGAGCACCCGATTCCGGCGACGCAGAGCTTTGGGTGGGGGGGGGCGACGGTTGTGAGGGAGAAGAGGGAGGGCGAGTGGGGGGAAATAAGATTGTATCTTGTTGAACCTCGCTCGCCTAGGTCTTATCCCGCAGAAACGCCACGGGCGGAGCCTCCGGTGGTTTTACCGGAGCCTCCGCTCCTGTCCAGCGGGGCCTCCGGTGGTTATAGTTGTCAGGGAACACCGGATACAAATCGATTTACTAGGAAAGTAGGAATATATGGCGTTCACGGGATGAATGTAGTAAGACGGTAGTAACTGAATAGATATTTGAAAGCTGAAGCAATTTAAATTAAATTTCTCCAATGCAAGGTGTCAAACGTGCATACATTTATGATTTTGTGCTTTTGAACTTGATTAGTACATTTAGCCCTTCTAATGCTTATTTTAGATTCTTAGTTTAAATGCGCCCCATTCATCGTATTGGTTTCTTGTTGATAAGACTTTTTGTTAACAGTGCTTAGCTTTGTGGATACTGGTTTTGATTATCCTCTTTTCCTTTAATTTACAGCTGCGAGGACAAAAATTCTATCTATCACCTAGCTGGCGTTATCGAGCACATTGGGACTACCCCTACTTCAGGGCACTATGTCGCCTATGTGAAGGCAAAAGCAGGTGGCTGGTCTCGTGTAAGTGATGATGTCACCACACAAGTCTCCCTACACAAGGTTCTGCAGTGCGAAGCTTATATGCTTTTCTATGAGAGGGGGTGAGACTTCAGACATTTCAGGACTCAGGAGAACTGCATCAAGTTTGTTCTGATAACTTCTAATTTTAGAGTTCTGTGTCCTCGAGTAGTGTTTCAGTTTGAGGACGTGGACCTTTTGAGTGCCCCCGTTGATTCCAAGGCCATGATGAAGAACTGTAATAACTGTATGACCATAAACTGAGCGCTGGGCGACTGACACGCCGGTCCAGGCGTCCATGTCGTCCTCTTCTCCTCGCCCAGCCTCGCCTATGGGCTGTTATCTTGCTTGCTTCTCGTGCAGCCTCGTGCGCAGGAGGCTGCATGTGCTACTATGCAAGCCCGAGATGTGTATTTTGTGGGTCCACGTGAGAATCCTTTTTATTGCTTCATTCGTTATTGGTATATCTGACATCACCTTATTGCTTCATTCGTTATTGGTATATCTGCCATCACCTTATTTGTTTGTGTCTTACATCGAGTAGACACTCACCTGATACACTAACCGAGCAGGTTAAATCAAATCTATCAGCATTTAGTTCTTTATGTTGTTGTTCTTGCGGGGAAGCACGTACTTAACCCCTTAGAGCATCTCCACTCGGCGCCCCCCCCCCTAAATTGCCGTTCGGATCGGTGCCGGAGCGGGCCGTTCCGAATGGACTGCGCCTATGGGGGGCGTCCTTCCCTACTCGCCGCTCTCAAACATCCTCCCCAAAACCATCTATTTTGCAATTTCAATATTCTGAAGTTCCATACGTAAATGAAAACAGTCATTTTCTAGATTTTCAATAATACAAATATATTCCACAACTAACTAAAAATAAAAATGTTCATATAACTAAAAATAAATTTGAGTTCAACTATGCTGCGCGAGCACAAATGTTCCACTAGGTCATTTTGGAGCTGATCATGAGTAACATAACGATGTAATCCACATCGGCGAGAGGATGCTGAAACTAATACATAAGAGGGTCATCATGCACTGAATTTGCACGCACATCGTCAAAGATTGTGTTGTGCATGTTCATAAATGTATTCATGACCTCCCTCATCTGCTCGTTCGACCAAGTGAGAGCAGGCTGCCGGACAATGGAAAACCTCTGCTGGAGCACTCCGAATGTACGCTCGACATCCTTTCTTGTGCGCTCTTGTATCGAGGCAACCCAAAATCTTTTGTTGCCTAGAGGATTGACGATTTCCTTCCCAAAATTTGACCACCTTGGATATATGCAATCCACTAGGTAGTACCCTTTGTGTAGTTGTGGTCGTTGATTTCATAGTTTACCGGAGGAGTATGGCATTCAACAAGTTTCACAAACACGTGAGAGCGTCGCAACACGTTGATGTCATTGTGAGATCCTGCCATGTTAAAGAAAGCGTGCCAAACCCAAGTCTCCTAGTCGGCTACAACCTCAAGTATCACACTACAAACTCCATGATGTCCCCTTTATATAATCATTGTCAACCAAATGGACAGTTCTTCTAGCTCCAATGCATGCAATCGATAGTTCCAGACATCACATGAAAGACTTTCTTTCATTCATTGCTAGGATCTAAGTTGTCTCTTCCTCGTCTGGTCCCGCAATTTGGGCCAAACACAAACACTATCGTCTTGCAGAACCTGCACACGACTTTGATAGTCGTAGACTCAGACATGCGCAAATAGTCGTCTTAACCATCTATAGGGGCTCCATATGCAAGCATTCTCATAGCAGCAGTGCACTTCTGAATTGATGAGAAACCAACCATTTCCACGTCATTTTTCTTCATCTTGAACCAGGGGTCGTGCTCCCGCACATTCAAAACCAATTTGAGGAACAATCTTCTGCTCATCCGAATTCTTCGATGAAAATTCTTTGCATCGAATCTTGGCTCCTCGTTCTCGGTGAAGAGCATGCAGTGCCTCCATCCTCATCCTCGGCTTGGTCTTCCTTCTCCCAAACTTGGAGCCTCATCTATTTCGTTTTCTATTGGCGTCATCGGCGTCTAGGAGTTGTGCAAGGCAAGCAAGAGTGAGGAAGTTCTCGTCTTCTTCGGTGTCGATATGGGCTTCTTCCGCCATGAGTAGGTACGCCATCATCTCATCGTCGTTGTCCATCCGTTGGAATGAAAGTGAGATCGCTGGTTGCCGGCTGCAACAAAAGAGATTAGAAAATACGCACCCCAACCGATCAAAACGCCGAACACCTTCAACAGTTGTGTTTGCTAGCATTCGATGAATATTGAATATAAAGTTGGTTATAGATCTATCATATATGTTATTTGTGATCTTGCATGCTCTTCGTTGCTAGTAGATGATCTGGCCAAGTAGATGCTTGTGACTCTAAGAGGGAGTATTTCTGCTAGATAGTGGGTTCATGCCTCCAGTAATTTGGGAGAGTGATAGTAACTTCTAAGATTGTGGATGTGCTGTTTCCACTAGGGGCAAAACAACAATGCTTTGTCTAAGGATAATTGTGTTGTTCACATTACGCACTTTTCTTAATGTAATAATTTGTTGCTTGCAACTTAATACCCAAAGTTTGCTCAGATGACGTCACGAGGGTGGATTGTTAGTCATAGATGCAGTTGGATAACGGTCTATGTATCATATTGTAATTCCCAAATGAATATCATAGTAGTCATCATGTCATGTATCTGCATTACGGTGCATTCTCTGTTTTTCAATTGTCCAGTTGTAATTTTTTCACCCATCATTTTATTTATATGTTAAGGGGAGACACCACTAGTGAACTGTGGACCCCGGTCCATTTTTTTACACAGATAATACAACCTACTGCAAACACTGTTCTTTTTCTCTACAAACATTGTTCTCATTTCATTCACTACAACAAATATCATTTTCCACACTATACGTATAATCCTTTGTTTTCAGCAAGACCGGTGAGATTGACAACCTCACTTTTTTGTTGCGGCTTGGTTGTGTCGTGTGCATATTCCATGTTGCTGCTGAGCCTGGTAGGGCGTCCTGCCAACATCAGCTGTCTACAACCTTCGGATTTGATTTCTTTATCATACTGGTCCGATTAAACCTTGGTTTCTTACTGAGGGGAAATATTGTTGTTGTACTCATCATACCTTCCTCTTGGCATCTCCCAACGAACGCGTGTCCACACGCCAGCAAGGAGACTTTCCATAGCGGAGAGGGAGTCTTAGATGTGCTAGGAGGAGGGTGGCCGCACCATGGAGGTGTCTACACCCCCTCCCCTAGCCCAACTCGGATTGGGTGGTTGATACGTCATAAACGTATCCCTAATTTCTGATGCTCCATGATTATATTATGCCAATTGCTACATGTTTTCTCCCTTCTTTATGTCATTTTTATCGATTTTCCGGACTAACCTATTGACAAGATGCCACAGAGCCAGTTCCCTGTTTTCTGTTGTTTTTAGTTTCAGAAAAGTTGTTCTGGAAATATTCTCGGAATTGGAAAGTTCGAAGCCCGGAAGTCCTATTTCCCCGGAAGCATCCAGAAGACTGAAGAGGAGTTGAAGAGGGGCAACAGGAGGGCCATACCATGGGCTGGCGTGGGTCCCCCTGGCCGCGCCAGCTATGGGTGTGGGGCCCGTAGAGCTCCACCGCCTTTGCCCTTTCGCCTATTTAAGCCCTCCCGGATGGAAAACCCTAAGTACCTGATCAAAATCCCCGAAAAAGTTCCGCAGCCGCCGTCACCGTCAACCCTAGATCAGGCGGGTTGTGGAGCTGTTTTCCGGCACCCTGTCGGAGAGGAAATCATCACCGGAGGCTTCTACATCACCATGCCTGCCTCCGGAGTGATGCGTGAGTAGTTCATCCCTGGACTACGGGTCCATAGCAGTAGCTAGATGGTTGTCTCCTCCTCATATGCCTCCATGTTTAGATCTCGTGAGCTGCCTATCATGATCGAGATCAATCTTATGTAATTCTATATGCTGTGTTTGCTGGGATCCGATGAATATTGACCTTATGCCAAGTTGATTATAGTCTTTATTGCATATGTTATTTGTGATCCTGCATGCTTTCCGTTGCTAGTGGTTGCTCTGGTCAAGTAGTTGCTAGTGACTCCAAGAGGGAGTATTTATGCTTGACAGTGGGTTCATGCCTCCTTGTTGCCTTGCTCGAGTGACAGAAACGTGAAGGGGGAGGATGTGATGTTTCCATTAGGGAAAAAACAGCGGTGAGAGTACCCGCGTGTATAATCATTGCTTACGTTACACACTTTGTTTAATGCAATTATCTGTTGCTTGCAACTTAATACCTAAGGGGGTTCAGATGATAACCCGAGGGTGGATTTTTAGTCATAGATGCAGATGGATGTCGGTCTATGTATCTTGTTGTAATGTCCGCTCTAAATATCGTAGTAATCATCATGTTATAATGTGCACTACGGTGCAACCTCTAATTGTCAATTGCCTAGCTGTAATTTGTTCACCCAACATGTTATTTTTATGGAGAGACACCACTAGTGAAGCTATGAACCCCGGTCCATTTTCCACACTATTAAAGAAACCACAATAATTTCCTGCTCTCTTTACTTTCTGCAAGCATACAACTGTTTTCCACACTATACGTCTAATCTTTGTTTTCAGCAAGACCGGTAAGATTGACAACCTCACTATACCGTTGGGGCAAAGTATTTTGGTTGTGTGCAGGTTCCACGTTGTTGCTGACACCGGTGGGCGCCAGCACCACCGTCAGTGGCATCAACCTTCCGAAGGTCCTATTTCTCCTTCTCGATTAATAACCCTGGTTCTTAACTAAGGGGAAAATTCCCACCGCAGTGCTCATCACACCCTCCTCTTGGGGTATCCCAACGCAAGCATCAAGGAAATTTTCTGGCGCCATTGTCGGGGAGAAGGAAGTCTTCTGGCAAGGGGAGTCTCTCACTCTCAACCTCTTTATTTTGTTTATTGTCTTGTTTTTATTTTTGTCTTTTTTTCTTCTCTTTATAAAAAACAAAAAAAAATAGTTTACTTTATAGCATAGAAAGCAACTCAAGTATTTTGAAGTGAAGTTTTTTTTATCATGCTTGCTATCAATGTTTGATGTCTTTGAAACTAGATCTTTTAGGCAATGTGGGTTCACAGATGAACAACAAAAACATTATAAGGAACACTGCTTGTCACAAAAAGGGATACACTTATGGGAGCAAATTAATAAATTGCATGACTATGCTAAAAACTTGTGCTCTACTCATAATGTTACTTATTGCTTTGATAAATCTTGTTGCTGTAGGAGGTATAAACACCTCCCTTTTCAATTTGAGTATAATTATAATGTTACCATATCTTCTTATGTTAAGGGAAATTATGAATTATATAATGTGGAACAAATAGAAGAATTTATTGCTTGGAAGGGTGCATTCGAAATTTCCTATTTGATTGAAAGTATTAATGACGCACCTTATAAATATGAGATTCATCCTATACTTGAATATTTCTTTGATAATTACAAGGATTGTAATTACACATAATGGAATATCTTAATAAATGCTCTCAACCTAAGGAAGAGACTAATGCCTTGCAAGAGCCTATGGAAGAAAAAATTGCTGAATCTGGAAACTCTTTGGATGAAAAAGAGGAGGAGAGTGATGATCAAGAGGAGGAAGAATGTCTACCTCCCAATGATAGTAACTCTTTAACTCATAATTGTGATGATCCTATTGATTCATTTGAAATATCTCTTTTTGATGAAGTTGATACTTGCTATATTTGTGACCGTGATACTACTATGAATGAAACTCGTGAGAATAATATTGCTACTGTTATTTATGATAATCCATGCTACTTTGATAAATCGTATGAGAATTCTCTATTTATTCCAACTATTGATATGCATGATAATGAGGAAGTTTTTTTAGAAAATTTATATGATAATGCTCTTGATGATGGTCCTATGTTACTTGATGTTATAAATCATAATGCTATTGAAAATAGGATTGCTATAATGTGTCCTATAACTTTTATGAGTGATCAATCATCTTGTTTTTCTATTCCTAAAAGTGGGGGAAAAGAGGAGCTGATTTTAAATTTTGATCCCACTATTTTTGAGCTTGATATGAATTGTGTGCTTTCATACCATGACAAACATGCTTTATGTGATAATTATGTTGTTGAGTTTTTTCATGATTCTACTGGAAATTAATATGAGAAAGGAAAATATGGTTGTAGGAGTTTTCATGTTACTAAAACACCTCTTTTTTGTTGAAAGTTTTGAAGTTGCTCTTGTTCTACCTTCCCATGATTTCTAGTTTCAGCTTCTTTGATTTATTTCTGTACAAGATTCCTATGCATAGGAAGTAGGTTAGAATTAAATTTGTTTTATACTTGTTTCTTGATGCTCTCTTTTTCTTCATTTCATACTTCTTATGTGAGCATCTACTTTATTCCACCTTTTTATGCCTAGCTGAAAGGCGTTAAACAAAAGCGCTACCGGGAGACAACCCATTTTATTTATCTGTTTTCATTCTGTTTTTCTTTGTTTTCTTTGGTGTGCTTTGCACCTGGGTGTTTTCTATTTCCTTAATAACCCCTCCGTATCTTTTTTTGTGTGTTTTTGTTGAGCCAAGTAAAACCTCTAGTGGAAAGTCGATACTATATTTCGGATTTCTGCGCAGAAAACAGATTTAGGTTGTCCACTATTAATTCCGTTAAAAATCACAGAAAATTCAAAATGACCTGAGATCTTTTGTTCTTAATCCTGAGTTATATACGCAACTTTTCTTAGTTGACCACTTTTTTATTTGAGCAACGTAAGAATTTCTAAAAAAAATCGATCTCTGTCTTGTGTTCCCAGTTCTGTTTTGACAAATTTCTGCCATTTATCGCATTTGCATCTTAATCTCTTTCTTTTTGTGTTCTTTTAAGAAAAAGATTTTTGAAATAATTTTTGATAGTAGCTAATGTGTTTTTCAGTGCTAGTCTTGTGTTGAAACTGAACCACGTGAGTTTATTATTTTGATTGCACTAACGTTACTAATGAAGATTGTGAGAATTTTGATGTGAAGGAAGTTTTCAAGGGTCAAGAGAAGAGGATGATATGATGTGATCAAGAAGAGTGAAAAGCATAAGCTTGGGGATTCCCCGGTGGTACATCCCAGAAAATTCCAAGAATACTCAAGCGTCTAAGCTTGGGGATGCCCAAGGCACCCCCTTCTTCAGCAACAAATTATCAGGTCACTTCTAGTGAAATTATATTTTTATTCGGTCGCATATTATGTGCTTTACTTGGAGCGTCTTTTATTTTATTTTTAAATTTACTTTTAGTTTTGCTTTCAGTTTGTTTTTACTTTCCTAATAAGCTTGGTTGGACCCCAGCATTCTTTTATTGGAGAGTGACACGCTTCGCTTTTTCATGACAATACGTTGTATTCTTAGTCTCTGTTTGGCTGCTGCATTTAATTAGCTCCTGTTTTGCATGCATCTTTTATCAGAGTTGTTAGTTTTAGTAGTGTTACTTAAGTACTCTCATGTTTGCTTGTTGTATCATAACGAGTATTTTTTGTTAAAGCATGTTTTGTATGGTGCTTGTTGGGAGAAAGAAAACTGCTGCTTGAAGTAGAATTTATAACAGTACTAGTAGAAACTTGTATAGACTGTGGCTAGAACTTTTTCATGCCATGCTAAATGTTATTTTAGTTTTAAAACCTTGTGGTTATTGAGTAGCATGATTAGCCTCAAATAGCTGAGAGTGTTTAATATGTATTGAAAGATTCATGAGTTGTTCTTGTCATAGTAAAGTATGAATATATGGTATTCTCTTTCAAATGTTTTATTTGGTTGACTTGGCGCATGCTCACACCATGTTTATGACTACAAACCAGTCAGGAATAGCCTCTATGACCACTTAGTTTTTTTAACTTTTGATACTGCTTATGTTTTAATTAATGATGCTTATGTCGCTATGCATTATTATGCCTCTTATGCTCTCTTGCTTTGTCGCTCCCAGTCTTTTACTAGCCTCCACATGTACTGAGTATGAGCTCCACTCGTGCATACAAACTCTCTTAAACCAAAGTTTTCCCCATTGTGTCCACCATACCTACCTACATGTGGTATTTAACTGTCATTCCAAAGTAAATTGCTCATGTGTCATTTTTAAAACCTTCAAAATTATTCCTGCTTTGTGTTCTTGTTTTTACTCATGAGGACGTCAATAGAGAATCTTTATCTCACTTGTTGATTGGATTTCACACCCTGGACTAGTGGCTTCATCCGCTTATCCAAATGATAGAAGAGCTGGCAGCGGGGTGCCCAACCCCAAATTAATACAAACAAATTCTCTTCACTATTCCCCCCCCCCCGATCATATCAGTCAAAGCATAATTGTGTAAACAAAAGAGAAAGAGGGATGACCTTCTACACGAGTTGCGTCCTTCACCATGGGAGCCGCTCTTGTGAATCCAGTTGCTTGTGACGTACTGTATTGTATGTTTACCATTCATTGACACTAGCATTCACCCCTCCTATAATATAGACATTCCTCCACAAATGTCAAACTTTTAATACATCTGTTTAATAAAATAAAAAGCTCTAGCACATGAGTGATCCCTGGTTCCCTCTTCGAAGGGCCTTTCTTTTACTTTTATGTTGAGTCTACATCTTCTAACTTTATGCACAGTTGAGAGAGCATTTTTGCCATTCTGAGTTCTATGTGCATATGTCCCATAAACATCAATAATTACTTCATGATGTGATATTATTTGTTCTTAAATTATTTGTTCTAGTCTTCCTCTTGAAATTTGAAAGTTTCCTGGCATTTATGTTTTTCCCTACTCTTAAGGACTATCAAAATATCACTTTGCCATGCTTTCTCTACACCTGAAACAAACGTTTACCTTTCTTTGCATTATTATTCATGATCCTTTATTTGAGTTACTCTTCGTGATGCAAAGTAATTGCGATGCTTTATTATTAAAGTTTTATATATCATGCCCGTGCTTAAAGTTTTCTGATCTCAGCGTGCATACGCTTTTACATTAGATTGATCAAGTTTATGTTAGTAGCATGTCACCTCAGAAATTATTGTTTTATCGTTTACCTACTCGAGGACGAGTAGGAACTAAGCTTGGGGATGCCTGATACGTTATAAATGTATCCCTAATTTCTGATGCTCCATGAGGATATTATGCCAATTGCTACATGTTTTCTCCCTTCTTTATGTCATTTTTATCGATTTTCTGGACTAACCTATTGACAAGATGCCACAGAACCAGTTCCCCGTTTTCTGCTGTTTTTAGTTTTAGAAAAGTTGTTCTGGAAATATTCTCAGAATTGGAAAGTTCGAAGCCTGGAAGTCCTTTTTTCCCCGGAAGCATCCAGAAGACCGAAGAGGAGTCGAAGAGGGGCAACAGGGCGGCCAAACCATGGGCTGGCGCGGGTCCCGTTGGCCGCGCCAGCTATGGGTGTGGGGCCCCTGGAGCTCCACCACCTTTGCCCTTTCGCCTATTTGAGCCCCCCCCCCCCCCGCCCGCGGATGGAAAACCCTAAGTACCTGATCAAAATCCCCGAAAAATTTCCGCAGCCGCCGTCACCGTCAACCCTAGATCAGGAGGGTTCTGGAGCTATTTTCCGGCACCCTCCGGAGAGAAAATCATCACCGGAGGCTTCTACATCACCATGCCTACCTCCGGAGTGATGCGTGAGTAGTTCATCTAAGGACTACGGGTCCATAGCAGTAGCTAGATGGTTGTCTCCTCCTCATATGCCTCCATGTTTAGATCTCGTGAGCTACCTATCATGATCGAGATCAATCTTATGTAATTCTATATGTTGTGTTTGCTGGGATCCGATGAATATTGACCTTATGACAAGTTGATTATAGTCTTTATTGCATATGTTATTTGTGATCTTGCATGCTTTCCGTTGCTAGTGGTTGCTCTGGCCAAGTAGTTGCTAGTGACTCCAAGAGGGAGTATTTATGCTTGATAGTGGGTTCATGCCTCCTTGTTTCCTTGCTCGAGTGACAGAAACGTGAAGGGGGAGGATATGATGTTTCCATTAGGGAGAAAACAGCGGCGAGAGTACCCGTATGTATAATCATTGCTTACATTACACACTTTGTTTAATGCAATTATTTGTTGCTTGCAACTTAATACCTAAGGGGGTTCGGATGATAACCTGAGGGTGGATTTTTAGTCATAGATGCAGATGGATGTCGGTCTATGTATCTTGTTGTAATGCCCGCACTAAATATCTTAGTAATCATCATGTTATAATGTGCACTACGGTGCAACCTCTATTTGTCAATTGCCCAGCTGTAATTTGTTCACCCAGCATGTTATCTTTATGGAGAGACACCACTAGTGAACCTATGAACCCCGGTCCATTTTCCACACTGTTAAACAAACGACAACAATTTCATGATCTCTTTACTTTCTGCAAGCATACAACTGTTTTCCACACTATACGTCTAATCTTTGTTTTCAGCAAGACCGGTGAGATTGACAACCTCACTGTACCGTTGGGGCAAAGTATTTTGGTTGTGTTGTGTGCAGGTTCCACGTTGTTGCTGACACTGGTGAGCGCTAGCCCCATCGTCAGTGGCATCAACCTTCCGAAGGTCCGCTTTCTCCTACTGGATTGATAACCCTGGTTCTTAACTAAGGGGAAAATTCCTACCGATGTGCTCATCACACCCTCCTCTTGGGGTATCCCAACGCAAGCATCAGTGGTGGAGTCCAACTCGACCTCCCTCTCCCTTCCTTATTTTCCCCCATTTTATCCTTTCCTTTCCAATAAATTAAAAAAACCCAAAAAGATGAGTACCAACTTGTGAAGCCACTATGGCCCACATAGCAACCCCTAAAATAGGGTTTGGCCGTGAGGGGGAAATATGCCCCCACCCATACTCCCCCCTTATATGGAAAGTCCCCGAAACTCCTCCGGAACCACTTGACCCCGATAGATAAAATCACGATATTATCTAACGATGTGATATCTCATGTCCTCTGTTACCTCTCATATAAATTCTTCCTAACACCGTCATCATTTCTCTCTTATAGCAACTTCCCCGAAACCACTCCGATTGACACCAGACTTGTTTCTATGACATCGTAACGACATAAAAAATTCATAAAACTAATAGCAACATATTAATTCTCTCAATTAAAGGTTGACACGGCTTAAGCGTGTGACCCGTAAAGACTCGATAACACACAAACACGTTCGGGAACTTACCGAACAATAACCAACAGCGGGACTGCTGACGTCCATGATGGCTCTTGTGTGTTCCCGAAGAACGAGGGAACCTTATAAGTTAAGCATTGCACTTATTACCTTAAATTCACGATGCCAACGGTATCACGAGACGAGACAATGTAATCTGTTCTGATCAAACTCTTTTATCATAACACATAAAACCCGTTACCGATATCGTTCTCTTTTCTCATCCATATCCCCGATGACCTTGTGATAAATCACAATGTGTCTGGCCAGACGATATGTCATCAGTGTTACTGAGAGGGCCTAAAGTGTGTATCTCTCTATCGTCTAGAGAAATTAAGTACTATTCTTGAACGATCTCAGTTCCATTATACTTTTTAGGTCACACTCATATATCACTGTTATGATCTCCAGTTACGGCAAGACGGTTGATGACATCCAAATTATAACTTTCGATTGTGCGGTCATTAGATGTTCTCATAGTATAGAATTATAGTCAATGACAACTTTATATGCACTTGCTAAAATACATCATGATTGGTTAGTCTCTTTTAGCAACAATATACATTTGGGTCGGTTCAATACTACCCTAACAATAAACTTTCATGCTTTTCTAGAATTTTAACCAAGTCCATGATCAGTAAAATGTGATTATCTCACAAAACATAAGATAATCTTACAGATAATATTGGAAACTCTTGTTTGTTTATGTTTTCACACACACACAAAGATTTTTCTTTGAAAACTCACTTTTCAAGTGTTATATATAGCGGTTGTAGTATGATGACATAAACTTAATTATGAATTTGGAGATAGAATAATAACTGAATATTATTGTCTCTTCGGCATACCTCCAACGGATACATGTCAAACGGCCAAAAGTCCGAGTTCGACTATTGTGATGTTCAAGTGTCTTAACTCATAAAACTCAGTCATGCTGCGAAAAAGACATTTGTAACCCAGGCTACAACCCTGTATTTTAAATTTTTGATAGCAGTATTCTAAAATAAAAAAATTCTAAACATAAACATCGATATAGCCAATTTCGTATCCTAGCAAATTTTTAATACAAAATTCTATGTATTTTGTGCTGCTAAAAAGGCAAACTCTGACGAGATTTGGAGGTGTATTGTTCACGCAGCAGGTCTATAGATTATTTCATTTTTGTGTAGCTTAAAATACATCGTATTTTGGATTAAGATTTTGCACACTTGTAGGAGATATCCATGTCTATATGTACATACTTTTCAGTTTTTCTTAACAAATTTAAATTTGTATTTCAAAATTTTAAAATAAAGGGTTGCATGGCCCGGGCTACAAAACGCTGCACTTGGCATGTTGCCGCTATATTATGTTCCTTTGCATGGGCATTTGGCTTTTAATGTGCTGGAAGAATGACTCGAGCTTTGTTGTGCACTATACCGAGTAGAAATAAAGGCAAATATGCCAGGTAATCCGTTCTCAATTATAAAATGTTTCGGATATTGTGGACTACGTTTGGACTTAGTGAGTAAACAGAGGATCTGAAGCACGCCTATATGCATTCGATTTGAAAAGTTAGAATATCGCATGATTCGCAACCGTGCTCTGCCGCCTTAATCTAGATTTGGAGTGACATTAGGGCTCGTCTAGTATCATATCATTTAGTAGAAATAAAATGATAAATTTTATTTGGAAAGTGAAACAATAGGATTAGTGATAGAAATTGACATAACACATACTCTTTCTGTTCGGAAATGCTTGACTTCCAATTGAGTGTATCTAGACAAAAAAATAGCTTTTTGTTTAGATACACTTATTTGAAAGTCAAGTATTTTCCAACGGAGGGAGTGATAGCCATTTGGGAGAATTATCCAATTCTATAACAGCTAAGTAGGTCTACCATGGAATCGTCAAATGAACTTCACATATTTGGCCAAAATGACGAGAGCCGGCTTACAAGAATTCATTAGAGCATTTCCAACCGTCGTGCTATAATCCGGCGCACTAAAACGTGTTTGCAACATGCAGGCATCGTATTTGTAGCGCCGGGGGAGACAGGAATTCCACATGCACTAAATTTCGCGCGCGCGTCGGGGTCGTGGTTTACCGGACGCCAAAAAATACCACGCGCACATAGAAACCTCACACCAACAAATCTATACTTCTTATAAAGCAAACCCCCACTAACATGAATTAATGAATTTTCTATCTCAACATGCAAGCTCTCCAGATCATCCATTCTCCTAGCCAATCAATTGTCCATGTCATATGATATTTATTAATCAATACATGCAAATTACACATCACCCATTCCTTAAACCATCCAATTATGTAAATTAATAATTTAAAATATGTATATACTATGATCAATTTAATTTTGCATATTCATTTGAAATAAATAATGTATCTCTTATAAATTTTCGTTTACACATCACGCATTTCTTAAACCATCCAATTATTCATATTAATAATTTAAAATATATACTATGATCAATTATAGTTCCTAAAGAAATCCCCGCAGCAACGCGCGGGGTATCTTCTAGTATGCACATCATAGAGGATCAAACAGAGGCACGGAAAATAAAAAATAAATAGCATAATTATTCTTACAACATAAACAAATAGTACACAACAATACAAACAATAGTTCATCAACAACACAACAATTTGTTCATCAAGTAGCCGTCGAATACAAACATAAACCTACTGGTTTTGTTCTCCATACCATTTCCACCACTCCTCCATGACATCTTCTTGAAGATCATCTTGCATATCGTTGTCGGGAATGGCATGATACGATGCAACAAAGCGGACAATTCTCTCTTCTCTTCTTCTCACTCGTACGGGCTGCACCATCAAATCATAGACGGAGTAGTCTAAATTTTGCCCACACTCGTTCTCTACGATCATGTTATGTATGACCGCACAAGCGATCATGATGTACCAAACCATCTCTTGATCCCAAAATCTAACCGAACCTCTAACAATAGCAAATTAGGATTTTAAAATATCAAATGCTCTCTCCACATCTTTTCTAGCTGCCGCTTGTGCATTATGAAGAGTACATTGTTTCTTACCTTGCGTTTACTTCACCGGCTTCACAAATGTTCGCCACGTTGGAAAGATGCCGTCTGCGAGATAGTAGGCATAGTTGTATTTATACCCGTTTGCTTCAAACTGCACTGGTGTCAACTCAGTTCATTAGCGATGACCGGTGAAGAACATTGATGTCACTAAGAGATCCAGGCAGTCAAAAAAAAAAACATGCCAAATCCAAGTCTTATAATCAGCCACGACTACAAAAATTATAGTGACATCCTTCTTGTGCCCTTGAAATTGTCCATGTCAAGCCGCTGGACAATTTTTTTCATACCCAATGCATGCAATCAATAGAGCAAGCATGCCCGGAAATCCACGAGCTTTCTTCAACTCCAACAGTCTAGTCGTGTCTTGAGCATTAGGGAATCTCAAGTATTCATCACCGAACACTTCCACAATGGCTATCGCAAAGCGCTTGACATATTTGATAGCTTGACTCTCACCCATTGCCAAATGGTTATCAACTAGATCTACCGGAATGCCATATGCCAACATACGCAATGCGGCAGTCATCTTCTGATAGGTGCTATGGCCAAACCCTCTAGTTGCATTCCTCCTTTGCTGAAAAAACCGGTCATTCTTCATCACCTCCTCCGAGATCTTCTTGAACAACTCGGTGTCCATCCTGAAACGGCGACGGAAATCTCTCTCAGGATATACGAGATTTTCGGCAAAATAGTCCGCATCAACCTGTTGTGGTCATCGGTTCTTTCTCTCCACAACCTCACTCGACCAACAACTGATTCGCCGTGCTTTGGCTTCTTCTTGGCGTGGTGCAAATCCCATTCTTCGTCAGATGAATCATAGTATGAACTCATCTAAAAAAATGGATTCACGATTATTATTCAAACTAGAAAAATAGTCATTGAAATGAACAATTCGGCTAGACATACGTTTGAGGTATTGTGTCGAACACCTTGCGCGTGGTGGGTCGCTGCACTGCCGCGAGCGGCGACTGGGAGTTGGGTGCGTCGAATCAGCAGCGAAGGAGTTGCGCGGGAGCGACTGGGAGGTGGGCGCGGCGATGGGTATGGTCGGCACGTGGGAGAAGCGCGCGGCGACGGGGATGGCCATCAGGTGGGAGAAGCACCCAGCAACGGGGTAAAGGCATGGGAGCAACGCGCAACGACTTGGATCAGCGCGCGGCGACATGGTGGTGCAGCGGCGGACGGATTTCAGCGGTTGGAGGAATGAATTGCCGCGAGCGCGAATATATTTCACCGGCAGTTGCTTCTTTGCCTTCTGGCTCGACAGACGCGCGCGCTGGACTTGACACTACATATCCTGGGCGCCAGATGGGGCTTTTCCCCGCGCACTGGCCAAAATTTATAGCACATCCAGTATTCCCGCGTCCGCTGAAGCGCTGCGTTCCATCGCGCTAAACTGGCGGTTTATTGGAGACGCGCTCCGTCTAGACGGATGTTGAAGATGCTCTTATCACCCGATTCTTTCAAGAATTTGTACATGGTGTCATTTCCATGTTCATGAGATCATTTTATCCCTTGGAGTAAATGAGTAATGCATAACGCCACTACTATTGTAACATTCCAAGTCATCAATGCACATACAATAAGATCTTGCATAACTTATACTCCCTCCGTTTCATAATATAAGATGTTTAGATGTTTTACACATTGTCTAAATTCGTGCTAAAATGAGTGAATATATATGCTAAAACATGTCTTGATAATAAGTCTCATTGAGATGAATGTATCTAGATGTATTTAGGTACTAGATACATCCATTTTAACCAATTTCATCGACACTTATTTTAAGATAAAAGGAGTACATGTATGTATATGTGAATGTGAAAAATGTCTAAAATATTTTATATCGTGGAAAGGAGAGAGTATATCCTCTTCCCCCAATTGCCTTCTAGGCATGTGCTACATAGCATTACATTGAGCATAACTCATATGATCATATCTCTTCCTCCCGATCACTTTTAGGCATATGTACACTACTGACATTAGGTATTACTAGTACAAGAAATAAATAAGTACGGATACGTATATCAAAACACAATTAACGGTTAATACATATCCGCATATAGTACTCCCAGATCCAGATCAGCAAAGGCACAATGCCCAGCTTGCGACGTGCCGGTATCCAGATCCAGCAAGCTTCCTAGGAGCCTGGCTGCCGAACCCGTGCACAGCAAGTCGTCACGTTTTTAGCCCGTCAGAACCCGCAGCCGCCGCCGCCGCCTCAAAATTCCCCGCGCCCAAAGCCTCCCTCAATCCCGGACTCAAACCCACCCAGAAAGTTCTAGCACCTTCATTCCCCGCCTTACTCCTCCATGGCCAACGCTGACAATCGCGCCGCTGCCGACTCCGGCGACCGCTCCCCCCACCTCCTGCCCCGCGTCCCGGCCGACGAGTCTCAGGCCCATTCCCTCCACCTGCGCCGCACCCCCGCTGAGGAGGGTGAGGCCCACGACCGCCCCAACGTCGATGACGTCTACTCCCACCTCCTGCGCCGCACTCCCGCCGACGAGTCCGACCACCGCGATCGCGCGGACGCCGAGGCTGGTGATCCCTCCTCCCCCCTCAGCCTGCGCCGCGCCCCCGCAAAGAAGGCCGAGGCTGGTGATCCTTCCTTCCCCTGCAGCCTGCGCCGCGCCCCCGCTAAGAAGGCCGAGGTCCACGACCACAAGGATGCGGACCGCTCCTCGCACTTCCTGCCCCGCGCCCCTCCTGACGAGCGCGGGCGCCACGATCGTGCAGATGCCGATGTCGATCACTCCCCCTCCCTCCGCCTGCGCCGCCCCCCCGCCGTGGACGCCAAGGCTGACGAAGCCGGTTGCTGTCGACGGGAGAACGGCATTGTCGGGGACACGCGCCAGCCCGTGAAACCCGTCGCGGCTGACACCGACGCGCATCGCTGCGGTTGGCAGGAGAGCGGCGTCGGCGGAGACACGTACCTGCCCTCGAACCCGGCCGCGGACGCTGGCGGGCACTGCAGCGGTCAGCGGGAGAAGGCCGCTATCCGGGACAAACAGCCGGATCCAAATGCGGATCATGTCTTCGGCGGCCCTTCGTCGTTGTCCGCGCACAAGTCTTGCCCCAACTCTCAACAGGTGACTCCAATAGTTCGTTCAATTGATTTTGGGGATAAATAGTAGATGGTATGTGGAGATTGACTGCGTGTACTTAAACTATCAACCTTAAAATGTTCTGGTAAGGTTCAGAAAAGAAGTTCTAGCACGTTCCTACTGAGATAAGGGCCTAGTTTCCCCAAACTGTATTGCAGATTTTGCATTTTGATTTCCTGATATTTCTGTGTTTGAACCGTAGGAAATAATCATGTATCATCGTAATCCACAGTTTCACACTTCCATTATGAATATGAACAATAGACTGTGCTGAAAGATCTGTTGATTGTACATAATAATTAGTCCTTTTCTTGTGAAGGTCTTCCTCCATTTCTTTTCCTGAAAGGAACATGGTCTTTTTATTTATTTTTTTGGACAAGGAAAAATCTACAGCTAATTAAGACGAAATTTTGCTTTACAGAGTGATCGATACGAGATTTGTATGAGTTCTGCAATTGATTTTTGGGGATAAAGAGTAGATGGTATATATTGAGATTGACTGCATATATTCACAGACGCGCTCGCTGCTGATCAGCCTGTTATTAGCATTTAGAGACTGCATGTACTTAAACTAACAACCATATTAAAAGTGTTCTGGTAAGGTTCAGAAAAGAAGTACTAGCACATTCCTACTGAAATTAGGGCCTAGTTTCCCCAAATTGTATTGCAGATTTTGCATTTTGATTTCCTGATATTTCTGTATTTCAATCTGTATTTGAATTGTACTGTAGGAAATAATGTATCATCGCAATACATAGTTTCACACTTCCATTATGAATATGAACTATAGACTGTGCTGAAAGATCTGTTGATTGTACAGTAGTAATTAGTCCTTTTCTTGTGAAGGTCTTCCTCCATTTCTTTTTCTGAAAGGAACATGGTCTTTCTATTTATTTTTTTGGACAAGGAAAAATCTACAGCTCATTAAGACCAAATTTTGCTTTGCAGCGTGATACGAGATTTGTATGAGTTCTGTGTTGTGTGTTAGCGTGTATTTCTTTCCCTGGGATTTGTATATTCTGGTGATATTTATGCGTTTAGTTCATGCCATAAATAGAGTTAATGGTGGAAAATCTTGCGATCACTAGTTCATTATGCTTATGGCATCGTTAATTCGGACATGTGCAAATGTTGTTGGCCTGATTCGGTTTGGTGAATGATGGTTTGCGACATTTGTAAGTAAATCATGTCTAACCTGCAAAGAATGTTGCTGCATTGCTCATAATGTGTTTCTAGCTCATTCTGCAGTATTTATGCGGCAGGTTTCTCCAGAGAATTGTAAAGTCATTCATACTAAGCTTGATTGTTCGCTAGCATAACGTTTGCACAAACTAAAATGTATGTGGGTACTTCACAATATTATGACTAACTCGTGTTTTCTTGTCATGGGGCATAGGTGACAATCTCCGACACTGGTTTAGGAGCCCGCTGTATTGACCCCAACCATGTCTACCAGCTCTATCGGAGGGGCCAGCTGAATAATCTTCTGAAATACATGGATACTTTTCCCACTGTAGCGACCGACTACAATTACTTGGTCATCAAAGAACTGGTCTACATATCTATGAGGTGAGGTTGTGTGAGTTTTAATTACGATCCTCCTATTTTGCTTACTTTTGCATGTCTTCTGCTCCAGAGGAAACATTCCAGAACATCTGAAGTTCGAGTGGAATCTTAAACGGGCAGAGACTGCAAGAGACTTAGCCTGCAGGTTTGTGCTTCAAAGACATATGTTCACTCACCTGCATTATCCCACAATCTTATGGATTGTTGTACGCTAATAGATTCATCTTAGATATCCCTTTTTGTTAATTCTTATTGGTCTCCTGGTGCAGATTCTTTGCTGGTGGAATAAATTTTGTATGGTGTACTAAATGGCTTTTCTGGCCTGAGTTACTGTATGCTCAAGACAGTGGCTTATTTAGGATCTCTAAAAACGTTTATTTGAGGAATTACTCACTATATGTTCAGTGTATGGTGTAATCTGTTCTGGGTTGTGGCCATATCGACCTCTTTGACTGCAGTGGTGGTTTTCTGAGGTGCCTTTTAATGTTTTCTTGAAAGGATTTGTAAATTAATACTAACAATAATATTTTTGGCACTAGGATTGATGGAAGACTTGCAAGCTCGCAGGAAGCTGTAACTTCAACACCAGGTGATTCCTGTCATTATTTGAGATTCATGCATGCAGTACCCATATGCTCTGCTGAGCCTTGTCTATCCATGCTACAGCTTCCAAAAATTCTTACGATGGCTAGTAAATGCTTCCTGCCTTTTCACTTTATAAATTTGTCTTAGGATTAGTTTTTTTTTTTTTTGGAATCACTCCTTAGCTGCAACTCTTCAGAATACTAGATGGCACATATTGTGATGTATTACCATATTTCGTCAATCCTAAGAGGAAATAAACGTGATGCACATAATTGTGTTTACCAAAAATTTCGCCCAACCTACCTTTACTTTCTCCTGAAGTACATCAATATTTGCTATGATGTAAGGAAGTTAGAACAAAATTTCTTTGCTCAACTGCTTCCTGCCAAACTACATAGTCATCTTATTCAACCAACCAGATTATACAGATTGGACGACCCATTGCGTTTATTCAAGATTAAGTCAGCTTGATATCTACATACAGTTTTATTCAAGTTCTATCTACATATATATGATTTTTGGTCGTTTGAAACATCTTTCAGGCCATAGTTTTCAAAAGATTCCTCTCAGGTCAGGTTTCTCAGGTCAGGTGCCAAATGTCAAGGGCATCAACCCATTGTGTTTCTATAGTCGACACCCCGTGTGGGGTGGGCATGCTTTACCAGTGCAGAAGAGGGAGGATGAAAAAGTGGGATCATTCTTTTGCACTTATTGTGATAAAGATCTTGTTGGCAATGCAAATGGCGCAGTAATGCATATGAGAAAAGGCTGCAAGATTCCGCTCCATATATTGAGGAATCTGCTTAAAGAGGTTGAGCAATATAAGGAAAGAACGGAACAACTGAGGAGTGCCAAAAAAGATTCAAAGGCTAAAGGTAGAAGGGTCAGAACAGGTAATAACCCACTCTCAGCCTCTCACCCTCCTAAGTGTGTGTTTTACTATGACGTGCCTCATCCAATGTGGATGTGGAGATTCCATTTTAAGCTTTTCACACTTGATTAATTTGGTTACATTTGCAAGAGTTCCCTTTGCTTTCTGTGCTGTTTTGTTTACTTCCCATCCTTTGGCACTCAATATTTACTGACCATGTTGCCTCATCGTTGTCAGTAAATGATGGTGCAGCAATACTACAGCAAAGTGATGCTGCCAAGATCACAAAGCTGGTTGCAGAGCTGTCCCACAGTGAACAATATGCCCCTTTGGATGGTATAACAGGGGTGCTAGCTATGACCCAATCTCTTTTCATGCAAAATCAGAATCATTTGGGAGATAGAGCTAAGCTGATAAAGGTTGCCGAATGTTCTGAGATGGCGGCAAGAATAGCTTGTGATCATCTTGACCACATATCAGAGACCTTCACATTCACTGCCATTGACAAAGAAGCTTTGGTTAATACCTGTATGGCGGCGTTGTCTACAAACAGGTGAGTGATGAAAGTAACGGGTAAACTAATTTATTTATATGAATTCTGTGTAAGAACTTGGTTATAATATATTTATGCTGGTTAGAATTATGTTACATCTATCTAGAAGGTGTTGTCACTATACTTTATTCTTCTCCTACAGTGTCAGCAGTGATAAGGTAGCACTAGCTAATGTTGCTGCCGAAGCAGTTCTTCGAGTTGCTAATTGGGAAAGGAGGGAAGTTAACTTGGATCTAATTCAAATGAAAGGTAAACTTGGTCGGAAGTTAGCTGCGGAGCTAGTACATGGAATTTTCATTGATAATCAGCTGAGCCACCGACAAATGCCGAAGAGAATCGAGGGGGCTAAGATTGCTTTCCTGTCTTTTGAGCCCTCGAACATTGACATGGTAGAGGCATCCAGGATGCTGGATAAGGAGCAGCTAGAGGAAATGATTCTGAAATGTCAGGTATTAGCCTACAAAATAAGATGTTGGTGTACTACGGAATAACGTTATGGGTGCAGGACATCTATTAACTGATCTGTACCATGTTCTCCATTTTTATTTGCAGAAACTAATTATCTAGACATTTATTGATTTTTAGGACATTGGTGCAACCCTAGTTATGTGTCGATGGAATTTTGACGAGAAAGCCAGTCATCTGCTTATGCAGAGAAAACTGGCAGCTGTCAGCGGGGTTAGTGATGTTGAATTAAAAGAAATTGCCAATTCTACAGGTACATATGCATCATTGTCCTTGCGTGATTTAGTTATCATTTGTAATGATAATAGATAACATTAAAGGGCCGACTGTTGCAGGAGGACAGGTAGCTCAGAAAATCCAACACTTGAGTCCACACAAGCTGGGAGAGGTACATGATCTATTTATATACTAATTTTCAGTAATAACTAAGATGCATGTTTTGTGGAGTGACTGCTGTTCAGTTATCCACATTTTTATCCCTGGGTATATTTTCTGAAAATGGGATCTCTAACAAAAGGTGTTGAGTTGAGACTCTGGGAGATAGTGATTGCCTTGGTATTATCATTATCTTCTAAAGTAGCACATTGATCACAAATAATATTTATGGTGGGATTTTTAGGATGATATCTGTGACTGGTCTTTTATGGTTCGTGAAGACAACTTGATTTACAACCTGAGCAGTGAGCAATCATAAATAGTTCTTTCTAGCTGAGTTTGTGTATGCATGTCATCTACTAAATAGTTTTTTAAGTGACTTGTTGTATTCACTCTGGCTGAAAGGGCTATTATACAAGATAAGACACAATCTCAGACTATTGTGGAATACCACAAATATCTCTAAGACACACAAATGAGTATTACCCTCATACTTTTGGGTATCTGCCCTTACAAGATTCTGGCACCACACTCCCCTACACTTGAGTGTTACTCTAACACGCATGGGTATATTGAGTATCATGCTCACACACTCTGGATGCTAACCTTAGGGCCCTTAACAAACACCATGTCAATGCGTTGCACTTTTCAAGGGTAGTTATGATGAATAATACAGCACTTGCTTAAACAGGCTAAATTAGTCAGAGAACAGCAGATTGGAAAAACGAAAGGTCGGGTGCTTTACATTGAAAGTTATGCCAGTCCAGGACCTGTAACAATCTTCGTTCGTGCAGGTATGATCCGACATGTCTTTCTTTTTTTCATGTTCACACATGCATACTTTCATTTGCTTTGATAAGCCATACATACTTTATCCTGCTTTTGGTGAATATGACAGTGACACTTTACAATTTGTACTTAGAATCAGATAGAATGGATATTAGTAAGCACTTGGAATTGACAAAGATAGAACTGACTTACATAGTTGAAGATTGCGTGCATGTGTAGTGCAGTGCATAACTACGTCTGCCCAGTTGTACAACCATGGATGTGGTAAACAATACATGTCTTTGTGGGCAACAAACTGAAAAAGTTACTGCTGACTTTTCGTCTGATCATAATTCGAGTTTATTTGATGCCAGTGCTCAAGAAAGTTTGCAGATTTGCTAGGGTTATGTAAAAATGGCGTGTTATACTATTTAGCATTTAAGACCTCAGTGTGCTGTTAACTACCTTTTCCCCAGCATTAATATCATCTGGTACTTCAGATAGCTATGCTTAGCACTTACTTTTCAGTCTTAAGTGGTGCACTTCAACGATTGGAGCTTACATTAGAAAACCATCTGCTACTTGCTACTGAACAGGAAGCAACACAATGCTTGAGGAAACCATGAGCAAAGTTGCTGATGTCCTGTGTGTGTTAAGAAGCCTGATTATTGAAGACAAATTTGTTTGTGGTGGTGGCTCAGCAGAGATTTCTTGTTCAATTGCCGTTGAAGCTGCTGCAGATGCATCTCCTGGATACACACGGGTAATCGCTGATGTTGTATCTTTTAGTAATGAAAGCATGCTAATCTTCTAATTGTGTTTCTTTCTACTTGCAGCCATTTATCAAGTCGTTTGCTCGTGCATTGGATGCTCTTCCTCTGGCCGCGGTCTCAGAAAACAGTGGTTCGCGCCCTATTGATATGCTGACTGTGCTGAAATCCCGCCATATTAAGGTGCTCTCTGTTTCCTCGCCACTGTTTTCTGTTTATTATCAGCTTGCAAGCTTGGAGCTTCTTGTATGCGTCTTATTGATGCCATCAGAACATAGTTGTAGACTTGTGGATCCTTGTTCAGTGTGGTGTTTAGACATGATTGGATTAGTAAGGGCACGTAAATTGCAGGGGGGCGCTTGTGTAGACGCTGTCGAATAAAAAATAAATGGATTAATACTAAGCATTGCTATAAGAGTCCCTGTCTCCAACGCTAACAGCAGCGTACAGACGTTAATTTCTTTTTCTAGCGCTGGATAGCGCTTGCTGCTGGGTTCTTTGCTTCGTGTGGGGACAAGAGAAAAGACAGAGTGCCTGACGCCTAGTTTCGCGGCGACGCTAGGCCGAATCCCAGGATAGGACGGGATATTAGCATAGTGGACAGGAATTTAGTCCGTGCGCTCCTCTTAGCACCTCCATTGTACATGCCCTAAGTCGCTCGAAGCGAACCACACAAGTGTATGTGCAATTGTATACTCCTATTGTGCTACCATCTAGTACTACTTAATGCTGTACTGTACATGTTGTACCGTGACTTAAGCTAGGTACGGTGATAATGTAGTATCTGTGGCAGGGTTCTAAAATCCTGAACTGGCTTAAAACCTGGAAGTGCCTGGACGTCCGGTTCAGGGCCAGTCGGTTTTCTGTTTGCTTCATTTTTTCATTGACTTTGTATACTTTTTATCTGCGTAGAGAATAAAAGTACTTAACGCAGATGAAGTTCTGAATTGTGGGGGTTAAATTCTTTATCTAATAATAACCTTTTGTTTTCCAGATACATGCTATACAGTTCATTTCGAACTTGAGTAATATTTCATTTTTGAACCCCTTTGCAGGAAAAGAATGCCTATTTAGGCATTGACTGTAACGGTCGAATAGAGAACATGAAGGATCAAAACGTATTTGCATCTCTGGCAGGGAAGAAGAAGCAGATTATGCTGGCACTGAAGGTGCTGAAGATTATGCTGCAGGTGGACGATGTTACTTAGACTGTGCCATGCACAGTACTGTAAAAGATGTTTGGCAACAGTTTTTTTTGTAGAGTAACTCATTCTGGCTCCACAGCAGTGGTGCTCACTGTATCTCAGCCACTCACATGCTCTGATATCGATGAATGCAGTGTACCTTTGTGCCGTATTTTTCCTCTATTTGGTCTTATAATATTTTAAAATGTCAGCTCTGACCTGCGTCGCACTGCGTCTGACATAAAAGCTATTACCGGCTCGGGGAGCCCAGCCGGTGGTGTCGCACAGTGAGCGGCCATCGGAGGCGGTGGCGTGGAGCTGTGCACGCGGGCTAGCCGATTCGGCGGAGCTCGCGGGACACGTCTGGGCGCAGCAGCACGCGGCGGCGCGCGCTACAGCAAGCCGCTCCAGGGTGTGGTCGCGACAGACGAGCGTGCATGCCCAGCACAACACATACACGCTGATGGCCAGCAGGGCCTTGACATCGGCGACGACTTTGTGGCGGCGGTGGAGTATAGCTGTAGGAAATCAATTCGTCTCAAACGACCTTCTGAGTGGCACGCCACGTAGTAGATCAGAATTGCACGTGCACAATGTGTGTGCAGAATGTGATTATCGGCACCACGTCAAATTCACTTACAGTTAATTTCTCAATAAAAAGCTCGTAGCTACGAGAATCGTCGAGCGACAATCGGGAACCTCAATTCTCACGAGGAGAATCCACAATATGGACGACCAGATCAATACGAACCAGATGATCTGAAAAAAAAAATGTGAATAGCAAAAATGAGAGGTGTCCTATGGTACCCCCATTTAAATAACAGCCATCCATTTTTATTCATCCAATGGTAAAAAAGAATTCATACTACCGCTGAAAAGTTGACCAGTTATAACTCGTACTAGTGCCCACAATCAGCACCGCAAAAAGGAAAAACAGGGCTAAGAAGCATCGATCTTGTGCCCTCAAGCTGGATATGAGGAAGGCGTATGACCGTGTGGAGTGGGAGTACCTTAAGGCCATTATGCTGAAATTGGTTTTCAGCAGCACACTTGTGGCGCTAGTTATGCGTCTCGTCTCAACAGTTTCTTTCTCGGTTCTGTTTAATGGAGCACCGCAGGAAGAATTCAGGCCTTCGAGAGGTATTCGTCAGGGAGACCCAATCTCTCCATATTTGTTTTTGTTGGCAGCAGAGGGCCATTCGTGCCTCCTAAAATCTAGAGATCAATCATCGGAAATTCATGGTTTAAAAGTGGCTCCCACCGCTCCGGAGGTGAATCACTTGTTATTTGCTGATGATAGCATGTTGTTTTTTAAAGCAAGTCTGGAGGGAGCCAGGGAGATTAATACGGTGTTGGATATCTATTGCCGTGCATCGGGCCAAAGAATCAACGTGGACAAGTCCTCAATTTTCTTTAGCAAAGGATGCCCGGAAGGGGTGAGGGAAATAATAAAAGAGGAGCTGCATGTTCATAAAGAAACCCTTAATGAAAAGTATCTTGGAATGCCTTCTGAGGTGGGTAAGTCCAAGAATGGGGCCTTCAAATATTTACGAGACCGAGTGTGGAAGAAAGTGCTTGGGTGGATGGAGCAGTTGCTATCTTGCGGTGGAAAGGAGGTACTTGTGAAATCCGTAGCCCAAGCAATTCCTACGTATTCTATGTCTTGTTTCAAATTACCTAGGGGTTTGTGTGAACATATAAACTCTATGATCCGCAAATTCTGGTGGGGGAGCAAGGAGGGCAAGAGGAGAATAAGCTGGGTCTCATGGGAGTCGATGACTCAACCAAAATTTGCAGGAGGGTTGGGGTTTAGAGATATTGAACTTTTTAACCTCGCCCTCTTAGCCAGGCAAGTATGGAGACTTGACGGTGACGGATTCTCTTAGTGCGAGAATATTGAAGGCGGTGTATTACCCAAACAGTGACATACTCTCGGCAGGTTTGGGTTCGCACCCATCTCAGGTGTGGAGGTCGTTGTTGGAAGGAAGGGACGCACTCAATCTGGGACTTATTCGGCGCATTGGGGATGGACGAACTACTAGGGCGTGGTCGCATAATTGGCTACCGCGGAGCGAACGACTGCGACCAGTGGCCATGTTGAAGGAGAATACGCCGGTTTGGGTGTCAGACTACATGCATCATCATGCTGCGACATGGAACGAGGAGAAGTTGGAGGAATTTTTCCTTCCCATGGATATACAGATCATAAAGAGTATACCACTATGCATCAGGAACCAAGGGGACTTCTGGGCTTGGCATTTTGAAACAAAAGGGATTTTTTCCGTCCGCTCTTGCTATAGGGCGTTGTCAGGAACTCGTTGAAGCAGAGAAGATTGGCTTGAAGGCCGAGCATCTGCCTCAGACGTGGCCGAGGAGGGAAAGGGGTGGGTTAACCTGTGGAAGACCCCCGTTCCTTCAAAAATCCGTGTGTTTTTGTGGAGGTTGCCTAGACATTCCTTGCCAACGGAGGATATTCGCCGGAGACGCAATATGGCGGAGTCATCGACGTGTGCGATCTGCGGGCGGGAGGACTCGTGGCGCCATTCACTGATCGAGTGCAACCTCGCTCGGTGCGTCTGGGCCTTGACAAAGCCGGAGATTAGCGAACATATTGCGCTATTTACGGAACCAACGCCGAAGAAGTGGCTCTTCTCCATGATCGCGACTATGAAGCGAGAAGACCTTATGTGTATGTTGGCTACCATTTGGGCAATATGGCATGCAAAAAGGAAGGTTGTTCATGAGCAGATTTTTCAAAGCCCTATGGCAACGAAGGGTTTTGTTGATCGGTTCATCGAGGACTTGGCGTAGGTACCAGTAGAAGCATGGGTGCGGCCTACCCGGGTGAGTACGAGGAGCCCCAATAGAGTGTGGATCGCACCGCCAAGGGGACACGACAAGATTAATGTCGACGCAGCCCTTGTGCGTTCTAAGGTGGCGGGAGCAGTTGGGGCAATTTGTCGCTCCGAGGACGGGGTGTACAAAGGAGCATCGGCGGCAGTCTATGATGGTGTTTCAGACCCGGGATGCTTGGAGGCCCTCGCCTGCCGAGAGGCACTGGACCTAGCGGATGATATTCACCCGGGCTCCATTCTTGTTGCCTCGGATTGCTTGCAGGTAGTGGAGGCGCTCCATGGTGAAAATAGGAGTGTCTTCGGAAGCATTACGACCGAGGTGCGGGAGAGAAGCAATGCCAAGGGCTTCACCTCCTTCGTCCATGAGAAGAGGGAGTTAAACGTCGAAGCACATAGACTCGCAAAGTTTGCATCGACCCTCCCCTGTGGTAGATATGTGTGGCTTATTGAGCCACCACCCGATTTGAATATCAGTGTAATATGTGAACAATTTGAATAAAGTTTGCTTGAGGGTTCAAAAAAAAAAACTGGCACATGCCTTAATAATAGTGTAGTAAGAAATAAAAACAACGAAACAATACAGTATCTTGCGAGCAACACCGACGATAGAACACCTGTCAAAAAAACATTGACGATAGAACACGGGCACAAGCTAAAAAAAAAAGACAAAACACAAACACAACATTGAAATTTAGTGGAGTGCAGTTTTCCCACACCTACATGGATCTCCCCCATCTATCCTATCCGTTCGCTCACCTAGGGATATGAGCCAGCTAGGTGTTCGTACGAAGCGTATGGAAGGGATTTGACTTCCCAGAAAAAGCGTAATCTCCTGCAAAGCTTCACTCGTCCTAATGTAGTACCTAAAATACCCTTGAGTCTATGCAGCAGAAGATAGGGTACTTTTTTTCACGGACCTCGATCTATGGTTATTTCGAAAATGCATTTTTCACAGAATCATTTTTCCCTTCTAAAAAAGCATGCAATTTGTTTACCAGAAAATGAAATTATTTTTACCAGCTTCCTGCTTAGACAGATATTTCACATGGATTATGCATTAACGACCATATCAGAAAATTATCATGCATTATTTATTATTAACAGCAAGAGAATACATGTATCAGAAAATTGATGTATGTACCCTAAATAAAGATTATTCATTAACCATTTCCATATTAGAAGAAAATCGGATGCATATATCCAGAAAAATGGTGGAGTCAACAATATCGGATCTTGATGTATAAACAAAGATTTCTAATACTGATGAATACAAGCATTTCAATATCAGGAAAAAAAATTATAAGCATGTAGAAGGGTTTAGGGTACGTGATTTTGAGTTTTATGGATTAGCAACCATTTTCGGATACATGCATTAACAGTAATATCAGATGAATATATGCAGCAATATTTTTTCTGTTTAGACGAGTTATGAAAATTCGAGGAAAATCGGGGCAAATCCATGTTTTTTTTGCATCTTATCAACAAGAAATTTCGAGGAAAATCAGGACAAATATTCATAAACAAGCCCACGTAGAAACAATACAGATGACCAATAATTTTCATTGTATGCAATTACACACATGAACATCCATCAGAAAACAGGCACGAATTTTGTTAACCCCAAAAAAGCACGGACACACATACGGAGATCCATACAGAAAACAGGCACGAATTTTTTTGCATATTTTTCTTGGAAACAATCCAAAATTGATACCATATTTCACAGAAGTAATTGCTCATAGTTTGATGAATTAACAACCATTTCAAAGTCGGCAAAAAAAAAAAAACCGAAGCATGTAGGAGGAAAACATGATTCCAGATCGATTCAAGATTCATAAAGAAAATTAACTAGGATTACACGTGGTTGCATCACCTAAGAATTTCTCAACTAAAAGAAACTACAAAAATAATTCTGGATATGGAAAATATGGCCAAGGGATTTGAATCAAGCCTGAAATCAATAAAAATACACAGTAGATCGGGCTGGGGATCCGGCGCCCCCATGGCCGGACTCGCCATGGACGTGACCTCCATCCTCGCCGTGACCTCCAAGCCGCCTCCCTCCCCGCGCATGGACTCGGCTCCGTCCAAGCCGCCATGGACGCGCCATCAAGCTCTAGAAAAGAGGCAACAATCTGTTCGACGGTCACGATTTTTTTTTTGGAAAAACCAAGATTCCCAAATCGGGACTTCACAGTTCCAAAATCAAAATCAGAAAAAAAAACAGCCGAGCTCAGATCTAAATCCGGGCTTCTCAGATCCAAAAGTTGAGAGAAAATAAGAAAAATAAATTACAAACCTTAGATCCATGAACCAGCCTCGGATCCAAGGTTGTGGACGGGGTGGACGGAGGTTCCCGGGAGTGCCTCCACTCCAACGACGGTGCGGCGTCCTCCCGGCCGCCCTTCTCGACGCTGGCGGGGCCTCCCTTTCGGCTCGGCCCACCATGGCTTTCCGACGGGGGTCTCGAGGCGGAGGTCGAGGCGGAGGTCGAGGTGGCCTCCCTGCCCGGCGGACCTTCCATGGATGGGGCTCGAGGTGAGGTCGAGGTGGCTGCCGGCGTTGGCCACCTCTAGGTCGCCCGTGGAAAGAGCAATGGATTTGGCCCCTCTCGAGGTGAGGTCGAGATGCGACCGAGGTACGAAGCGCCAGAAACAAAGAATACCGGAATAGCCCCTACGGTCGCTACGGTATTAACAGCTAACACGTGCTGGCATGGTGGGCCAAGCGGGTGGAATCAATTACCCGTGTTAACCTGGTCAAACAGCTTGCACGGATCTCCAACAGGAATCGACGGTGGAGATAGCTAGGGGAGATCCATGTAAGTGTGGGGATGAATATTCGAATTTAGTGCCGTGATCTGGGGAAGTCCTGAATGCATTTCCGGAGACCGGAGCTCGTTCCCAGCTCCTTCGCTCAACATGTTGTAGAGCTGCCGAGCATTATGAACAGTAGAGACGTGCTCGCACTGAAACTCCCGTCGCCGTCGAGCAAAATGGTCGGCAAGGATTAAACGACCGGGGAAGACGGGTGCGGTCTGCCGCCGGCGAGGCTACAGTTGGCCTCGGTGTGTGGGGCCGATGGACTTCTGGTCACGGCGCACTGGATTGACCGGCGGCGTGCCCTGGACTTCCATGTGATATGACGCGCGAGAACACGATCAGGAGCACATCGAGTGGCCAATCCAAAATGACAGAGGACGGAGGAGCCGTCGGAACCCGTTCAAGTGACCGACCTCAGAGCAGCGGCGCCAGCGCACGGGAACACCCTTTAACTGTAGGACAACGGTTCGCCACGGAAGAGGTCTGGTTGGTGGTGGCTGTCGGATCTATGGGCGGCGAGGAGTAGCTGCAGGTCAGCGGCTGGTGCGCGGGGCAGGAGATGGGACGCGCGCGCACGCGAGAGGATATGGGCGGCTCACACAGAGGAGGGCGACTGGGCGAGGCAGGGAAGGGACGGTGCCTGGATATGGAGAGACAGACAGGCAGGTCAGCACGAGCATCCCGGCGGCAGCAGAACGAACAAAGAAGCGCGTAAAGTAGCTTATTAGGCGTGATGGGCCTAATCTCTTCCGCTTAATCTAACCCGTCGATTGAATTCATACTAGTCCTATTTCATGAGTAATAAAAGGTAACGTAAAAGCAGCTAAAAATTAGGAGTGGAAACCAATAACCAAGAAGCTCTGGAGGCGGCCATCAAGCTGTCAAAGAAGAAGAAGGCCAATGCGAGCCGCCACGCGCAGGAGCAAGCAGGCCTGCACCATGCGGATCCTTGCTGGGAAGGTCGACGACAACGACGAGGCCGAGGAGGGTCCATACTTCACCTTCCTGTCTTCGCGGACGAGTCGACCACCCCCGGACCCGCCGCACGCCGTAGCTAGGCTGCTCTACAAACCCACTGGACTGAGGAATCAACCGCCACGCCGCCGGCACCGTCGCCCGGCTAGCGCCGGCTTCCCACGCTGATCCAGCCACCAGCCACCGCTAGAAGACCCGGGGCCGCCTCCCCTGCGTCCATGCTCCGTCGTCCGTGCTAGCAGTCCAGAGCCGACACACGCATCTGGCCGGAGGCCTCCCGTCGTGTTCGTGCTGAGGAGGGGAGGACCCGCCAGCCGACGGCCACCACGCGGAGAGTTGTGCCACAGGTGGCTTCCTCCGGCAGCGGCAGGTGGACAGGAAGGAGGGGGTGTAGGGACGGCGGCGGCTAGGGTTTCACCCGAGCCGCCCTCTTAGGAGCGACGCGGGGACGAGACGAGAGGAAGGAAACCGTTTCTTACTATGTGTCGAGTATGATCTACATTGCATGAGTTTGCATGGTTTTGGGGGTTTGTTTTGAGGGAGGCGGGCGGAGTGACACATTTTCTTTTTGAACAAAGGTGCCCCTAAAGGGGCTGCAATCACTTCCATTGATAAGGACAAATTACAACATAGTGATTACAAAAGACATCCTGATAATAGATACATCGAAGATGAACCATGCGAGCAACACGACAACTATGCCGAAGAGCACAAAAGGAGCCTACCAGGGGGTCCGTCGAGAAGTCGGACACACAAAACCTGCAACTGTACTCTTTGAGGGCCTCAAGCACCCTGACCAACCGAAGAGCTAGCGGCTCAACCAGCAATCGCATTGGCAGGGAATGATGAGGTAGAAAACTGAGCTGTAGATCTGGAGGGTGCATCACCGAGCCCAGTTGAGGAGGATCTTTGCCGTTGAATCTGAGAAACCGCAGCAGAGGGGATCTCACCCCCCTCTGGCATGTCCGGACAGCAAAGAGGCATAATTGACATGCTCCATAGTAGACAATATAACAGATGTATGCTTACGCGATTGTAGCTGACAGGATGATGTTGGACGCCAGCTACAGAAATTTCGACGAAGAATTCGCATCCAACAAGAACCAACGGAGATGCTCTTTGTGCTTCCAACATTACCACGTGAAGAGGAGGTCTTCTCCTCCAGCAGGGTAAAATCAACCTGCGCACAGATCCATGTATTAGACATCTCCCTATGCAATTCATCCTCCTTCAATCCCACAAGATATGAGCCATTGCTACCGGTGGGATTACAAATAATCCAAGACGAGCTAAGACCCATAGAGCCATACTAGCAGTCGCTGTGCTTGAACTGGAGGCGCCGCTCCTTCAGTACCAGCAGCCCGCGAAGACGCCAGTCCTGGTTTCCAAACAGCAGCATCATACCCGGCCGCTCCGACAGAGCCATCAGCACCGCCGGTCCCAGCCACTCCACCCGCCCACAAACCTCATCCAGGATCCTCCCCTCAGCAACGAAGACATCCCACCTACCAATCCTAGCGTCATCCCCTCGACGATGAAGCCAGGAGCAGAGGAAGCCGTCCGCTGTCGAAGAAAGGGAACCACCAAGGAGATCCAACAGATCCCCCAACCCGAGCTTATTCAAAGGAGGAGGAGAGAAGTCCACGCCCACCGCCTTCGGCTCCGACCTCCAGAGCACCACGGCAAGAGCAGGCTTCACCGCCAGCAAGCCAGCGCCGCTCGAGAGCGCCGGCAAGCATAACCTCCGCAGCATCACGCCAAGCAGAAAAACAAGCAAACAACTCGAAATCTGAAAACCGGAAACTACCTCTACTATACACTGCGGAGCTCCGCGCACCTCCCCCATCCCTTCCCCATCCGGCAACGCCGGTGGCGGAGGTCCGGGATCGGGCCGGGCCCTGTTCGTCTCCTTATCCGCATCAGAGCACTGTAGCAATGGAAAGGAAAACCCCCGAGTGACACATTTATGGTGGTCCAAATTTGGCAAGTTGAAGGATCGAGAGGCTAACTAGAGGGGGGGTGAATAGGTTAACTACAAATTTTAGCTTCTTTTTCAAGTTAACAAGGCAAAGCTCAAATATAGATTATCTAGAGTATGCGACTAGATGGACAATCCTATATGTTGAGCAATTACAACTAGCACAAGGTGAGTAATATGACTAAGCTAGTAGTAACAAGTAAAGATAAGTTGAGGAATAACCGAACATAATGACGCGGAGATTTATCCCGAAGTTCACTTCCCAATGGAAGCTAATATCCGTTGGAGCGGTGCGGTGCCACCAAAGTGGAACACCGAGTAGGCCTCAAATGCCACACCGTATCTCCTTCGAGTCCTTCCACCGATGTGGATAGGCTCGAATCACTATGTTGCCGTTGAGGTTGACAACTAGAACCTTTACAAGGATGAGGCACACTCCACAAGATTGGAGGGTCCTCACCAAATCCCGAGAGCCGCCAAGACTCCGAGAAGCAAGATCCACGGGCACAAAAGCACCGGGGATATCAACAAGGCTCCGAGCTCCGATGAACTAAGAGCAACAAGATTCCTAGTTCCAATGAACTAAGAATGACAAGATCCCTATGGGATGAGTGGGTGGATTTCTAATCGACTCGGTGGAGTTGTAGATCGGGGGTGTCTCCTTCAAATCCCAAAGTATCATGAGCTTTGGTTGGGGATTTGTGGAGATCTTGTTCTTGAGCTTGAGCTTGGTCAATCAATGGTGGTGAGAGAAAGTTTGGGTGGGATTGACAAAGCAAGGAGGTAGGTGGAGACCCCGTATTTATACCCATGTCTAAAATACGGCCGTTAGGGGGTATTTCCCCCTTCCTGCGTCCCACCCCGGCCTGGGGGCCGGCCTAGGAGCTGCCAGGGCCGGGCCAAACCCACCCCGGCCTGGGGCCGGCGTGGGTGGTAGTGGAGGCCGGCGTGGAACCGCCAGCGCCCAGGCAGCCCGGCCTGGGGCCGGCGTGGGGCTGGGGGCGAGGCCGGACACCCCCCCCGGGCACCCCGGCCTGGAGGCCGGCCTGGGCCGGCAGGGGCAGAGGGGCGGGGCCGGACCCCCACCCGAACAGCCCGGCCTGGGGGCCGGCCAGGAGCTGCGCCAGCCCGGCCTGGAGGCCGGCCACCCCTATTTCTTCTTCTCCTTTTCTCTTTTCTTCGCCGTTTCTTTTCTCCTCTTCATCATCTTTTCCCGTAACTTTTTCTCACTTATTGCTGCAGCTTGTATGATATTTACGGGTCGATATTTTCTGAGTACACTTAGCAAAGCACATTAGTCCATCTATATGTTGTAATCAAACACTCAAAACAGGATTTAGAAACTATGTTCTTTCAATCTCCCCATTTTTGATGTTTGATGACAACATACGGATTTGCATAAGAGATAATTTTGCATGGCTATTTGTGAGAGAATTAACATATATTCGTACTCCCCCTATTTGTGTGCCCATAACAATTGACATGTATATTTGATAATCATGATGATGATGAGACTACAACATATTTATGTGAAGTGCAAGAATTAGTTCAACCATGATTTTACCATTGAAGATACACATGTATGAACACAAGTGAACAATAATGTTTACCACTAGGAAGATCTTACCATAGCATTCTTCTTATGAATAACAACTACCCTCAATATGGCTTCAACACATCGAAATAGTGAGTAGATGAAATAACTTGATAGTCTTGCTATGATCTTCAATAAGAATTGTCACACGCATAATAGAGAGTACAATAGATAATTAAGGACATAGTCTTACAATAACACCAAGGTTCACAAACCACACAAATAGTTTCAACTTAAAAATGATGAAAGCAAATCACGAAGATAAGACGCAAATGAATGCATGAAATGCAATGCAATGCGTGAGTGTTTCTCCCCCTTGGCATCATACACCAAAAAGGGAGAAAAATGCAACCCGATCACTCGTCGCCCATCTTATCCTCATCCTCATGGAAGTCCTCTGGAGGAGCCTGACTGGAGCTAGCCTCAGCGGTGGTGTATGGCCCCGCAAAAGAGCCGAGGGAGCTAGCATCATCTCCACACCAATAAGTATGCTTAGACTTCCACTTCTCCTCGGAAATCTCGTCGGAGATGGAAGGACTAAGAGGAATCTTGAGAGCAGTCTGGATGGCGCGCTGACGGCGACTAGAGGCCTTCCCTTTGCGATAAGCCTCATAATCCTGATGTTGCTTATCAATGAAAAAGCAGTTCATCTTCTGAAGAATCTTCTTAAGATTGAATGTCTCAGGAGGAGGAGAAGGTGAAGGATAGCGGCGAGTAACTGACTCGGTGCGGGTGCGCTTAGGCCTTGGATCATGAGCAGTCTCAGTGGGAGCATCATACATAAGAATGGACTTCTTGGGAGTCACTTTGGCATAGTTGTTGATGAGACCTTCTGGGATGCGGGTCTCAATAAGACGCTGAATATATGAGCCATAGATGGGTACCCGCTTTTACTTAACCACATTCTGCATCTCCTGCCACATGTAGTCCAATACATCCAATTTCTTCTTTGCTTGCATCCGAGACTCAATATGAAAGAGAAGGTTGATCATCCACTTGCGTACCTCGCCCTTCTCACCAAATTTGGCGTTGATGGTGTTGCGAAGAATGGCGTGTATTATATACCAATGCTCAGAGAAGAATTTGATCTTAGGAATATGCATGGAGCCGGTACCTTCGGGATAGCAATGACGAATCCCCTCCTTGGCCTTCATAATCTTGTTGGACTCCCCATGAATGCGGAAATAGAATGTATAGTCAAACCGATACTCGGGGATACCCAAAATAGTACCAAACTCATCCATAGTAGCCTCACACTTGGAGCCACCACTCATCCATATCAAAGTACGCGGGAGACGCGTGGGGCCACCAGAGGAGAAGTGAACTGTGGAGTAGAACTCCCTGAGCAACTCTGGAGAGTACGGATGAGAAAGTGTGTCACCCATGAGAGGAGTGAGGTTGTGGTAGTCCATGATGGTCATAACTTCAGGCCACTTGTTGCGAGCATACTCAATGTCAAAGTAGTGTTGATCCACGTGACTGTGCTGTAGCTTGCCTAGAATAAACTCATGCATGACTTGATGCATCTTGCAATAAAACCGAGGATCCGAGCACGTGCTTTGACCAAACTCATAAGGATTAAACTTCAGCCTAGCTTCCTCAAAATCAGCGGCACTAAGGCCACCCCAGTTTTTGATCACGGGCTCCTTCGGATTGATAGGAATAGAGGGTCTCCGTGAGGGAGTAGAGCCAGCAACATCCTGGGCACTCTTCTTGCGAGAGGTGCGAGGGCGGAGAGAGCGAAAGGCATCATTGTGAGGAGGAGAATCACCTGAAACATATGATGCATGGAGATGGAGCATGATAATGAGTGCACATGGTCGTTGTTTAGGAGAGAAAAAAAATAATTAAGCCATGAATCTATGGGACAACGACATGGTAAATGAAATACTAACCCAATAGCTAGTGAACACAATATTATGGGTGTTTGCATATTATCATAAGATGTGTATAGAATTGTGTGATGTGAAAACAATATTGGGCATGTAAACATATGAAAGACAATGAGGATGTAAAAATATTTAAGTTATATCATACACATTATGTCACAATGAGAGAGCAATCGTATCAATAATGGGAAAATTTTAATATTTAGCCATGGCCAACTATGAAAGTGGATGTGCAAAGCTAGGTGAGTCATGGTATCATAGGGTTAGGGCTAGAATACGAGGAGCATGGAACATCAACATGGCATAATCATAAGAATAGATGGAACACATGTCATGAACAAAACATAATAGATCATAGCGGTATGAACCCTAGCATTAATAGATGGAGAAAAAAAATAGCACAAGAACACTAGTACTAGCACGCCGATAGAGAGCACTCACATACACCTAAACCATAGAAAATCCCAAAGAAAATTACCCGAGTTCGAAGCCATCTTCAAACAAAAAGCACGGATCAATCAAGTGTCCCGATCTCCTCCAATAAGGGGTTAATGAGAAATCCGTGTGGAGGAGATGGAGGAGAGGGCCGAGGGCGTGCGGATCCGTGAATTTGGGCGGTGGGGATGGGCTAGGGAGGTGGGGGAGGGGGGGGGGGCAAGAGCACCAAGGTGCTCTAATGGAGGGGGAGGGAGGAGGAAGAAAGAGTTTGGGGTAGGTGGGGGGTGCGGTTGTGCGCGTGCGTGTGTAATGCGGTGGGCAGCGCCCACCCCGGCCTGGGGCCGGGCGGGAAGCCGGCCTGGCCGGCTAGGCGCGTGTGCGTGCGGGGGGAGGCCGGCCTGGGGCCGGCGCGCAGGGAGGAGGGGCCGGCAGGGTGGCCGAACGCCCCGGCCTGGGGCCGGCTCGGCGGCGGCAGAGGCCGGGGTGGGGGCTTGCGCAGGGCGTTTTTTTTTGTTGTTTTTTTTTTGTTGGCAGTTGGGCTGGTCTTGCGTGTTTGATTTTTTTTTTGAAAACAAAATAAAATAAAAGAGGAACCTACCCAACATATCAAGCCACAACACACAATAAAAAAACATGAACAATATTTTAATTGAAGAATTTTCAGAGAATATATTCTAACAATATTTTCATGAGTTTGGTTCTTAGAGCATTTTTATTTGACCATGTGCGCGAATGATATGAGGATGATGACATGCATATGATGATTTCATTTGTATCCAATGGGAAAAAATGAGAGACGAAATGAGCAACATTGGATACCCATGAAATAGGAAAAAAATTGAAAGAGCAAATGAGTGAACACTCGAACACAAATGTTGTATTGAAAAATTGGCGGTGGCCGTAGCCACCATGTATCTTGGGTGCATTGTCGAGACTCATCATTGAAGCACATGATGTCATTAAAAATGATCATTTAGGCATGATTTGTTTATTTATGCATTATAAAGGTAGTGTTGGCTCATTGATTGAGCTACACTCCCCCTATGTCTATGCGTGCATCTAAATCCAAATAAGAGTCTAGTAGGGGTGTGTATGCAAGATTTTCAATCAACTAAAATTGCTTGCACATATGATGTTGAGCTCACTCCTCAATTCCTTGAATCTCTTCACATCTAGAGGCTTGGTAAGGATGTCGGCAAGTTGATCTTTAGTGTTGACATAAGAGAGTGAGATATCACCATTGGCCACATGATCCCGAATAAAATGATACCGATTCTCAATATGCTTGGTCTTGCCATGAAGTACCGGATTGTGACCAATCTTAATGGCACTCTCATTATCACATAAAAGAGGCATTGTCTTAATCTTAATTCTAAAATCCTTAAGACATTGCCTCATCCATAAGAGTTGAGAACAACAACTTGCGGCGGAAATATACTCCGCTTCCGTGGAGGAGGTGGCAATACAATTTTGCTTCTTGGAAGACCAACACACGAGAGACCTACCAAGAAATTGGCAAGCACCCGAGGTTGATTTTCTATCCACTTTGTCACCTCCCCAATCCGCATCCGAGTATCCCACGAGATCAAAAGTTGTGTTTGATGGATACCAAAGACCATGAGTGGGAGTTTCAACCAAGTACCTAAGAATCCTCTTGACCGCAATCATATGGCTTTCCTTGGGGTTAGATTGAAATCTTGCACACAAACCCACACTAAACATAATGTCCGGTCTAGATTCACAAAGGTAAAGCAAAGATCCAATGATGGATCGATAAAGTTTGGGGTCTACCGGTATACCTTCATGATCCAAAGAGAGATTTGTGGTTGTTGGCATTGTATAAGGTAATGGTTTGGCATTGATCATATCGAATTTCTTGAGCATGTCTTGAATATATTTGGCTTGACAAATAAAAGTCCCTTCATGATATTGCTTGATCTCAAAACCTAGAAAGAATTTTAATTCTCCCATCATAGACATCTCAAATTCACTTGTCATTAGTTTGGCAAATTGATCTACAAAACTCACGTTAGAGGATCCAAATATAATATCATCAACATATACTTGGCATACGAAGAAATGTCCATCTGCACTTTTGGTAAAGAGAGTGGGATCAATTACCCCAAGTACGAAACCACGATCTACTAAGAACTCCTTTAAATGATCATACCAAGCACGTGGGGCTTGTTTGAGGCCATACAAAGCCTTATGGAGGAAGTAGACATGGTTAGGATACTTGGGATCCTCGAATCCCGGAGGTTGTTTAACATATACCATTTCATTTAAAGGTCCATTTAGAAAGGCACTTTTAACATCCATTTGATGCAAGATGAAGTTATGACTAGTGGCAAATGCAAGTAATATACGAATGGATTCAAGCCTAGCTACGGGAGCAAAAGTTTCACCGTAGTCAAGTCCTTCGACTTGAGAGTAGCCTTGAGCAACCAATCGTGCTTTGTTGCGAATCACTTGCCCATGAGAATCTTGCTTATTCTTGAATACCCATTTAGTTCCAATGATATTGTGATCCTTGGGTCTTTCCACTAGTGACCATACTTTGTTTCTCTCAAAATTATGGAGCTCTTCATGCATAGCTTGAACCCAATCTTCATCTTCAAGAGCATCATACACTTTGATAGGTTCAACATGAGAGACATATGATTGAATACCACAAAACTTGAGTACTTGTCCACGAGTGGAGACACTTCTTCCCAAGCCACCAATGATATTCTTTTGATATAATGACTTTTGTTGCAATCTTGATGCTTGACGAGACATGATACGAACTAGAGCATCATCGAGATGTTCATTAGGTGGAATATCCTCATCATTTCCTTCATCAAGACCATTGTCCACCCTTATTGGAGTTCTTGGTGATGTATCACCAAGACTATTTCCACCATTATCATTGGGTGGATCTTGATCACTTTCTTGATGGGAGGTATCCACATGAAGATCTTCTTCTTGTTCTTGGTTTACCATTTGATTGGTGGTTGATGTAGAGGGCTCCACTTGCGTAGAGCTAGTTCCATCCTCATTTGCCACAAGGTGTCCCTCAATGGGTATAAGTGGACCTACACCCATTCTTCCTATGGCTATGGAGGATGGTTCATCACCTACATCATCACAATCAATTTGCTCCACTTGGGAGCCATTATCCTCATGAAATTCCACATTCATAGATTCTTCAACACACCCGGTGGATATGTTGTAGACTCTATAAGTGTGGGAGTTCGTGGCATAACCAACAAAAATACCTTCAAATGTTCTAGCATCAAACTTAGACAATCTAGTTCCTTTTATGTATACTTGGCATTTGCACCCAAAAACTCGAAGATATGAGAGGTTGGGTTTGTTACCGGTTAGAAGCTCATATGGAGTCATGCCAATCATCGGACGAAGGAAGAGTCGGTTAGATAGATGACAAGCGGTGTTGATAGCTTCGGCCCAAAAGTTATATGGGGATTTGAACTCGGCCATCATAGTTCTTGCCATATCAATAAGTGTGCGATTCTTCCTTTCCGCAACACCATTTTGTTGAGGGGTGTACGCGGCAGAATATTGATGTCTTATCCCCTCATTACCCAAGAATTCATCCATGGTGTAGTTCTTGAACTCGGAACCATTGTCACTTCTAATGGACAAAATCTTGGTGTCATATTGGCGTTGTACTTTGGTAGCCCAAGTAATGAATCTTTCTTGAGTTTCACTCTTCTTCTTGATATAGAAAACCCAAGTGTATCTTGTATAATCATCAACAATTACCAAACAATACTTCTTGCCACCAAGACTATCATATGTGGGAGGACCAAATAGGTCCATGTGAATGCGCTCAAAAGGTCTTGTTGTGGCGATGATTGATGTCTTAGGATGATTCTTCTCATGCATCTTTCCGGCAATACAAGAGCTACAAGGACGATCTTTGGAAAAATTCACACTTGTTAGTCCTACCACGTGCTCACCCTTCACAAGAGTTTGTAGATTTCTCATACCGACGTGGCCTAGGCGACGATGCCAAAGCCACCCCACGTCGGATTTAGCCATTAGACATGTGGCGATATGTGTAGTTTCTTTCGAGAAATCCACTACATACATACCGTTTTCCACAAACCCAACAAAGGCTACTTTAAGAGAAATAGTGTGAAGGACAAGCACATGGTGACGCCCAAATACACATGTAAAATTGCACTCACAAAGTTGCAAGACGGAAAGAAGATTATAGCCAAGGGACTCAACAAGGAGGACTTTCTCAATGGATGAATCCGGAGAAATGACCACCTTGCCATGTCCCAATACCTTAAGTTGTGAGTGATCACCAATAGTTACATGAGCAAACTTGAGAAGTTGGAGTTTCAAGTCTTCTAATACTTCTTTGCTTCTGGTCATGTGTGCGGAACAACCGCTATCAATCATCCATGATGTTCCACCGGAAATGCAACCCTACAATGAATCAACTTCTTGTCTTAGGTACCCATTTTTGGATGGGTCCTTTTTTGTTAGTCACAAGGGTCTTGGGAACCCAAATAGCATGCTTGTAATCATCACCATATGAGGTGCCTACATACTTTGCATAAACATGACCATTAGTATATTTTAGAAGCACATAGGATGGGTTATACTTTCCCGCAAAGTTGTTGTGAGTAGTAGTGTTCCTAGAAACAATACTTTTAGCAATAATATCAAACTCATCTTCCTCATTAGCCAACTCCCCCTCCTTCACAAAAACAATAGAGTTAGTGGAGAGAGTTGACTTCTTCTTGTAATCCACCTTGGATGTGGAACCAAAGCCAAGGCCTTCTTTGCCAACAACTCTCTTATGATTGCTCAAAAGATCATTGAGGTTCTTTTGCCCTTGGATGCAAGTGGTAAGGCCTTTGTTGAGTTGTGTCTTCAACCTATTGTTCTCCTCAATGAGAGTTGCCTTGACACACAAAGGGTTAGTAGCACAAGAGTTTTCATTCACAACACTTACTCCTTTTAAGGTTTTGAGCTCATTTGAGATTGTACGATGATCAATTTTAAGCTTATCAAAATCCTTAATGAGTTCATTATAACCTTTGTTAGTTGCATCATTTAGAGCCATGAATTCGGTTACTTTAGCAAAAGCATGTTGACAATCAAATTTTGCTTTAGCTATGTCAATTGCAAATGTTTCCTCTATGCTTTCTCTAAAACAATGTGATTCATATAGAGCTTTCTCAAGCTCCTCAATTTTATTAGTATCATCACGAGCAAACTTTTCAAGTAACATTATTCTCTCCTCATGTTCATCAATGAGGCCATGTGCCTCACTTAATTGATCCATGAGAGAGACAAAGATGGATTTGGTTTCTCCTTCTAGTTTTTCAACAAAGTTTGTCAAGGGGTCTTCCTCGACACAATTTAGTAGTGAAGGAATAGAGGAGTTAGCAAGTTTAAGTGTAGGGGTCACCTTTGGGGGTATACCCTTGGCCATGAAGCACTTGTGAATCGAGGGGCCCTTGTTGTCATTTGGGTTGGAGAAGAGAGAGCTTAAGTTAGGAGGTATGACGCCCCTAGCCATGTCCGCCATACCTACTTGTTCGCCTTCACCATCACTCTCTTCACCACCGGAGGTGTACTCGACTTCTTTAGCAATCATTGCCCTAGGAGGGCCTCTCTTGATGAAGTTCTTGGACTTTGGAATGAAGGTGGATTTCTTGATAAGTCTTCCTCCATTCTCAATTCTACTCTTGTAGGGACACTCGGCAACGAAATGCTCGGAATCTCTACAATTGAAGCAAGTTCTTGCCTTCTTTGTGCTTGAGCTTTCCTTCCCTTTGTTCTTGGTGGCATTGGATCTAAAGTCTCCTTTCTTCCACCACTTGTGTTGAGCAAGAGTTAAGCATTCTTCATGGGATGTCTTCATCTCTTTCTCGGAGACCTCATGGGTGGATCCACCATCATCACTTGAATCATTATCTTCATGGGAGATGATATTGGCCTTCAAGGCAAGAGATGCTTTCTTCATCCCATTTACACGGGCCATGACATCATCGGAAGTTTGCTTCATGACCTTTAGAGTAATAAAGAGACCCAAAACATCATTGGGGGTTAGGTCCAAGTAGTCGGCCCTTGCTTGTATGTTCATCACCATGTTTTCATTGTATGGCATCAAGGTGAGTAGAAATTTCTCCTTGACCCAATTCTCCGTGCAATCCGTGAATCCACTATCTCTCATATCATTTACAAGATCCTTGAGTCTTCTAAACATATCTTATATGTTCTCTCCATCACCCAAATGAAAGTGTTCAACTTTTCTTTGAATGATGGACTTCTTGGATCTTTGGAGGTTGACATTGTCGTCAAACGACCATCATAAGCTTTCTTTGCACTTGTGAAGGACCGGATGTTCTCAACTCCTTCCTTTTCCATTGCCCTTTCCAACATGTGCAAAGCATGAGCGTTGAGTTGCTCATCAATGATGTCACTTGAGCTTAGATTTGCGGGATCCTTTGGCTCATATCCTTTTTCAACAATTCTCCATATTTGCATTGAAGAGCTGCACATGTAAGACTTCATGGAAGCTTTCCAATTAGTAAAACGATGTCGATCCACCAAAGGAGGTGGACCTAGATGAGTAACATGTGGATGTTGTACATTAGGAGCATTGTTATATGCATAGCCAAAAGAATTGCCACCACTACCATTTGATGGTGCACCATTTTTTAAAGGTGAAGTTGTATCGCTTACTTCTTTAGTTGGCAAGGGGTTTCCATGTTCATCTAAGATAATCTTTTCACTAGGTTGCTTAGATGGAGATGTCAATTCTTTTATTAGTCCCTCCATCTTCTTCTCGGAAGTTTCAATCATAGCTTGGATTAGCTTTTGAATCCCATCCATGGTGACGGGATCATCGGCCATCCTTACCTCCTCTTTAGGCGGTAAAGCCTTTTATAAAGAGACGAGGCTCTGATACCAATTGAAGGATAGAGAGGTTAACTAGAGGGGGGGTGAATAGGTTAACTACAAATTTAGCTTCTTTTTCAAGTTAACAAGGCAAAGCTCAAATATAGATTATCTAGAGTATGCGACTAGATGGACAATCCTATATGTTGAGCAATTACAACTAGCACAAGGTGAGTAATATGACTAAGCTAGTAGTAACAAGTAAAGGTAAGTTGAGGAATAACCGAACATAATGACGCGGAGATTTATCCCGAAGTTCACTTCCCAATGGAAGCTAATTTCCGTTGGAGCGGTGCGGTGCCACCAAAGTGGAACACCGAGTAGGCCTCAAATGCCACACCGTATCTCCTTCGAGTCCTTCCACCGATGTGGATAGGCTCGAATCACTATGTTGCCGTTGAGGTTGACAACTAGAACCTTTACAAGGATGAGGCACACTCCACAAGATTGGAGGGTCCTCACCAAATCCCGAGAGCCGCCAAGACTCCGAGAAGCAAGATCCACGGGCACAAAAGCATCGGGGATATCAACAAGGCTCCGAGCTCCGATGAACTAAGAGCAACAAGATTCCTAGCTCCAATGAACTAAGAATGACAAGATCCCTATGGGATGAGTGGGTGGATTTCTAATCGACTCGGTGGAGTTGTAGATCGGGGGTGTCTCCTTCAAATCCCAAAGTATCACGAGCTTTGGTTGGGGATTTGTGGAGATCTTGTTCTTGAGCTTGAGCTTGGTCAATCAATGGTGGTGAGAGAAAGTGTGGGTGGGATTGACAAAGCAAGGAGGTAGGTGGAGACCCCGTATTTATACCCATGTCTACAATACGGCCGTTAGGGGGTATTTCCCCCTTCCTGCGTCCCACCCCGGCCTGGGGGCCGGCCTGGCCGGCCTGGGAGCTGCCAGGGCCGGGCCAAACCCACCCCGGCCTGGGGGCCGGCCTGGGGCCGGCGTGGGTGGTAGTGGAGGCCGGCGTGGAACCGCCAGCGCCCAGGCAGCCCGGCCTGGGGCCGGCGTGGGGCTGGGGGCGAGGCCGGACCCCCCCCCCCCCGGGCACCCCGGCCTGGAGGCCGGCCTAGGGCCGGCAGGGGCAGAGGGGCGGGGCCGGACCCCCACCCGAACAGCCCGGCCTGGGGGCCGGCGTGGGGCCGGCCTGGAGCCCGGCCACCCCTATTTCTTCTTCTCCTTTTCCCTTTTCTTCGCCGTTTCTTTTCTCCTCTTCATCATCTTTTCCCGTAACTTTTTCTCACTTATTGCTGCAGCTTGTATGATATTTACGGGTCGATATTTTCTGAGTACACTTAGCAAAGCACATTAGTCCATCTATATGTTGTAATCAAACACTCAAAACAGGATTTAGAAACTATGTTCTTTCACAAGTATGGTTGGAGATGCTCTCGCATGGGTAAAGTAGATTGACACACAAAAAAGGGCTACTCTTTATTTCTGTACCAATCTTATGTTGTCTCCATACAAAATGTGAGAGTGAAAGAGGTTGGTAGAGGCAGCCACCGTTTCTCAAAAAGAAAGGAAGGGTGCATATCCACCGAAAATGCAATACCGCCTGGGGTTGCGCGTCCCCGTCTTATCCTAGGCGTCAAATGTGCATCCAAGATGCTTCCGGCAGGCAGCAAAGATCCCTCCTATTTTATAACAAAGTCCCTCAATTAACTTCGGTTCACAATAGAACGTCCCTCTCATTTTACAGCACACACCTTATATTTCTCTTATAACCACAGACCAATTAAGAATCCGTGGCAACACATTTAGAGAAATGATAATAGATACAAAATCTGGAACATGTATTTATACATAGAAACAGAATAAGATCCGCAATCAGATTAGCGAGAAGTAAAGACTCATGGAGCATATCTTGAGCATTTTTAATCAAGATCCGAATACTTTGAGACACTCACATATATTCACAACAAGTGTCGAATCTTGAACAGATATCCTCCAAAAAAAAAAACTTGAACAAGAAGAGGATGACGCATGTTCATCGTGGGCTGGTCCTGGTGGTGGGATCGTGGCTCGATCTGGGGAGTTGACCGCTGGAGCTCGCCGTGGCCATGGAACGAGGCAGCGGCGTGAAAGGAAGAGGCCGGGTGTAGCCGCCGCACGACCTCCAGTTCCGCCACCGCAAGGTCATGGCCGCCTGCCCGGAGCACGCAACCAAGACGGGCTGTGCATGCCGAAGACGACCATCGCTCTGGCCATGAGGTGTGCACCGCCAGCGGCGTGGGGACGACCAGATACGTTGGTGGCTCGCTCGTAGGTCGGATATGTCGCCGTAGTTGGTCTGTTTCAACCGCTATGGAGCACGGATCCGGGCCGGCACGTCCAGATCTTTCGGCCGACGGGGAGAAGGTTGGCGAGGAGTCGGGAGGAACCTTGGTAGGGGATAGAGAGACGTCGGAGAGTAGTAGGGGAGGGAGACGGTGGCGTTGGGCTGGAGAGAGGATGCTCCCAGATGGGATGGGGTGGGAGATAGGAGATGAAGTGTACGTGTACATCTTCGGTGCTATAGGGGTAGGAAAGTGTACAAGTGCAGGGTCCTGAACGCAAACTGCTTGACACGAATCTCCAACAGACGATGGATGGTTGAGATAAGACGGGGACACGTGTGCCCAGGCGGAATTTCCGCGTCCGCATATCCACCGCTTTTGATGCACCTCCGCTTAAGTAAGTACAAGTGCGCTATGATTTTGGCACTGAGTTTCTCCCGTGGGCGGGCGTAGCGGCGCAGGCCGAGCGCGGCCGCTCGCCGGACGCGCACCAGGTTATCGTCCATCGTATCCTGGGTACACAGGAAGAGATCGTCACCCTAGCTGTTGGTAGCTCTCTGTCTGTAGTGGCCAAGGAACTCGATTGCGCGCTGGCTCTTGTACCCGTCGTCGTCGTCGGGGTACTTCCGTTGTAGCGTCGCCAGGTCGGAGTGGAAGAGCGCCGTGACACAGTCCGCCAGCGTGGCCACACTGCCGACGAGGCCTAGGTTGTCGATGAGGGGGGTCATCTTCTTACGGTAGTACTTGAGGGCCCACGCGTGTGAGCCCTGCTTGAGCACGCCGGCCATGCGCTCGAACCGGACGACCAAGAGTGCGGCGGACGAAGAAGGACGACATGTACTTGTCCGCCTTCCGCCAGCGCCACTTGGAGATCACGCTGACCACGTGGCACAGGTCCAGCTTCAGCCGCGCCTCGTGCTCCAGCGCGTACGCCGTCGCGTCCAGCTTCCGCGACTTGAAGAACGCGTACATGCGCCGGAGGATCACCCGCTCAGACTGCCCATCCATCGCCATGATCTAGGTAGCTAGGTCGCCTTCGTACGCCGACTTTTCCTTTGGCAAATCGTACGCCCGCTTATAGCTCTTCCTTCTCCGTGCCCTACTTATATAACTCCTGGGTGGGCTCACCGATTCCGACTCCAACTTAGACTCACGAAATCATCAATATTTCAAGGGCCACGCTAGGCGTAGGTCGCCTAGACCGCCCAGATCTAGGTCCCCTCGTGCACCGTCGGATCGCCATCGTACGGCCACAAATAACGTTTCGTGTTTTTGCATTTTATCCCCTTACTTTTTCGGATATAGAACCCGCACTTTACAACAGCCCCACTTAAACGAAGGGGTATATCGCGTTGCCCCGGTCATCTCGATAATTACAGCGAAAATGCCATTGCAACAAATTGACGGGTATCGCAACAAAAAAATTATCGTCCCGTGTAAAAAAAAAGTATTGCAACAAAATATTCCAAATTTTTTCGAAGAATAAGTAATGTTATAAATAATAGTTAAATAATATGTTATTGCGTTGCAACAATTTTTTTTTAACAATTCAACAAAAATCACAACCTATTGCAACAACAGAAATTGTTTGCATCAATTTAAAAAGTTGGTAAGCAACAAAATAATTTCTCACTGTTTTAGTTGCACAAAATCATCACCTATTTCAACAAAAAAGTAAATCGATAGTAACAATAAAATCACATATTTACAACATGTGAATGAGCGCATAAACATATCATTCAAAACGAATGCTATAAAACATATACACATTTCTCTAGAAAATCGTTCAGAAAATATTGCAACATCTCGCTTGTAGTTTCTCAACAAATTTTATGCGAAGTTGTTACAATTTTTAAACACGTACGCAACGTGACCGAAAAATGGCGAAAAGACTTAGCGTAATTGTGGCTGCTCCCATTTATTATGATGGGCTATTTAGACACAAACTGGACCAAACACACGAAATTGCTTCTAGTTGGGCCAGCTACACACGCGTAAGAAAGCCCAAAGGGCTAGTTTCCCTGCTCCGCGTGCACTTCCTAGCGAGGGACCTAACGAACGCTAGTTTAGATCCCCTAGGGAAAGCATTTTTCATATTTAAATCCGATGGCCTAATAATCCTAACAGGAATCGCTGGTCCTCACCTTGCACGACACGAGATTGGGTGCGCTCATCTCGTCCACAAACGAAGCAACATTTTCTAGGTGGGAAGTGCTAGGCGTAGGTAGTCCTAGAATTGCTAATTCTAGGTCCCCTCGTGAGCACTTAGATCTTCATCCGATGGCTTAAAACAGCACAACCCAGTTTTACATTTTAGCCCCCCTGCTTTTCGTATATAGAATCCGCACTCCACAGCAGGCCACTTAAAACGAAAAGGTATATTGTGTTGCCCCGGTCATCTCGATAATTACAGCAAATCTTCCATTGCAACAATTTCACTTGTGTCGCAACAAAAATTATCGCTCCGTGTACAAAAAAAGTATTGCAACAAAATTTTCCATATATTTTTCGAAGAATAAGTAATGTTACAAATAATAGTTAGACAATATGTTATTGCGTTGCAACAAAAAAAATTAAACAATTCAACAAAAATCACAACCTATTGCAACAAAAAATCTTTTGCATAAATTAAAAAGTTGGTAAGCAACAAAATAATTTATCACCGTTTTAGTTGCAACAAAAATCATAACCTACTTCAACAAGAAAATAAATAGATAGCAACAAAAAAAATTACATGTTTACAACATGTGAAGGAGCGCACAAAAACATATCATTCCAAATAAATTTTAAACATATATACGCATTTCTCCAGAAATCGTTCAAAAAACATTGCAACATCTCGCTTGTGGTTTCTCAACAAAATATGTGCGAAGTTGTTACAATTTTTAAACACGTACGCAACGTGACCGAAAATACGAAAATACTTAGCGTTTATATGTCTGCACGTATTTGCTAATTGGGTTTGTGAAATATATTCTGTGGCAAGAAAATTGGACCAAAAAAAATTGCTCATAACTGGGCCTTGGCCGGCCCAACAGTGGGCTTCAATGCTGGCCAGCGCGCTCACAGAGACCGATCTAGCGCTGCGCGTGCGTAGGTCGCCCTATAAGAAACGTTTTCCTTCCTAGGTCCATAAAGAGCGATACATACACAATTAACGTACCGCCGTTCCGGTCCCGGTCCAGAGGACAGACCCGACGACAGACTGGACATAGGGCGCGTTTGGTAGCTGTTAGACTAGACTCGCTGCATGCAGAGACAAGCGGCCTATTTGGTTCCATGCGGAAAGAATGATGACCCGCACGATTCTCAAAGCACCCCTGTGCCAGGCCCGCTGGGAACAGCCGAATCAGTAGTTTCTCTGGAGTTAGGCTGCGTGGGTGCGAGGAAGAGAAACACGGCGTGCGAGCTGCTGCATGGCGAAGAAGGCGTGGGCGGCTAAATTGCGCGGGAGGATTTCGGTCACCGCTCGCCAAAAATCACCCCCATATATACACTCATCAGCTCACCCCCAAATTCAAAACCGCCATTTTTACTTCCAAACTCTCGCGCTCGAAGCCATGGCTGAATCTGCATTGACTCCGGTGACGAAGAGGGTGAAGCCGAAGGGGACGGCGGTGATCGTCAGCGGTAAGCTTGGGTCCCTGCTCATTCCTCAACTGTGTGAGCATCCTCCCTCTGTAAGTCCCTCCGAGCTCCTTCTGTCCACATAATCCATGTGCAAATCGTAGATCTGTGGTAAACTTGTAAGATATGATTGCTTGTCTCCTTTGTGCTTATCATAGTCTGGTCAGGATCCATGATTTACCATGTTGCTTACCCATAGTATGTTCATGATTCATGTTAGGACGTCGTTGCACCTACCTCACCTGATCTGTATGCCCCCTGTGTGCACTCCAAAAAGAGACCCATCGATGTTCTTGATCCGCAACCCCTAAGAAGTGAGTCACTCTCCAAAACATTTCTAAGAACGAACTCACTGACCTGAATGTGAAATCGGTGGCTGAAAAAAATACTCCCTTTGGAAGTGTTATATGATATTACATTGCAGGACAGGGTGAGAATGCAGTGCCTCTTGATGCAGTCGCTGTGAATTCAATGGAGCGGCCTCTGATTCAAGTTCCTCTGAAGCTGCCTCTGAAGGAAGAGGCTATCGATGTAGTCCCCTTGCATGCAGTTCCTATGAATGTGGCAACTGATGAAGTGTGTACCACTGAATCTCCTCCTCAAAGGAAGAATATGACATGGTCACCTCCTCTGTCAATGTTCGTTCTGAATAGGGTTGTTGAGCTTGTGAGGGAGGGTGCCAAGGTAAATAGAGGAATGAAGGAGGAGTACATTACCAGGGATACCAACGAATGTTTTTGACTTCATAGGTCTGAAGGTGAGCAACACTCAGATTTACAACCATCTGAGAAAGTGAATAGTCGAGTGGGTTAGGGTTACCCAACTTAAGAAGACTAGAGGAGCAGTGTGGCATAAACATAGCTGTACCATCATGATGGATGAAGTGGCATCGATTCCACACCTCCAGGTAAGATTAGTTGTCCTAGTACATACTATGTTACCTTCTTCTTGCTCTTTCATCACTCATATCACTAACACTCAGTTATGTCAATCTTAGATGTACCCTAAGGACGAGGAGCTGGTCAACAAGCTAATATTCAACTATGATCAAATGAGAACAATGTACACGATGATGAAGGTGCCAACCCCTAATCTGTATGCTCCGGTCTCCCTCATTCAGGCTATGAACTTCCTTAGAGACCACGAAGATGATCACATCAGTTATGCCAAGATGAACAAGGGTGAGAGGAGGGCGTGGCTGAAGAACAAACCTGCTTAACTACTAGCTGGCTCCGATCCTTATTTGGTAGAATTATTCTTATGAATGGTATGTATATTTTGGGAGGTGGTATATATTAACCCCTCTGCTTATAAACTCTTTGATGCATCACGAGGCGTTCTCCGTTCCCTCGTGGTGCATCAGTCCGGGTACTATGATCCTGATGAACTCGATTCGCTAATATGCAGTGCCTCTTGATGCAGTCGATGTGAATTCAATGGAGCAGCCTCTGATTCAAGTTTCTCTGAATCTTCCTCCGACGGAAGAGGCTATCGATATAGTCCCCTTGAATGAAGTTCATATGAATGTGTCAACTGGTGAAGTGTGTACCACTGAATCTCCTCCTCAAAGGAAGACTATGACATGGTCACCTCATTTGTCATTGTTCGTTCTGAATAAGGTTGTTGAACTTGTGAGGGAGGGTGCCAAGGTAAATAGAGGAATGAAGGAGGAGTACATTACCAGGGATAACAAAAAATGTTCTTGACTTCACAGGTCTGAAGGTGAGCAACACTCAGATTTACAACCATCTGAGAAAGTGGAGAGTCGGGTGGGTTAGGGTTTCCCAGCTTAAGAAGACTAGAGGAGCGGTGTGGCATGAACATAGCTGTACCACCATGATGGATGAAGTGGCATCGATTCCACACCTCCAGGTAAGATTAGTTGTCCTGGTTCATACTATGTTCTCTTCTTCCTGCTCTTTCATCACTCATATCACTAACACTCCGTTATGTCAATCTTAGATGTACCCTAAGGACGAGGAGCTTGTCAACAAGACAATATTCAACTATGATCAAATCAGAACAATCTACACGATGACGAAGGTGCCAACTCCTAATCTGTATGCTCCGGTCTCCCTCATTCAGGCTATGAACTTCCTTGCCGACCACGAAGATGAGCACATCAGGTATGCCAAGATGAACAAGGGTGAGAGGAGGGCGTGGCTGAAGAAATGCGTGCTTAACCACTGGCTGGCTCCGATCCCTGTTTGGTAGAATTATTCTTACGACTAGTCTGTATATTTTGGGAGGTGGTATATATTAACCCCTCCGCTGATGAACTCTTTGATGCATCACGAGGCGTTCTTCGTTCCCTCGTGGTGCATCAGTCCGAGTACTATGGTCCTGATGAACTCGATTCGCTAATATGCTATGCTTTTACCTGATTACAATGTGTGCTTGCTTATGTAGTCATTGGGTTATCTCACCCAAGGAGAGAAGAGGTAAGCATAGCGCCAGTTTGCATGCAACCAAACACACACATAGTTGCATTAGAGGGTGCAAAGCATGTAACACAACATGTTCATTGAGTTTGTCCCAGGAAAAATGTTGTCATGCAGGGTACCTAACAACATGCACAACATGGCTGAGGGGCCGTTTTGGTTTGGCCTGGCCCTGCTCAGCATGACTCCTGCAGCCCCAAAACGGCTGCATGCTACCAAACACGTCTCTAACTGCGGCGAGATTCTAGGTTCACGGGACCCGATCTAGGAGCATCTCCACTTGCGCCCCGTAGACATCCGGATGGGCGCCTGGACGAGCCCCTGAGGGCTGGTCCAGACGGCTCGACATTATTGGGGCCGCCCTTCCCTACTCGTCGCCGCCGAAGACAAACCCTAAAACAATTTTTCCACGAATTTAAAGTGTGTAAATGCAAAAACATTTGAACAAAATGAAGTCTTGGACATAAATTTGAATTTTATGCCATAATTTATAGATTTAGGCCATTACAGAATGATAGGAATTCGTTCCCGATCTAGGATCAATCAACTTCGATGGCGTTGTTGGAGCCAAGAAATCCGGGGTCAGGGTAGAGCCGAGGAATTCATCGCCGGCGAACTCGTCGCCCGACGTGTCGTTCCTGCCGCCGCTCGGGGTCGCTATGTGTCGCTGCGTGGGCACCAAGGGCGTCGAGGATCCCATGGCATTGGGCGCAGTGAACGCCGATATAGTCGGCGCGGTGAGCCCCATCTCGGCGTAGATGACCGAGTGCAGAAGGTCGTCCGCCGCCCTCGCCTGCGGGTAAAGGTTGGACGTATCGGTGGTGAGTGTCATGACGTCCCCTTGCCTCTTCTTGGCTGCGGCTTTGCCGGTCTCCATTTGAATCTTCTTGTCAGTCATCTTGGAGAATTCCGCCCACTTGGCTTCAGTGGAGGCACGCCTCTCGGCCAAATTCTTGCAAACATTGTCCATGACCTTGCCAATGGCGGCGTGCACTCGCTCCGAGCGTGCCGCCTCCGCAATGGCCGCCTTGGCTTTCTTATTTCCAATTAGCCTTTCCGAGTTCGTCGCCACCTCATAGATTTGAGCATCGCCGGGTCTTTCCTTCTTCCGGAGTCTTAGTTTCTTCCACTTTTCATTGTTTTGGAGCTTTTTGAAGCAATATAGGAGCACAAAATCTTTGTCATCGTTGAGCGCCTTGAAGAAGGTAAGAGCATCAACAAGCTAGCAACACGAGAATATAATATGCTAGGCAGTATACATGGATGTTCTCATAGCATAGGACAAGATGAGACACACAAACTTACTTGGTTTCTTGCATTCTTGCCACTCTCTAGCCTCGCTTGAATATTCTCAAAACATCCTTGAAACGTGTTCACAAATTTTTGGATAGCCGACCATCTATCGGATAGCGTGTTTATATTGCGATCTATATTGTAGTCCACGTAATCCTTGTGGTACTTGCGCTCATCGAACTCCAACATGATCCGCTTCCAATAGGAGTGACTTGTTTGGTTCCCTTTGGCGGTCATGTCTTGGGTGATGACACTTCACGATTCAATCAAGCACTCGACCTCCTTGACAGTCCACATGATGCCACGACTTCCAACCTTCTTCTTCCTATCCTTAGCACCTTATTCGGCATCTTGGTCATCACCATCTTCACCGGCGTTGTCGCCATCTTGGTCTTTGTCATCATCGGCGTCCTCGCCATCTTGCTCCTCGTTGACAATGTCGCTTCCGTCACCGTCTTGCATCTAAACCAACAGCGAGAAAACAATGAACACAGTGGGAAAACGTGAAAACAAATGAGAAAGGTGTCGCGATGTCGCCGAGACGTGCCTGGCTATCGTTGTAGTCGCTGGAGGGCGCCTGGTCGCTAAAAAGGTTACGGGGACCGACATCGGAGTCGAAAGACATGCTGCGACCGGACTGGGGATGGCCAGACATGGCGTTGTCCCGACGCTTTCCCGAGGATGCCTTGTATGCCTCGTTGACGTCGAGGCCTGTCTCGGCGCCTCCGAGCGCGGTCGAGAAGACAACATTTGGGTCAAACCCGCCGCAGCCGCCGCCGTAGCCATACAAGTAGCCACTGTAGTCGTTGGGCTCGTAGAAGTTGGGGCAGAGGACGGAGCTCGGACATAGCCTTGACTAGGACCGCGACATGGCCGTGCCGTCCACGGGGAACAGCGACCCCGAAGGCGACGAACTCGAGCCACCTCCCGGGCTGCTTCCAACGGTGTCGGCCAACAGGTCCAAGTTCGCCACAGCGAGCTGGACTTCCTTCTTATCGCGCCGCAGCCAGCGCTTCTTCGTGCTGACATCACGTCGGTGTTGGTCGGCAGCCCACTCGGCGTCGGTCATGCCCTCCGGCCGCTTATTCAGGGGGCGTGGCTGAAGCACGTGGTGCTTCACGCCGAGCATGCCAGTATTCGCGACCTTCGCCGGCGGCCTTGGTGGCCCTTTCAGAGGCATGGCGACGACGGCGAGAGAGGCAGGAAAGGGGCGGGAAGAGGAGGCCGCAGCGGGAAGGAAATGGCAGGGGCGTGTCGAAGGTTGGGGAGGGTTTTTTGGGCGCTTTGTGTCGCTGATAGGGCGGGCCCGCTTCACCCAACGAGTCGTCTGGAGCCCCCACGGGAAACCATGAGGGTGGGTTGGGCCTGGGTTTTTCAGACGGGAAATGAGGGCCGTCCAGATAGGAAGGCCCATTGGGGGGCGCGAGTGGAGATGCTCTAAGAGACACCGCACGAGCCTGGAACAGAAGGCGCAGCCCCGTAGGCCCGACTCAAGTCTGACCTCCGTCACGTACGCATACAGATGTCCGACGGGCATTGCAGCCAGCGTACAGTATGCGTCGAGAGCCTGTTCAATCGCGACATGACGCCCATCCCGGCGAACCACCATGACAAGGTGTCAGGCTACTAGCCCGTTGAGGTGTCAGTTAACTATAAAAAGAGAAACAAACCATCAACGGCTGAGATCCAAAATAGTATCAGTTAGCATTTAATATCATTTTACACAATTGATCTCCCTCTTCGTATAACAATTACTGAAAAAATCATATATATTTTTGACAACTCAAGCCATGCTGCATTTATTCAGAAAGTTGGAGCTTCTCTGATTGCACAAGCGCAACCAGAAAGCCAGGGATTACATCGAATGATAAAACAGTGTTCGAAGCAAGGGAACCAGACCACCAATATTGTGACATAATTGTCGTAATATTTTTACATAGACCTTTTGTGAGTTTAAAACAACTCATAGAATAGGTCCGTAAGGCTTGGACCACGAGGACCTCCTTCGTTGCACAAGACAACATCTTCTCACACCACCCTGTACCTTCGACCTCTCCCTTTCATAGATATGGATGAGTTGCCCCTCCGTGACTCTCCCATTAGCAGTTGGCAAGCCAAGATACTTTTCTGATAGGGCCTCCCGGAAAATCCGAGTGATATTCCGTACCCCTCTCCTTGTCGAGGTTCCACAATTTGGACCGTAGAAAATTGAGCTCTTATGTTTATTGGCACATTGCCCTGAACCAACACTGTAATCATATAAAACGTTATTTAACCGTAACGCACTCCTTGAGTCTGCTTTCATAAAAATTAAGCAGTCATCCGCGAATAGTAAATGGGATATCCACGGTGCCCGGGTGCTCACTCTGGAACCCCTATCAATCCACCCTCCATCATAGTTCTGTAACATGGAGGAGAATCCTTCTCCACAGAGTAGAAATGGATATGGGGATGTAGGATCCCCTTGTCTGATCCCCTCGATGGGATAAATTCTGGCAGCCGCTCGCCATTCACCTTAAACTGAAAAAATCATCTAGATAGCCCGTAGAAACGCACGGACATTTCAACTAGTATGCCCATGATACCGAGTTAGTTAAGATACCAACATTACGGAAAACCTTATGCTCCGTTTGTTCTGCTAGCACAGAATTTGAAAATATTTTATGTGCCAAATGTGAACCAGGTGCCGTCACAGAAATGTCAGGAAATTGCTTCTTCGGAGTGGAAATACAACACCAACATCAAGTGAGAATCTCAACAAGAATTTCAGGATCGGGGGTGAGACCGAGAGCCAAACTGAATTTCCGTAAATTAACACAGTAAAATAGATGGGCTACTCTTCCTTATTGTACCAGTCTTGTATTGTCTTCACACAATATGTGAGAGCGAAAGAGGTTGGTTGGTAGATGAGGCACAAACTTCAAAAGCAATTCCACTTCCGAAGTGGCCACGGTTTGTCAAAAAGATAGGAAGAGGGTGGACATTCACCGCTTTTGATGCACTTCCTACTAACTCGATACAGGTACGCTACGAACTTGGCATTGAGTTTCTCCCGTGGGCGGGCGTAGCGGCGCAGGCGGAGGGCGGCCGCTCTCCGGACGCGCGCCAGGTTATCGTCCGCCGTGTCCTGGGCACACATGAAGGGATCGTCACCCTGTTGGCATCTCTCTCTGTACTGGGCAAGGAACTTGATTGCGCGCTGGCCGTTGTACTCGTCGTCGTTGTCGGGGTGCTTCCGGCGCAGCGTCGCGACGTCGGAGTGGAAGAGCGCCGTGGTACAGTCCGCCACGGCGGCAAAGCCGTCAAAGAGGCCTAGGTTGCCGACGAGGGGGACCACCTTCCTGCGGTAGTACTTGAGGGCAAACGCGTTCGAGCCCAGCTTCAGCGCGGCGACCATGCGCTCGAATCGGACGACCAAGAGCGCGGCGGACGACGAGGGCGTGCCCTCGGCGCTGAAGAAGGCCGACAGGTACATGTCCGCCTTCTTCCAGCGCCCCTTGGAGAACATGCGCCGGAGGAACGGGTACATGCGCCGGAGGATGACCCGCTCAGACTGCCGATGGAACGCCATGATCTAGCTAGGTAGGTCGCCTTCCTACGCGGACGTTTTCTTTGGCAAATCGTACGAGGACTCGACTGAAGCCTGCCTATAGCTCTTCCTTCCTCGGGCCGTGCTTATATAGCTCCTCGTTGGGCTCACCGATTCCGACTCCAACTTCCAATTCAGACTCCCGAAATAAGGAAAATTCCAATCCGATGGCCTCACCGTGCACGACGCGAGCTTGGGTGCCCTCATCTCGTGCACAAACGAAGCGACATCGTTCCTTTTTTTTCCTAGGTCCAAACAGAGCGACACGTACACAGTACCACCGTTCCAGTCTAAGTCTAGAGGATTGACGACTGACCCGACGACGGAGTGGACCTAACTGCGGCGAGTTTCTAGGTTCACGGGACCAGATCTAAGAGACGCCATACGAGCTTAGGGCATGTACAATGGGATGACGTCAGCCTTCCCTTAGCGTTGCCACGTCAGATTTTTGCTTAGTTGGAGGAGAGAGAATTAAGAGAAACACGGTTGCCTTCTCTTAGCTAAGGGATGATCTCTTAGAAAATAAGAGAAGGCAATTCTCTCCATTGTACAATATGTCTTCTCTTAGCCACACAATTTCCTACCAAAAATAATTAATTCTCATTAATTGCTAGAGATTGCTAGGGATGACAATAAGAGATGATGCATTGTATAAATTATATATTTTGCCTTTTCTAGATGACATGGATATCTAAGAGAAGACAAGCCTTCTCTACCATTGTACATGCCCTAGAGGCTAGAGCAAGAGGCCCGGCTCAAGTCCGACCGCCGCCACGTTCGCGCCCTGATGTTCAATCGCACCAGCCCTTCTCCTTCCATGCCATTAACTGCAATTACAAAATAGACCTGCAAGTGATATTGATCGTGAGAGCTCAGAAGCCTTGACACACTATTTCAATTGATGTTTGCAGATTAAAATGACACCTACAGTTCTTTGCTGATTAGATGTCGCGGCTCTGTTAGAAATTTTGTATTCAGCATATGCAAGATGTAATTCTCTACTACTGCAACTTGGGCAACTGAAACTAACTTGTTCTTCTCCAAGGGACTGGGTATTCAGGAGGCTGCTCACGCCACCGCGATCCTTTGTGCTTGTGTGCTGATGCTGCTTACTCCCTATACTGGTCACATGGAGGGAGTAGGGTGGCGGCGCCCAGATGGGAGAAGGTAGAGGGGACGAGGAGGCAGATAGGAAGATGAGAGAAGCGAGGAAGGGAATCGACCTGCAGGAGACAATCTTGGCTACGTTGCCGCCATCGACCTCACATCCCACTCTCGCCCATGACGCCCCCTTCGTGAATCCTAATAGTTGGCCCGCACGTTCCAGCGTTTAACATGGCCGCGCTCTTTTATCTCGGCGGCGACCCACGCCCTTGTCGCGCCCTGCCGCCCTCGGCAGCGCGAGAAATCTGGAGCACAAAGGTAAATAATGTCACCTGGTCGCTGGATTCTCCGCGCCCGTGCTTGCCGGAGCGTGGGCATGCTCGTGCTCCACGTACATGTTGCCAGCGGAGGCCTCCACACCCGCGCGGCTGGGATAGATTTGAACCTTGCCGGCGGCCGTGCCTATTGCGTGCGGATGCCTCCACGCGGACCACGCCCGCACGGGTGGGATTGATTGAACCTTGCCGGCGGTCTGTGAAGAACACCACACTCCCATGCCTGCGGGAATTGTCTCCTCGAGAAGGGCAGTGCCGCCGTTGTGTGCTTGGTGTCGTTGCAGCGGGGATGAACAGAATCCATCGACCCAAACAAATAGATATACTGCTTTGGGGGTAAAATAGGGGTGGCATTTTTTGTAATTTTAACATGTGTTGAGTTGCTCAACATTGAAGTTGTCTTGTCCGTTTGATTTACAAGTTTGACAGCCGAGATCGTATGTATCTACGAAGTTTGCTCTTTGATAAGTAGTTTAGAAAAAAGATGTTATGGGGTCATTTTTTGGTGCAGTGGATTTTCTTCCCTTTTTTGAAAATTAATACCACTATAATAAACACGCAAGCCAACTCATTAAAAATCTTCGAGTCCTCGTAGGTATACTGATAAGGAAAATAGTACGTAAAAAAACTTACTGCTGTCAGACAATCGTTACGTCGTTTAGTACATCATTAAGAATCAAATTTGGTGGATCTCCATCCCAAACTAAAATAGAATTATCATCATAGCAAAGTCTAGCTAAATTGTGAGCCACTGTATTTGCTTCTCTCGGACGATATTGAAAACTAATACGTCCAATCCTTTGTGACGGGATGAAGCAATCTGAGAAAATTGCCGCTGATGGACTCCAAAGCTCAACAGTTCCATTCACTACTGGAAAATCGATTATCGCCGAGTCACATGGGCTTTGCCGAGTGCCAAATCACGGGCCACTCGGCACACCGCTGTGTACGCCGACACCAGCCCAACAAACACTCGGCAACAAACCACACTCGGCGAACAGCGCGTATGCCGAGTATGCCCTGCATACGACACTCGGCGTAGATGGAACACTCGGCGTAGCACGTTTGTGCTGAGTGTCCCATGCAGGACATACTCGGCGTACAAATATACGACGGCGAATCAGAAGAAAACACTCGGCAAAAACGCCACACTCGGCATACGATGGAGACACGTGGCGAACCGTGCGTTTCGACCGTGATGGAACGGTGGCGTGGGTTCGCCGAGTGTTTTCGTAACGGGGACTCGGCATACTAAGCCAGTTTGCCGAGTGTCGTGGTTCACTACTCGGCAAACTCGGCTCTGAAAATTTTGTGGCTTCGCGCCAACTCTTCCCGCGTAGTTTTTCGAATCTTTGCCGAGTGTCAGGGTAGGTACTCGGCATAAAATTGTTCCCTCGAAAGTTTTTCCCTTCGCGCCAACTCCTCCCGCGCAGTTTATAGGTTTGCCGAGTGTCCCGTGATATGACACTCGGCAAAGAAGTGAAAGAAGCACACAATCCGTGTGCCTATCTTTGATCCACCGGCTCACAATCACTTGAAAGATCCAACGCCTCCGAAGACCTCGAAGAAAACACACGATTCGTGTGCTTCTTCTCACTATATAAACACACATGCATCTAGCTCGTTAGCACATATCTACAACCCAGCACACTCTTCAATTTCTTCGCGCTAACTCTTCCATGTCTTCCACCGTACCCACTTTAACCTACTCGGAGGCGGAGGAGCTCTGCGCCTCAAACTACCCCTGCCCTCCCGGGTACGGCGTCCCCGCCGGGTGGATGCTGAGCGTCAGAGGCGTGCCGGTCCCTCCTGTCCCTCGAGGCCTGGCGCGCCGGGCGGCCATCACGAACCACTACTACTTCGAGCTGACACCGGAGCAGCGGACGTATCCCCAATGGAATCCCAACTACCGCGCAGGTTGGGACGCCTTCTTCTTCAATCGGCGTGAGAGGGCGCTCGCCAGGTACGAGGAGGACGGCCCGCCTCCTTCGAACTTCAACGAGGCTGGTCGTCGGCTGTGGTGGCGCGGCCGGACTCTCCAGGGCGTCATGAACTACATAAGGAACGGCGATAACCCCCGCCTGCGCTACCCGCAGTCCAGGCGTGCTCCCCGATCGACATTTCAGCCCCCATCTGACGACAGCGACGACGGCGGCGGCGGCGGCGACTTCGACGACTACGAGTACATGTATTATACGCCTAGGCAGGAGTATGACTAGACCTGAGCCACAAGATGGCTGGGACAAATGGTTTGTCCATGTATCCTAGAATGTTTAGATCCACGTACTGTCGTGTATCCCGCTTCCTTCGAATTTCAATCTAGTCGTAAAATTCAAAAATAATCGTAGTGGTGTGTGTTCAAGTGTCATGTTAGTCCTAAGGAACACACTTCTGCGTGAGCCGGAAGTGGGTAGCAAAGTGGAACTAGTTGCTTGGTTGTGTCATGTTAGTCCCAAGGAACACCCTTGACAATGGTAGGGCCCACCTACTTGCAAGATTCCCCCCGTTACGTCAGATCCGGGAGTTTCGGGGTGTGAGCAGTCCTGGAACCCGCGAGAGAGAATCCGACGTCGGTGAGGCCCCGGCACAGAGAGTGATGGTATCTTTGGCACCCAACACCCATGATACAATCTAACACACATGGCATGGCAAAACATTGGTTTAGGTGGGATCCCGACGCTTCGGGTCCCCTCTCCGGAGATACACTAGCCCCGGTGTAGAAAAAGACGGAACCAGCGTCCAGCCCCCTCTGCGTGAGCCGGAAGTGGGTAGCAAAGTGGAACTAGTTGCTTGGTTGTGTCATGTTAGGCCCAAGGAACACCATTGACAATGGTAGGGCCCAACTACTTGCAAGATTCCCCCCGTTACGTCAGATCCGGGAGTTTCGGGGTGTGAGCAGTCCTGGAACCCGCGAGAGAGAATCCGACGTCGGTGAGGCCCCGGCATAGAGAGTGATGGTATCTTTGGCACCCAACACCCATGATACAATCTAACACACATGTCATGGCAAAACATTGGTTTAGGTGGGATCCCGACGCTCCGGGTCCCCTCTCCGGAGATACACTAGCCCCGGTGTAGAAAAAGACGGAACCGGCGTCCAGCCCCCTCTGCGTGAGCCGGAAGTGGGTAGCAAAGTGGAACTAGTTGCTTGGTTGTGTCATGTTAGTCCCAAGGAACACCCTTGACAATGGTAGGGCCCACCTACTTGCAAGATTCCCCCCGTTACGTCAGATCCGGGAGTTTCGGGGTGTGAGCAGTCCTGGAACCCGCGAGAGAGAATCCGACGTCGGTGAGGCCCCGGCACAGAGAGTGATGGTATCTTTGGCACCCAACACCCATGATACAATCTAACACACATGGCATGGCAAAACATTGGTTTAGGTGGGATCCCGATGCTCCGGGTCCCCTCTCCGGAGATACACTAGCCCCGGTGTAGAAAAAGACGGAACTGGCGTCCAGCCCCCTCTGCGTGAGCCGGAAGTGGGTAGCAAAGTGGAACTAGTTGCTTGGTTGTGTCATGTTAGTCCCAAGGAACACCCTTGACAATGGTAGGGCCCACCTACTTGCAAGATTCCCCCCGTTACGTCAGATCCGGGAGTTTCGGGGTGTGAGCAGTCCTGGAACCCGCGAGAGAGAATCCGACGTCGGTGAGGCCCCGGCACAGAGAGTGATGGTATCTTTGGCACCCAACACCCATGATACAATCTAACACACATGTCATGGCAAAACATTGGTTTTGGTGGGATCCCGACGCTCCGGGTCCCCTCTCCGGAGATACACTAGCCCCGGTGTAGAAAAAGACGGAACCGGCGTCCAGCCCCCTCTGCGTGAGCCGGAAGTGGGTAGCAAAGTGGAACTAGTTGCTTTGTTGTGTCATGTTAGTCCCAAGGAACACCCTTGACAATGGTAGGGCCCACCTACTTGCAAGATTCCCCCCGTTACGTCAGATCCGGGAGTTTCGGGGTGTGAGCAGTCCTGGAACCCGCGAGAGAGAATCCGACGTCGGTGAGGCCCCGGCACAGAGAGTGATGGTATCTTTGGCACCCAACACCCATGATACAATCTAACACACATGGCATGGCAAAACATTGGTTTAGGTGGTATCCCGACGCTCCGGGTCCCCTCTCCGGAGATACACTAGCCCCGGTGTAGAAAAAGACGGAACCATCGTCCAGCCCCCTCTGCGTGAGCCGGAAGTGGGTAGCAAAGTGGAACTAGTTGCTTGGTTGTGTCATGTTAGGCCCAAGGAACACCATTGACAATGGTAGGGCCCACCTACTTGCAAGATTCCCCCCGTTACGTCAGATCCGGGAGTTTCGGGGTGTGAGCAGTCCTGGAACCCGCGAGAGAGAATCCGACGTCGGTGAGGCCCCGGCACAGAGAGTGATGGTATCTTTGGCACCCAACACCCATGATACAATCTAACACACATGTCATGGCAAAACATTGGTTTAGGTGGGATCCCGACGCTCCGGGTCCCCTCTCCGGAGATACACTAGCCCCGGTGTAGAAAAAGACGGAACCGGCGTCCAACCCCCTCTGCGTGAGCCGGAAGTGGGTAGCAAAGTGGAACTAGTTGCTTGGTTGTGTCATGTTAGTCCCAAGGAACACCCTTGACAATGGTAGGGCCCACCTACTTGCAAGATTCCCCCCGTTACGTCAGATCCGGGAGTTTCGGGGTGTGAGCAGTCCTGGAACCCGCGAGAGAGAATCCGACGTCGGTGAGGCCCCGACACAGAGAGTGATGGTATCTTTGGCACCCAACACCCATGATACAATCTAACACACATGGCATGGCAAAACATTGGTTTAGGTGGGATCCCGACGCTCCGGGTCCCCTCTCCGGAGATACACTAGCCCCGGTGTAGAAAAAGACGGAACTGGCGTCCAGCCCCCTCTGCGTGAGCCGGAAGTGGGTAGCAAAGTGGAACTAGTTGCTTGGTTGTGTCATGTTAGTCCCAAGGAACACCCTTGACAATGGTAGGGCCCACCTACTTGCAAGATTCCCCCCGTTACGTCAGATCCGGGAGTTTCGGGGTGTGAGCAGTCCTGGAACCCGCGAGAGAGAATCCGACGTCGGTGAGGCCCCGGCACAGAGAGTGATGGTATCTTTGGCACCCAACACCCATGATACAATATAACACACATGTCATGGCAAAACATTGGTTTTGGTGGGATCCCGACGCTCCGGTTCCCCTCTCCGGAGATACACTAGCCCCGGTGTAGAAAAAGACGGAACCGGCGTCCAGCCCCCTCTGCGTGAGCCGGAAGTGGGTAGCAAAGTGGAACTAGTTGCTTTGTTGTGTCATGTTAGTCCCAAGGAACACCCTTGACAATGGTAGGGCCCACCTACTTGCAAGATTCCCCCCGTTACGTCAGATCCGGGAGTTTCGGGGTGTGAGCAGTCCTGGAACCCGCGAGAGAGAATCCGACGTCGGTGAGGCCCCGACACAGAGAGTGATGGTATCTTTGGCACCCAACACCCATGATACAATCTAACACACATGGCATGGAAAAACATTGGTTTAGGTGGGATCCCGACGCTCCGGGTCCCCTCTCCGGAGATACACTAGCCCCGGTGTAGAAAAAGACGGAACCGGCGTCCAGCCCCCTCTGCGTGAGCCGGAAGTGGGTAGCAAAGTGGAACTAGTTGCTTGGTTGTGTCATGTTAGTACCAAGGAACACCCTTGACAATGTTAGGGCCCACCTACTTGCAAGATTCCCCCCGTTATGTCAGATCCGGGAGTTTCGGGGTGTGAGCAGTCCTGGAACCCGCGAGAGAGAATCCGACATCGGTGAGGCCCCGGCACAGAGAGTGATGGTATCTTTGGCACCCAACACCCATGATACAATCTAACACACATGGCATGGCAAAACATTGGTTTAGGTGGGATCCCGACGCTCCGGGTCCCCTCTCCGGAGATACACTAGCCCCGGTGTAGAAAAAGACGGAACCGGCGTCCAGCCCCCTCTGCGTGAGCCGGAAGTGGGTAGCAAAGTGGAACTAGTTGCTTGGTTGTGTCATGTTAGACCCAAGGAACACCATTGACAATGGTAGGGCCCATCTACTTGCAAGATTCCCCCCGTTACGTCAGATCCGGGAGTTTCGGGGTGTGAGCAGTCCTGGAACCCGCGAGAGAGAATCCGACGTCGGTGAGGCCCCGGCACAGATTGTGATGGTATCTTTGGCACCCAACACCCATGATACAATCTAACACACATGGCATGGCAAAACATTGGTTTAGGTGGGATCCCGACGCTCCGGGTCCCCTCTCCGGAGATACACTAGCCCCGGTGTAGAAAAAGACGGAACCGGCGTCCAGCCCCCTCTGCGTGAGCCGGAAGTGGGTAGAAAAGTGGAACTAGTTGCTTGGTTGTGTCATGTTAGTCCCAACGAACACCCTTGACAATGTTAGGGCCCACCTACTTGCAAGATTCCCCCCGTTACGTCAGATCCGGGAGTTTCGGGGTGTGAGCAGTCCTGGAACCTGCGAGAGAGAATCCGACGTCGGTGAGGCCCCGGCACAGAGAGTGATGGTATCTTTGGCACCCAACATCCATGATACAATCTAACACACATGGAATGGAAAAACATTGGTTTAGGTGGGATCCCGACGCTCCGGGTCCCCTCTCCGGAGATACACTAGCCCCGGTGTAGAAAAAGACGGAACCGGCGTCCAGCCCCCTCTGCGTGAGCCGGAAGTGGGTAGCAAAGTGGAACTAGTTGCTTGGTTGTGTCATGTTAGTCCCAAGGAACACCCTTGACAATGGTAGGGCCCACCTACTTGCAAGATTCCCCCTTTTACGTCAGATCCGGGAGTTTCGGGGTGTGAGCAGTCCTGGAACCCGCGAGAGAGAATCCGACGTCGGTGAGGCCCCGGCACAGAGAGTGATGGTATCTTTGGAACCCAACACCCATGATATAATCGAACACACATGTCATGGAAAAACATTGGTTTAGGTGGGATCCCGACGCTCCGGGTCCCCTCTCCGGAGATACACTAGCCCCGGTGTAGAAAAAGACGGAACCGGCGTCCAGCCCCCTCTGCGTGAGCCGGAAGTGGGTAGCAAAGTGGAACTAGTTGCTTGGTTGTGTCATGTTAGACCCAAGGAACACCATTGACAATGGTAGGGCCCATCTACTTGCAAGATTCCCCCCGTTACGTCAGATCCGGGAGTTTCAGGGTGTGAGCAGTCCTGGAACCCGCGAGAGAGAATCCGACGTCGGTGAGGCCCCGGCACAGATTGTGATGGTATCTTTGGCACCCAACACCCATGATACAATCTAACACACATGGCATGGCAAAACATTGGTTTAGGTGGGATCCCGACGCTCCGGGTCCCCTCTCCGGAGATACACTAGCCCCGGTGTAGAAAAAGACGGAACCGGCGTCCAGCCCCCTCTGCGTGAGCCGGAAGTGGGTAGCAAAGTGGAACTAGTTGCTTGGTTGTGTCATGTTAGTCCCAAGGAACACCCTTGACAATGGTAGGGCCCACCTACTTGCAAGATTCCCCCCGTTACGTCAGATCCGGGAGTTTCGGGGTGTGAGCAGTCCTGGAACCCGCGAGAGAGAATCCGACGTCGGTGAGGCCCCGGCACAGAGAGTGATGGTATCTTTGGCACCCAACACCCATGATACAATCTAACACACATGGCATGGCAAAACATTGGTTTAGGTGGGATCCTGACGCTCCGGGTCCCTTCTCCGGAGATACACTAGCCCCGGTGTAGAAAAAGACGGAACCGGCGTCCAGCCCCCTCTGTGTGAGCCGGAAGTGGGTAGCAAAGTGGAACTAGTTGCTTTGTTGTGTCATGTTAGTCCCAAGGAACACCCTTGACAATGGTAGGGCCCACCTACTTGCAAGATTCCCCCCGTTACGTCAGATCCGGGAGTTTCGGGGTGTGAGCAGTCCTGGAACCCGCTAGAGAGAATTCGACGTCGGTGAGGCCCCGGCACAGAGAGTGATGGTATCTTTGGCTCCCAACACCCATGATACAATCTAACACACATGGCATGGAAAAAAATTGGTTTAGGTGGGATCCCGACGCTCCGGGTCCCCTCTCCGGAGATACACTAGCCCCGGTGTAGAAAAAGACGGAACCGGCGTCCAGCCCCCTCTGCGTGAGCCGGAAGTGGGTAGCAAAGTGGAACTAGTTGCTTGGTTGTGTCATGTTAGACCCAAGGAACACCATTGACAATGGTAGGGCCCATCTACTTGCAAGATTCCCCCCGTTACGTCAGATCCGGGAGTTTCGGGGTGTGAGCAGTCCTGGAACCCGCGAGAGAGAATCCGACGTCGGTGAGGCCCCGGCACAGATTGTGATGGTATCTTTGGCACCCAACACCCATGATACAATCTAACACACATGGCATGGCAAAACATTGGTTTAGGTGGGATCCCGACGCTCCGGGTCCCCTCTCCGGAGATACACTAGCCCCGGTGTAGAAAAAGACGGAACCGGCGTCCAGCCCCCTCTGCGTGAGCCGGAAGTGGGTAGAAAAGTGGAACTAGTTGCTTGGTTGTGTCATGTTAGTCCCAACGAACACCCTTGACAATGTTAGGGCCCACCTACTTGCAAGATTCCCCCCGTTACGTCAGATCCGGGAGTTTCGGGGTGTGAGCAGTCCTGGAACCTGCGAGAGAGAATCCGACGTCGGTGAGGCCCCGGCACAGAGAGTGATGGTATCTTTGGCACCCAACATCCATGATACAATCTAACACACATGGAATGGAAAAACATTGGTTTAGGTGGGATCCCGACGCTCCGGGTCCCCTCTCCGGAGATACACTAGCCCCGGTGTAGAAAAAGACGGAACCGGCGTCCAGCCCCCTCTGCGTGAGCCGGAAGTGGGTAGCAAAGTGGAACTAGTTGCTTGGTTGTGTCATGTTAGTCCCAAGGAACACCCTTGACAATGGTAGGGCCCACCTACTTGCAAGATTCCCCCTGTTACGTCAGATCCGGGAGTTTCGGGGTGTGAGCAGTCCTGGAACCCGCGAGAGAGAATCCGACGTCGGTGAGGCCCCGGCACAGAGAGTGATGGTATCTTTGGAACCCAACAACCATGATACAATCGAACACACATGTCATGGAAAAACATTGGTTTAGGTGGGATCCCGACGCTCCGGGTCCCCTCTCCGGAGATACACTAGCCCCGGTGTAGAAAAAGACGGAACCGGCGTCCAGCCCCCTCTGCGTGAGCCGGAAGTGGGTAGCAAAGTGGAACTAGTTGCTTGGTTGTGTCATTTTAGGCCCAAGGAACACCATTGACAATGGTAGGGCCCACCTACTTGCAAGATTCCCCCCGTTACATCAGACCCGGGAGTTTCGGGGTGTGAGCAGTCCTGGAACCCGCGAGAGAGAATCCGACGTCGGTGAGGCCCCGGCACAGAGAGTGATGGTATCTTTGGCACCCAACACCCATGATACAATCTAACACACATGGCATGGCAAAACATTGGTTTAGGTGGGATCCCGACGCTCCGGGTCCCCTCTCCGGAGATACACTAGCCCCGGTGTAGAAAAAGACGGAACCGGCGTCCAGCCCCCTCTGCGTGAGCCGGAAGTGGGTAGCAAAGTGGAACTAGTTGCTTGGTTGTGTCATGTTAGTCCCAAGGAACACCCTTGACAATGGTAGGGCCCACCTACTTGCAAGATTCCCCCCGTTACGTCAGATCCGGGAGTTTCGGGGTGTGAGCAGTCCTGGAACCCGCGAGAGAGAATCCGACGTCGGTGAGGCCCCGGCACAGAGAGTGATGGTATCTTTGGCACCCAACACCCATGATACAATCTAACACACATGGCATGGCAAAACATTGGTTTAGGTGGGATCCTGACGCTCCGGGTCCCCTCTCCGGAGATACACTAGCCCCGGTGTAGAAAAAGACGGAACCGGCGTCCAGCCCCCTCTGTGTGAGCCGGAAGTGGGTAGCAAAGTGGAACTAGTTGCTTTGTTGTGTCATGTTAGTCCCAAGGAACACCCTTGACAATGGTAGGGCCCACCTACTTGCAAGATTCCCCCCGTTACGTCAGATCCGGGAGTTTCGGGGTGTGAGCAGTCCTGGAACCCGCTAGAGAGAATCCGACGTCGGTGAGGCCCCGGCACAGAGAGTGATGGTATCTTTGGCTCCCAACACCCATGATACAATCTAACACACATGGCATGGAAAAAAATTGGTTTAGGTGGGATCCCGACGCTCCGGGTCCCCTCTCCGGAGATACACTAGCCCCGGTGTAGAAAAAGACGGAACCGGCGTCCAGCCCCCTCTGCGTGAGCCGGAAGTGGGTAGCAAAGTGGAACTAGTTGCTTGGTTGTGTCATGTTAGTACCAAGGAACACCCTTGACAATGTTAGGGCCCACCTACTTGCAAGATTCCCCCCGTTACGTCAGATCCGGGAGTTTCGGGGTGTGAGCAGTCCTGGAACCCGCGAGAGAGAATCCGACATCGGTGAGGCCCCGGCACAGAGAGTGATGGTATCTTTGGCACCCAACACCCATGATACAATCTAACACACATGGAATGGAAAAACATTGTTTTAGGTGGGATCCCGACGCTCCGGGTCCCCTCTCCGGAGATACACTAGCCCCGGTGTAGAAAAAGACGGAACCGGCGTCCAGCCCCCTCTGCGTGAGCCGGAAGTGGGTAGCAAAGTGGAACTAGTTGCTTGGTTGTGTCATGTTAGACCCAAGGAACACCATTGACAATGGTAGGGCCCATCTACTTGCAAGATTCCTCCCGTTACGTCAGATCCGGGAGTTTCGGGGTGTGAGCAGTCCTGGAACCCGCGAGAGAGAATCCGACGTCGGTGAGGCCCCGGCACAGATTGTGATGGTATCTTTGGCACCCAACACCCATGATACAATCTAACACACATGGCATGGCAAAACATTGGTTTAGGTGGGATCCCGACGCTCCGGGTCCCCTCTCCGGAGATACACTAGCCCCGGTGTAGAAAAAGACGGAACCGGCGTCCAGCCCCCTCTGCGTGAGCCGGAAGTGGGTAGAAAAGTGGAACTAGTTGCTTGGTTGTGTCATGTTAGTCCCAACGAACACCCTTGACAATGTTAGGGCCCACCTACTTGCAAGATTCCCCCCGTTACGTCAGATCCGGGAGTTTCGGGGTGTGAGCAGTCCTGGAACCCGCGAGAGAGAATCCGACGTCGGTGAGGCCCCGACACAGAGAGTGATGGTATCTTTGGCACCCAACACCCATGATACAATCTAACACACATGGAATGGAAAAACATTGGTTTAGGTGGGATCCCGACGCTCCGGGTCCCCTCTCCGGAGATACACTAGCCCCGGTGTAGAAAAAGACGGAACCGGCGTCCAGCCCCCTCTGCGTGAGCCGGAAGTGGGTAGCAAAGTGGAACTAGTTGCTTGGTTGTGTCATGTTAGTCCCAAGGAACACCCTTGACAATGGTAGGGCCCACCTACTTGCAAGATTCCCCCTGTTACGTCAGATCCGGGAGTTTCGGGGTGTGAGCAGTCCTGGAACCCGCGAGAGAGAATCCGACGTCGGTGAGGCCCCGGCACAGAGAGTGATGGTATCTTTGGAACCCAACACCCATGATACAATCGAACACACATGTCATGGCAAAACATTGTTTTAGGTGGGATCCCGACGCTCCGGGTCCCCTCTCCGGAGATACACTAGCCCCGGTGTAGAAAAAGACGGAACCGGCGTCCAGCCCCCTCTGCGTGAGCCGGAAGTGGGTAGCAAAGTGGAACTAGTTGCTTGGTTGTGTCATGTTAGGCCCAAGGAACACCATTGACAATGGTAGGGCCCACCTACTTGCAAGATTCCCCCCGTTACGTCAGATCCGGGAGTTTCGGGGTGTGAGCAGTCCTGGAACCCGCGAGAGAGAATCCGACGTCGGTGAGGCCCCGGCACAGAGAGTGATGGTATATTTGGCACCCAACACCCATGATACAATCTAACACACATGGCATGGCAAAACATTGGTTTAGGTGGGATCCCGACGCTCCGGGTCCCCTCTCCGGAGATACACTAGCCCCGGTGTAGAAAAAGACGGAACCGGCGTCCAGCCCCCTCTGCGTGAGCCGGAAGTGGGTAGCAAAGTGGAACTAGTTGCTTGGTTGTGTCATGTTAGTCCCAAGGAACACCCTTGACAATGGTAGGGCCCACCTACTTGCAAGATTCCCCCCGTTACGTCAGATCCGGGAGTTTCGGGGTGTGAGCAGTCCTGGAACCCGCGAGAGAGAATCCGACGTCGGTGAGGCCCCGACACAGAGAGTGATGGTATCTTTTGCACCCAACACCCATGATACAATCTAACACACATGGCATGGCAAAACATTGGTTTAGGTTGGATCCTGACGCTCCGGGTCCCCTCTCCGGAGATACACTAGCCCCGGTGTAGAAAAAGACGGAACCGGCGTCCAGCCCCCTCTGCGTGAGCCGGAAGTGGGTAGCAAAGTGGAACTAGTTGCTTGGTTGTGTCATGTTAGGCCCAAGGAACACCATTGACAATGGCAGGGCCCACCTACTTGCAAGATTCCCCCCGTTACGTCAGATCCGGGAGTTTCGGGGTGTGAGCAGTCCTGGAACCCGCGAGAGAGAATCCGACGTTGGTGAGGCCCCGGCACAGAGAGTGATGGTATCTTTGGCACCCAACACCCATGATACAATCTAACACACATGGCATGGCAAAACATTGGTTTAGGTGGGATCCCGACGCTCCGGGTCCCCTCTCCGGAGATACACTAGCCCCGGTGTAGAAAAAGACGGAACCGGCGTCCAGCCCCCTCTGCGTGAGCCGGAAGTGGGTAGCAAAGTGGAACTAGTTGCTTGGTTGTGTCATGTTAGTCCCAAGGAACACCCTTGACAATGGTAGGTTCCACCTACTTGCAAGATTCCCCCCGTTACGTCAGATCCGGGAGTTTCGGGGTGTGAGCAGTCCTGGAACCCGCGAGAGAGAATCCGACGTCGGTGAGGCCCCGGCACAGAGAGTGATGGTATCTTTGGCACCCAACACCCATGATACAATCTAACACACATGTCATGGCAAAACATTGGTTTAGGTGGGATCCCGACGCTCCGGGTCCCCTCTCCGGAGATACACTAGCCCCGGTGTAGAAAAAGACGGAACCGGCGTCCAGCCCCCTCTGCGTGAGCCGGAAGTGGGTAGCAAAGTGGAACTAGTTGCTTTGTTGTGTCATGTTAGTCCCAAGGAACACCCTTGACAATGGTAGGGCCCACCTACTTGCAAGATTCCCCCCGTTACATCAGATCCGGGAGTTTCGGGGTGTGAGCAGTCCTGGAACCCGCGAGAGAGAATCCGACGTCGGTGAGGCCCCGGCACAGAGAGTGATGGTATCTTTGGCACCCAACATCCATTATACAATCTAACACACATGGCATGGCAAAACATTGGTTTAGGTGGGATCCCGACGCTCCGGGTCCCCTCTCCGGAGATACACTAGCCCCGGTGTAGAAAAAGACGGAACCGGCGTCCAGCCCCCTCTGCGTGAGCCGGAAGTGGGTAGCAAAGTGGAACTAGTTGCTTGGTTGTGTCATGTTAGTCCCAAGGAACACCCTTGACAATGGTAGGGCCCACCTACTTGCAAGATTCCCCCCGTTACGTCAGATCCGGGAGTTTCGGGGTGTGAGCAGTCCTGGAACCCGCGAGAGAGAATCCGACGTCGGTGAGGCCCCGGCACAGAGAGTGATTGTATCTTTGGCACCCAACACCCATGATACAATCTAACACACATGGCATGGCAAAACATTGGTTTAGGTGGGATCCTGACGCTCCGGGTCCCCTCTCCGGAGATACACTAGCCCCGGTGTAGAAAAAGACGGAACCGGCGTCCAGCCCCCTCAGCGTGAGCCGGAAGTGGGTGGCAAAGTGGAACTAGTTGCTTGGTTGTGTCATGTTAGGCCCAAGGAACACCATTGACAATGGCAGGGCCCACCTACTTGCAAGATTCCCCCCGATACGTCAGATCCGGGAGTTTCGGGGTGTGAGCAGTCCTGGAACCCGCGAGAGAGAATCCGACGTCGGTGAGGCCCCGGCACAGAAAGTGATGGTATCTTTGGCACCCAACACCCATGATACAATCTAACACACATGGCATGGCAAAACATTGGTTTAGGTGGGATCCCGACGCTCTGGGTCCCCTCTCCGGAGATACACTAGCCCCGGTGTAGAAAAAGACGGAACCGGCGTCCAGACCCCTCTGCGTGAGCCGGAAGTGGGTAGCAAAGTGGAACTAGTTGCTTGGTTGTGTCATGTTAGTCCCAAGGAACACCCTTGACAATGGTAGGGCCCACCTACTTGCAAGATTCCCCCCGTTACGTCAGATCCGGGAGTTTCGGGGTGTGAGCGGTCCTGGAACCCGCGAGAGAGAATCCGACGTCGGTGAGGCCCCGGCACAGAGAGTGATGGTATCTTTGGCACCCAACACACATGATACAATCTAACACACATGTCATGGCAAAACATTGGTTTAGGTGGGATCCCGACGCTCCAGGTCCCCTCTCCGGAGATACACTAGCCTCGGTGTAGAAAAAGACGGAACCGGCGTCCAGCCCCCTCTGCGTGAGCCGGAAGTGGGTAGCAAAGTGGAACTAGTTGCTTTGTTGTGTCATGTTAGTCCCAAGGAACACCCTTGAAAATGGTAGGGCCCACCTACTTGCAAGATTCCCCCCGTTACGTCAGATCCGGGAGTTTTGGGGTGTGAGCAGTCCTGGAACCCGCGAGAGAGAATCCGACGTCGGTGAGGCCCCGGCACAGAGAGTGATAGTATCTTTGGCACCCAACACCCATGATACAATCTAACACACATGTCATGGCAAAACATTGGTTTAGGTGGGATCCCGACGCTCCGGGTCCCCTCTCCGGAGATACACTAGCCCCGGTGTAGAAAAAGACGGAACCGGCGTCCAGCCCCCTCTGCGTGAGCCGGAAGTGGGTAGAAAAGTGGAACTAGTTGCTTGGTTGTGTCATGTTAGTCCCAAGGAACACCCTTGACAATGGTAGGGCCCACCTACTTGCAAGATTCCCCCCGTTATGTCAGATCCGGGAGTTTCGGGGTGTGAGCAGTCCTGGAACCCGCGAGAGAGAATCCGACGTCGGTGAGGCCCCGGCACAGAGAGTGATGGTATCTTTGGCACCCAACACCCATGATACAATCTAACACACATGGCATGGCAAAACATTGGTTTAGGTGGGATCCCGACGCTCCGGGTCCCCTCTCCGGAGATACACTAGCCCCGGTGTAGAAAAAGAGGGAACCGGCGTCCAGCCCCCTCTGCGTGAGCCGGAAGTGGGTAGCAAAGTGGAACTAGTTGCTTGGTTGTGTCATGTTAGACCCAAGGAACACCATTGACAATGGTAGGGCCCACCTACTTGCAATATTCCCCCCGTTACATCAGATCCGGGAGTTTCGGGGTGTGAGCAGTCCTGGAACCCGCGAGAGAGAATCCGACGTCGGTGAGGCCCCGGCACAGAGAGTGATGGTATCTTTGGCACCCAACACCCATGATACAATCTAACACACATGGCATGGAAAAACATTGGTTTAGGTGGGATCCCGACGCTCCGGGTCCCCTCTCCGGAGATACACTAGCCTCGGTGTAGAAAAAGACGGAACCGGCGTCCAGCCCCCTCTGCGTGAGCCGGAAGTGGGTAGAAAAGTGGAACTAGTTGCTTGGTTTTGTCATGTTAGTCCCAACGAACACCCTTGACAATGTTAGGGCCCACCTACTTGCAAGATTCCCCCCGTTACGTCAGATCCGGGAGTTTCGGTGTGTGAGCAGTCCTGGAACCCGCGAGAGAGAATCCGACGTCGGTGAGGCCCCGGCATAGAGAGTGATGGTATCTTTGGCACCCAACACCCATGATACAATATAACACACATGGAATGGCAAAACATTGGTTTAGGTGGGATCCCGACGCTCCGGGTCCCCTCTCCGGAGATACACTAGCCCCGGTGTAGAAAAAGACGGAACCGGCGTCCAGCCCCCTCTGCGTGAGCCGGAAGTGCGTAGCCAAGTGGAACTAGTTGCTTGGTTGTGTCATGTTAGTCCCAAGGAACACCCTTGACAATGGTAGGGCCCACCTACTTGCAAGATTCCCCCCGTTACGTCAGATCCAGGAGTTTCGGGGTGTGAGCAGTCCTGGAACCCGCGAGAGAGAATCCAACGTCGGTGAGGCCCCGGCACAGAGAGTGATGGTATCTTTGGAACCCAACACCCATGATACAATCGAACACACATGGCATGGCAAAACATTGGTTTAGCTGGGATCCCGACGCTCCGGGTCCCCTCTCCGGAGATACACTAGCCCCGATGTAGAAAAAGACGGAACCGGCGTCCAGCCCCCTCTGCGTGAGCCGGAAGTGGCTAGCAAAGTGGAACTAGTTGCTTGGTTGTGTCATGTTAGGCCCAAGGAACACCATTGACAATGGTAGGGCCCACCTACTTGCAAGATTCCCCCCGTTACGTCAGATCCGGGAGTTTCGGGGTGTGAGCAGTCCTGGAACCCGCGAGAGAGAATTCGACGTCGGTGAGGCCCCGGCACAGAGAGTGATGGTATCTTTGGCACCCAACACCCATGATACAATCTAACACACATGGCATGGCAAAACATTGGTTTAGGTGGGATCCCGACGCTCCGGGTCCCCTCTCCGGAGATACACTAGCCCCGGTGTAGAAAAAGACGGAACCGGCGTCCAGCCCCCTCTGCGTGAGCCGGAAGTGGGTAGCAAAGTGGAACTAGTTGCTTTGTTGTGTCATGTTAGTCCCAAGGAACACCCTTGAAAATGGTAGGGCCCACCTACTTGCAAGATTCCCCCCGTTACGTCAGATCCGGGAGTTTTGGGGTGTGAGCAGTCCTGGAACCCGCGAGAGAGAATACGACGTCGGTGAGGCCCCGGCACAGAGAGTGATGGTATCTTTGGCACCCAACACCCATGATACAATCTAACACACATGTCATGGCAAAACATTGGTTTAGGTGGGATCCCGACGCTCCGGGTCCCCTCTCCGGAGATACACTAGCCCCGGTGTAGAAAAAGACGGAACCGGCGTCCAGCCCCCTCTGCGTGAGCCGGAAGTGGGTAGAAAAGTGGAACTAGTTGCTTGGTTGTGTCATGTTAGTCCCAAGGAACACCCTTGACAATGGTAGGGCCCACCTACTTGCAAGATTCCCCCCGTTATGTCAGATCCGGGAGTTTCGGGGTGTGAGCAGTCCTGGAACCCGCGAGAGAGAATCCGACGTCGGTGAGGCCCCGGCACAGAGAGTGATGGTATCTTTGGCACCCAACACCCATGATACAATCTAACACACATGGCATGGCAAAACATTGGTTTAGGTGGGATCCCGACGCTCCGGGTCCCCTCTCCGGAGATACACTAGCCCCGGTGAAGAAAAAGAGGGAACCGGCGTCCAGCCCCCTCTGCGTGAGCCGGAAGTGGGTAGCAAAGTGGAACTAGTTGCTTGGTTGTGTCATGTTAGACCCAAGGAACACCATTGACAATGGTAGGGCCCACCTACTTGCAATATTCCCCCCGTTACGTCAGATCCGGGAGTTTCGGGGTGTGAGCAGTCCTGGAACCCGCGAGAGAGAATCCGACGTCGGTGAGGCCCCGGCACAGAGAGTGATGGTATCTTTGGCACTGTCGTGGTGGTGTCACGGCAGATGCCATGGGATGGCTAAAGATGTGGGGACGATGGACGCTGGAGGTGTCCGGGGAGGGATCACGCGACGAGTAGCCGCGTGAGGTAAGATCCACACAACACAAACAACACGATGTACCCAGGTTCAGGGCCCTCGTGAGGAGGTAAAACCCCTACTCCTGCCTTTCCCTATGTATTACGGTGTCTCACCGAGTAGCCACAGTACAAATGGTAACGCTACCGAGTAGCCCCTTGCCCCTCTCCGAGTAGAGCTAGGTCAAGGACTTAGGGTTTCTAGGGTTTATAGTGAGCCACTATGGGAGCATATGAGCATTCCTCTACCTCTACCTCTCGCAGGAGGCGGCGGGGCACCTTATATACATGGTGCCCAGCCGGATACGTCCAAATCCTAGACAAGTGTCGACATAGTGTCCACACTGTCCTTTCTCCGAGTACCCGCTGACAGCTTTGGTCGTTGGTCTTGGCTGCTTCTGTAAAGTCGTTGGGCAAAACTAGGGGACAGACTAGGTACCACTGTACCTAGTCACAGAGTAGGTCCCCCTTATCCTGCCACCGACTGCTTCCATGCTGTCACTGTCAGACAGACCGTCCCCACGTGAACAGTAGTTCGAATGCTGCCAAGTACGGACCCAGGATACGCGGGATCCTGTGTCAGAACGGCTCCTTTGACTTCCTGCCCGAGTAGTTTCCCGCCAAAGGTTCCCGCCAATTGTACTCGGGCCAAACCTTCTACTCGACATGGTAGAAACTGATTGATATCTCCTTCTGATCATCTTGAGGTGAGACCGGGTAGCAGTCGACCGGGTAGCGAGTACCCGGTAGTCGGCTACTCGGCCAAACCTCTCTTCTGTAAGCGGCCTTTACCACCTGTCTTTACCCTACTCGGGGGTAACCCCCCGACAGCAGTCCCCGAAGCTGGTTGAGTCTTGCGAACTTGTTCACTAGGCTCTGCCAGCTTAAAACCAGCCTTTGCATCTCAGCCATCGAACCTCAAGATGCCGAGTAGTGCCTCCGAGTAGCTATCCGGAAAGTATCTTGAGTCTCCTCCTTCCGAGTAGCACTTGCTTTCTACTCTGTATCCGAGTAAAAAGACTTAGCGAAATTTCGCAAACTGAGCCTCTGCAGCGCAGAGCAACATCCAGCCCTTCACGCAGGCACTGCCTACGTGTCAAGCATCCACGACCTTGTCGTTTGGTTGCCCAGGACACGGCGCCACGTGTCCAGTTTTCACGCCGTGGGCCCACCGGCCGTCATGTCCCATCAAGTGCATTTACTGGCCACGATCTTGTAGTGGGATCCAATGCGGCCGTTACGCGCGCGGTTCTCGCGTGTGTGCGTTTCTAGCCGGCCACAGGACCCACCACACGCCACAATCGATCCCACTCCCGTAGCGGTAACGGTAACCTCGCCGAGGAGGTATAAATACCCCCGCGGTAACTTCCTTTTCCCCTTCCCTGCTCATTTCCTCTTCTTCCTCCCGTTCTTCTCCGCCACCGAGCGCTCCGCCGCCGCACTAGCCTCTGCGCCGCCGCGGACTCGCTCCACCACCAACCCCGTCTGATTTCCGATTCTTCCACTCGCAACCATGGCCAAGTCCTGCTGGGCCGGTTCTTCCATCACCCAAGCCAACCTCGCCTGGCTCGTGAACGAGAGAAGGGTTCCCCCCGGCGTGGAGTGCCGGGCACCCGACGACGAGGTCGTGCCCAAGCCCAGGGACGGAGAGCGCGTGGTGTTCATGTCCCACTTCGAGCGCGGATTCGGGCTGCCAGCATCGGACTTCATGCGTAAGTTCCTGAATCACTTCGGACTGCAGATGCACCATCTGCCGCCCAATGCAGTCGTTTTCCTCGCATACCACGTCGTGGTGTGCGAGGCCTTCCTCGGCATCAGGCCCACCGTGGAGACGTGGCTCCACTACTTCCATCTCCGCCAACAATCCGTCGGGAAGAAGGACAGCGCGGGCGTTGCCCGCGCCACCGACGTCGGCTGCGCCATGATGGTGCAGCGCAACGGGACGAACCACCCCCGCATCCAGGGGCTGGATTCCTGCCGAATGTGGCAGCAAACGTTCTTCTACGTGAGGAACGTTGCCGCCGCTGATGGAGGCCCCGTCGACGATCGGATCAACCTGCCCCCTTGGAGCAAGCGTGCTCCACTCGGGTCGAATTGGAAGGAGAAGCCCGTCAACGACGAGAACGCCACCGAGATAGAGACGCAACTCGCCTGGCTGAAGACGCATGGCCTCAGGAATGACGACCCAGTAGCGTGCTGGATCAAACGCCGGGTGCTTCCTCTGCAGGAGCGATGCCACCTCATGTGTTACATGGGAGGGCCTCGCGATTGCACCAGGACCACCACCGTCGAGATCGACGATGCTGACGTTCCCAGGCTTGCCAGGAACATCTTGAAGACCAGCCTCAACGAGAAGTGGCGGTACGGGTTCCTCCCGTTCAGCCGTAGGACTCCAATCTTGCGGGTACGTCTCCCTTACTCTGTTTTCGTCTCTGCCTTCCGAGTAGATAGCTTCTCCTTTTGCCTCGACTAGCAATCGCCTTGTGCACCGAGTAGGACACTTAGCTAAATCGCCTTAGGCTTAGTGTGCTTTGTGCCTGCACGCCTCGTCGAGTAGGAATTTTTAGAAAAAGGCCTAGGCTTAGTGTGCTTTGTGGGTGCACGCCTACCCGAGTAGAGTTCTATTCTGGTACTCGGCTAACTTGTGATCCTTCTCTGCCTTTCAGACTCTTACTCGCCAGCTCACTGAAAGCAGCGAGGTCTTCGAGGACAACTGGTCCAAGGATCGCGAGGAGGATGATGTACCCCCCTCTGATGACGCGGAGCAGAGCAGCCCCGTTCCCGAGAAGCGCGACGTCCTTAACACTTGGGCGGACGATGGCTCCGACGGTAATAGCATCCTCATCTTGCTTGTTTCCGGGAAGCATCAACTCCTTGTATTGCTATTTCTGATTCACTTCTTCTTTCCTTTGAATTTCTCAGATGAGGCCGCTGCGGAGAAGGATGACCAGGATGAGGACGAGAACGATGGTGATGCGCCCCTTGTCGTCAAGCCTCTGTCGGTTGCCCCTCCCGAAACTCGCAAACGGACAGGCGGCGAAGCACAAGCGCCTCCTGCCAAGAAGAAGAAGAAGCCCGCCGAGGAGGGAGAGACCCCCGAGAAGAAGAAACCCACCAAGCTCACCACGAAGAGAAAGAGGAAACAGCTCTCTTCCACTACCGCGTAAGCCTCCTTCCCGGTCGTCTTTCTTCTCGCGCAGTGCCATTTTCCCCATTTTCTGCCAATTCCTGATTCCCTTCTCCTCTTTCCGCAGAGCTCCCTTGGACGTGAACGCCGCTTGTGCATCCGGCCAAGCCAAGGAAACTCCGATTCCTCTGATCAACGTCGATGACGACGAGGAGGACAACACTGCCCACGCTGCTGCCGCCAAAGCACCGATCACTTCCGCTCAGGGAGCAGGATCAGAAGCGGCAGCTCAGGACGCTGCCGTCCACCTCGAAAGACCACCTTCTCCTCCGGCTAGCAATGCCGAGGAGGTCCGAGACCAGGATTTGCAAGACACTGCCGCCCCCGAGCGGCCTGAAGTAGAACAAGAGCAAACCAGCACAGAGGCTGGTGCACGAGACAATCTTGCTGCCGAGCAGCAAGTAGGAGACAACGCCGCTGCGGACGCCACCGTAGAAGATGTTTACCCACTGCCAGGCGGCGTACCGAGTGGTGTTCTGCCAGGAGCTGCAGCGGCGCCTCCAACTGCGCAGGGCCCTACGCCACCGACTGCACAAGGCCCTACACCACCAACCTCCTCCTCGTCTCCTCAGAGCAAGGACACCTACAGCCCTCCTGGGCGAGTAACCAGGCAACGGGCCCTTGATGCTCTGAGGGATTACTGCTCCGAGAAGGGCCCTTCCGAGAAGAAGGCTGCCGATAAGGTGGCTGCCGAGGAGGCCAAGGCCAAGGAGGAAGCCACCGAGAAGGCCAAAGCCGAGAAAGAAACTGCTGAGAGAGCCAAGGCCGAGCAGAAGAAGGCCAGGGCTGAACAGAAGAAAGCCGAGAGGCGAGCTGCCGAGGAAGCAGTCGCCGAGAAGGCAAAAGCCAAGGCCGAGAAGGCAAAAGCCAAGACAGAGGGGAAGAAACCCGAGGATCCCGAGAAGCAGAAGATCGAGAAGGAGCAGACGAAGAAAAGGGCCAGGGAGCAAGGCGCATCCGCAGGCGGAGCACTCGTGATCCGCGACTCCGGCCCGATTCCTGCTGCACTCTCTGCGGGCGCTCGCGCTGCTGGCCAGCCCTGCTACCCGGAATATATGATTGAGGTTAGCCACCAACACCGCATCGGCTTCCCTCCCCAAGATAGAGCTGTAGCTATTCAGAAGGGGAGGAAGGCAGTAGCCAGGAATACTCCTCCCTTCGATCCAGCCCAGAATAAACCCGTCAATATTGCTTCTCGGGGACCCCAAGACAAGCCAATAACCTCCAAGGGTCTTGAGCAGGTACTGGATACTGTCGGCTATATCAGCGCCAAGTGGGACAGCGGGGTTCTCGGAGAGGAGAAGTGGCACGGCTTGACCCTTGGCCCCGTCGACCACTACCGCGTGGAGTGGAACAAGATCGACCTGGGACACCAGCCCATGTCCGTCTCCACCGACACCGCCACCCTCGCAGCCAAGATGTTCTTGCACCGCAAGAACGCCGAAGATATCGAACAGAGCTACGCAGTAAGTCTTTTTGCCTTTTCCGAGTATAACTTTCTTCTCTTCTACTCGCCTTTCTTCTTTCTCACCATCACTCCCAGTCCCCGAGATTTGGGTCGAGTAGGTGGATACTCTCCGAGTAGCCTCCTACTCGGGCCGAATCTTCTCTGCTTTGCCTAACTCATTTTCTTCTCGGTTTTCAGGATAGCGTTCTCAAGCGGACCAACTTGTACCGCATCCTACTCTGGAACCACTCCATCGCCAGGAGACGCATCGCCGCACTGGAGAAAGAGAAGGCAGATGCCGAGGCCGCAAGCAAAAACGCCAATGAGAGCAGCCAGCAGCTGGCTGAAGTGCAGGGTAGGCCTTTTAGCTATGCGGTTTCTGCGTTTTATTTTTACGCCCGCTCCTGCTTTCTTTGGCGCTAACCTTCCCTTCTCTGCAGCTGACCTGAAGGCCCTAGTCGACGAGCACGAGAAGTGCCGCGCTTTCGTGGCGAACGCCGAGGCCACCATAAAGAAACTTGAAGGTGAGTTTGCTGTTTACTCGGTGCTGTCTCGAATTTGTTTCTTCTCTGCATATCTGCTGACCTTATCTATCTTTCCGCAGAAGATCATAAATCATTTGCTGAGGCGCACCAGGATTGCATCAAGCCAGCGGAGGTGGAGAAACAGCTGTCTGACCAGGCCGTAGCCCTGGTGAAGGACCACACCACCGAGATGGAATCCCTGCAGCTCCGACTTCAGCAAGCACTCCAGGATGCCGTTACCATCGGCGCAGAGAGAGACAGGGCGATCTCCGAGAAGGCCAAGGCCGAGACCACCTTCCGAGCCAAGGAGAAGGCCCTCGAGTCTGAGTGCGAAACTCTGAAGAAAACCAATGCCGATCTCTTCGCTCAGATGACCACTCTTCGCGGAATCCAAGACAAACACATTGGCAACGAGGAGTCCTGGAAATCCAAGCTGCAGCAGCTGCACCGCCGATTGATCGGTAAGTTTTCTTCTTCCCTGCATCTTTTCTTCTCGGTCTCTCTCTTCTTGGTTTTTGAAGTTGCCATTTGCTATTTCAGATATCTGGCCTGCTCTTGATTCCACATCTGCGCCTATTCTGGCCACAAACCGAGCACTTCGCCTTTCGAAGGGCGAGGCGGCAGATACCAGTTCCGAGATCGAGGACGTCTTGCTGGTGCTCAAAAGCTTCTTCGATCAGCTAGTCGGTGTTGGAACCGACTTGGTGCACGTGGGCTTTGAGCTCCACAGGTTGTTCTGGCCTCATGACCCCCAGCCAAGAAAGATGCGAGATCTCGCTCACAAGCTGGAGGAAGCGAAGGCCGAGCTGAAGAAGTGGCGAGCCTCTGCAGCCCGTGCCGGTGCAGATGTGATGCTTCTCTGCATGGCGTCTTGGTATGAGAACCTTGACATGCAGCGCATCCGCGGGAAGCGTAATAACTCCAAGTGGGAGAATGATGCCGCTAGCGTGGCCTTGCGCAAGCAGATCGCTTATGAAGTTGCCGAGTGTGCCGAGACGGAGGTCTACATCGACGGCCCCCCCGAGCCGGACACTGATTATGAAGACGAGGAGGAAGCCGATGTGGAGGACGACGAGGACGACGAGGAGGACATGGACGAATACTTCGCATCTCCCAGGAGCAAGGCCGGGAAGGGGAAGAGCGCCGTCGTCTCGGGTAGCGATGAGGAGGAGCATGCCCACATCGACAGCGAGCCACTCAACTTCGGCACCTCCTCGGGTGCTGCTCTTGACGACACGGTGCCACCTCCTAGCCACACCGCTGGCTCCTCTTCGGCTCCAGGCCCCATCTCGGTGGCCACAGCTACATCCGAGCAGACGGCCACCCAGGATGATGTTGAGATGGAGGAGTCCGCCGCCGTGCAGACGGAAACGGACGCCACCAACAACGAAGAAGCTGCCGAGAAAACCACCGCCGAAGAAACTGCTACCAAGACAGTCGTCGAGGAAACAACTGCCCATGCCAGCGCCGAGAACACTGCCTCCTCAACCTGAGGCCACCTGCAACTTTTTTAACTTGAACATTTATCAGATCCCCGGGATGCCGGGAGCATATGTATCAAACAATATTTGTTTTCGCTTGCTACCCAGTTTTTATGCCCACTCAGTTTACGTTGACATTAATCAATTTGAACGACAGTGGCTCAATGCCGAGCTGTGTTCCCATGCGAGTCCCCGAGTAGCTTTTCTTATTCACCCTGTCTTTTCATCTCTGCTCTACCTGCGACTTGTCGCTTGTTTGGTATTCGAGTCACAAGAATCAAAGAACAAGGCTGCAAATACTTAGCCGCTAGAAAACAATCATGATAACGCAGCCCACCACTTAACCGAGAAGACGAAAACGAGGAACAAAAAGTAACCGACAATCTACTCGGTTCCTGCACTTTTTCTTCCTTAGTGATTTTCGTGTGCTCATTGACCTTTTGCTTGTTCTCTTGCTTGCCATGAAGCCGGGTTTCGGACAGCAGCAAAGTCGAAGAGTTGGCATATAGGTTTAAACACAGTACTCAATGCACTTTTGAGTTCTAAAGTGAAGCAACCGAATAGACAAAGGAACGAGCCGAGTAAAAACACTTAGAGCAATTTTGGACGAGGGCAGTCCCCGAGAACAATTTTAGATTGCAGAGTAGAATTTCAACTCGGATGAAAGGGTACATACACATCTTTGCTTACGAATGAAAACGACGAAGTAGAGCTACATTCCAGGGACGCTTGGTTTCCTCTCCAGCTTTATCTGCCCTGTTCGCCTGCGGCGGGCGCACATCTACAAGATAGTACGCGTCATTGTGCAGCGCTTTGCTGACAATGAAAGGCCCTTCCCATGGAGGAGACAGCTTGTGCATCCCGGCTGTGCGCTGCACAAGCCTAAGGACCATGTCTCCTTCTCGGAAAACCCTTGGGTTCACCTTTCGGCTATGATAGCGCCGCAGGTTTTGCTGGTAGATAGCCGAACGTGACAGAGTCAGCTCTCTTGCTTCTTCAAGCAGGTCAACGTCGTCTTCTCGAGCTTCTCTCGCCTCCACCTCAGTGTAGAGGGCTACTCGGGGGGAGTCATGCTCTAAGTCTATTGGCAACATGGCCTCAGCCCCGTATACCAAGAAGAATGGCGTGTAGCCGGTTGACCGGTTAGGGGTAGTCCTTAGACTCCACAACACCGCTGGCAACTCTTCTAGCCAACACCCAGGTGTTTTCAGCAGTGGCTCAATCAGCCTCGGCTTGATGCCTGCCAGTACCATCCCGTTTGCTCTTTCAACTTGCCCATTGGAGGCAGGGTGCGCGACTGACGCAACGTCTAGTCGGATATGCTTATCTCTGCAAAATCGCACCATTGCCCCCTCTGCAAAGTTGGTGCCGTTGTCGGTGATGATACTGTGCGGGTAGCCATATCTCATGATCACATCTTTCACAAACTTCACAGCTGTGACTCCATCGCACTTCCGAATAGGCTTCACCTCGATCCACTTGGTGAACTTGTCCACCATGACCAAGATATGTGTCATATTGCCCTTAGCCGGCTTGAAAGGACCAACCATATCCAAGCACCAAACAGCAAACGGCCATGTGATAGGAATTGTTTTCAACTCGGATGCTGGCACGTGAATCTTACTTGCGAACATCTGGCAGCCGGCGCACTTCCTCACAATGTCCTCAGCTTGCTGCAATGCAGTGAGCCAGTAGAAGCCATGCCGAAACGCTTTCTTGACTAAAGCCCGAGAAGAGGCGTGATGCCCACACTCTCCTTGATGTATCTCCACCAGGATTTCTTCTCCTTCCTCTGGGCTTACACAGCGTTGCAGCACACCAGTGGCACTTCTCTTGTGCAGCACATCTCGGACTAAGGCGTAGCCCTTGGATCTTCTCTGAATCTGCCTCGCCGTCACCTCATCTTCAGGTAAAGTGCCGTCCCTTAAAAAGGATAATATGGGCATTGCCCAACTCGGTGTCTCCCGCACGGGAAACACTGGTTCGTCCATTTCCATTGGGACAGGCTCTGGTGGTTGCACAGGAGGAGTAGGAGCGCTTCTCTGCAGCCCAGATCGATTGGCGAGAACTTCTTCAATGAATGCAACAGCTTCAGGGTTGAGGGCGGCAGTCCCCGAGTAAGGAATGGCAGTCCCCGGGTAGGGAGTGGCAGTCCCCGGGTACGGAGTGGCAGTCCCCGAGTAGGGAATGGCAGTCCCCGGGTAGGGAACGGCAGTCCCCGAGTAGGGAACGGCAGTCCCCGGGTAGGGAGCGGCAGTCCCCGAGTAGGGAACGGCAGTCCCCGAGTAGGGAGCGGCAGTCCCCGAGTAGAGAGCGGCAGTCCCCGAGTATAGGACGGCAGTCCCCGGGTTCCCTGCAGCACTCTCCCAGTCAATCTCCATTGGGTCAGATTCCTCACTTGGCAGAGAAGGGACAAAGATGGATTCCGAGTTGGGGGAAGGCTTGATGGATGGCTTCCTCAAATGCTCCAAGGCAATCCCTGCCGGGATGGACTGCCGAGAAGATCCCAACTTGGACAGCTCATCTGCTGCTTCGTTTTCTGCTCGGTGAATGTGCTGGAACTCACAGCCTTCGAAAAACCCAGTCATTGACTGCACCAGGAAACGATACGACGCCATGTTGGCATCCAAGGCATCCCAGGTACCCGAGACTTGCTGCACCACCAGATCTGAGTCGCCATAACAGATAATGCGCTGCACGCCAACCTCCTTTGCTACTCGCAAACCATGCACAACTGCCTCGTACTCGGCTACATTGTTGGATGCCTTGAAATGGATCTGCAACACATACTTGAGCTGATCCCGCTTGGGTGATGTAAGCACAACGCCAGCACCAAGGCCTTCTTTCACCTTTGAGCCATCAAAGTGCATCTTCCAATAGTTGGAAACTGGAGCAGGAGGTTCATACTGCATCTCGGCCCAGTCGACAAGAAATTCCGCCAGTACCTGAGACTTGATTGCTTCTCTTCTCGTATACGCGGGAGCGTACGCGGCTAGCTCGATCGCCCACTTGGCTACTCTGCCACTCGCCTCCTTGTTACCCATGATGTCCGAGATGGGAGCTGAGCTCACGACAGTGATGGGATGCTCCTGGAAATAATGCTTCAGCTTCCTGGCGCCCAGGTACACACCATAGGTCATTTTCTGGTAATGCGGGTAGTTCTGCTTGGAGCTCGACAACACCTCACTCAAATAGTACACAGGGCGCTGCACACTCTTGCCTTCTTCTTCTCGCTCCACCACTATCACCACGCTGACTACTCGGTTAGTCGCGGCAATGTATAGCAGCATAGGCTCCTTGGGTAGCGGACTAGCCAAGACAGGAGCGCTAGCCAACATTGCTTTCAGCTCATTGAATGCTACATCCGCTTGCGGAGTCCAGACAAACTTGTCGCTCTTCTTCATCAGCTGGTACAGAGGCAGAGCCTTCTCGCCCATTCGGCCCAGAAAACGGCTCAGTGATGCCAGACAACCCGTGAACTTCTGCACATCCTTCAATGATCTCGGCAAAGACATGCTTTCAATAGCTTTTATCTTAGACGGATTGGCTTCAATGCCCCGACTAGAAACCAGGAAACCGAGTAGCTTTCCAGCTGGTACACCAAAGGTGCACTTACTCGGATTCAGTTTCATTTTGTACCTGCGTAGGTTAGCAAAGGTTTCCTCCAAGTCGGCAAGCAGAGTATGTGTTTTATTCGTTTTGATGACAATGTCATCTACGTACACCTGCACATTCTTGCCGAGTTGGTCGTGCAAGCATTTCTGCATGCATCTCTGATAGGTTGCACCCGCATTCCTCAGGCCAAAACACATGACACGATAGCAATAAGCCCCGTACGGGGTAATGAAAGCAATCTTTATTTGATCAGCAGGATTGAGTGCAATCTGGTGGAAACCAGAGTAGGCATCTATGAAAGACAACAGTTCACAGCCGGCAGTGGAATCGATCACCTGGTCGATGCGAGGTAGCGGGAAAGGATCCTTGGGGCATGCCTTGTTCAAGTCGGTGTAGTCGACGCACATGCGCCATGCAGTGGCAGCCTTGGGATCTTCCTTTTTCTTCTCGACCATGACCGGGTTGGCTAACCAGTCCGGGTGCAGCACCTCCATGATGAAGTTACTGATCAGCAGCTTGGTGATTTGATCACCGATGGCCTTCCTTCTCTCATCCCCGAAACGGCGCAAGGCCTGCTTCACGGGCTTGGCGTCAGGACGCACATGCAAAGAGTGCTCAACCAACTCCCTCGGGACTCCTGGTAAATCTTCATTGGTCCAGGCGAACACGTCCCGATTCTCACGGAGGAAGTGGATGAGCGCGCTTTCCTATTTCTCGGCCAGCCCGGCACCAATGATGGCCACGCGCTCCGGGAACTCGGGGTCAACCTGGACTGTCTTGGTCTCCTTGGCCGCTTGGAAAGCAGTACCATGTTGAGTACTCGGCACACCTTGTGCGCCAGCTTGTGCGGACTGAGCCATGGCCACCACCTCGTACATCTTCTTCTTCTCGGCAGCAATCACCATCGATTCCGCCAGCTGAGAGCTAGCAGAGGCACACTCCATGGACTTCTTGTAATCTCCCGAGATAGTGATGATGCCATTGGGCCCGGGGATCTTCATCTTCAGGTAAGCCACGTGGGTAGAGGCCATGAACTTGCTCAGAGCAGGCCTGCCGAGTAGAGCGTGATATGGACTCTGATGATCCACCACCTCAAACTGCAGGCGCTCTGTGCGGCAGTTCTCCCGAGTACCGAATAGCACATCAATCCACACTCGGCCAATCGGGTTGCATGAGATCCCGGGCACAATGCCATGGAAAGTGGTCTTGCTGGGCAGCATCATGTTCTCGGCCAGGCCAAGCTTCTCGAGTGTGTCTTTGTACACGATGTTGATGCTGCTGCCGTTGTCGATCAGCACCTTGCTGAACCTCACGTTCTTCTCGGGGCCCAAGAAGGTGGGATCCAGCACCAAGGCATAGGTACCCGGATTGGGCATCACCTTGGGGTGATCCGCCCGAGTCCACCTGATCTCCTGGTCGCACCAGTACATGTAGTGAGGGACAGCCGGAATCACTGCATTGACCTCCATGGCCCGTCTATGCTGTGACTGCTTGTCGACTGCCTCGGAAGTGAAGATCATATAGCTCTCATGGTGCTCTTGGTACTGGTTAGGGCCATTGCCCCCATTGTTGCCGTTGTTGCCATTGTTGTTGCCCTGATAGTTGTTGTTGCCTCTGTTGTTGTTGTTGCGGTTGTAGTTGTTGTTGTTGTTGCGGTACCTCTCGTTGTTGAAGTTCTGGTTGGCTCCTAAAGCCACCTGGTTCACATTCTCTCTTCTCGGATAGACTGGCGGCCGAGCTGCGGGTGCCCGAGTAGGCTGAACAGTGGCATTCGCGGCTGGCAGAGGAGGTGGAGGAGGCAAGCCATCACTCTTGATCACATCCCACCATTCGCATTGCCGAGTAGTGTGGTTCGCAGGCCTTGAGGGGTGGTGAGTGTGGAAGCTGCATGGACCATCCTTCATGTCATCGAAGACAAACTTCTTCGGCTGCTCGGAGTTCCCGCTACTCGGCTGCGCAGTGCGGAACGGTTTCTTGTTGCCTTGGCCCTGGTTCTGGTTCTGCCCGTAGGCTCCAGCAGGTTTCTGCCTTTGGCCACCACTGCCTCCAACATTCACTGCATTCACCTCCTCGGGATCATACCGAGTATCTACTCGGCGCTTGTTGCGGAACTCGTTGCGCTTGTTGCTGTTGAAGTTTCTTCTCGGCTCAGAGGAATCCATCAGTGGCTGAGTAGGATCACCGAGTGCGTACTGATCCGCAATCTTGATGGTCTCGGCCAGGGTGTTGGGCATTTCCCTCTGCAATCTCTGCCACAGCATGCTGCCATGTCGGCAACCCTGCGCAAACCAAGTGATGGCCTGCGCTTCATTCACACCCTCACAGGTGTTCCTCAAGGTGCTCCACCGAGTAAGGTACTCGCGGTCCGTCTCGTCTTCTCGCTGCCGGCAAGCCGACAACTGCTGTGGCCTATTCGGCCTCTTGTAGGTGCTGGTGAAGTTGCTGATGAAGGCATCCGAGAAGTCCAGCCAGCAGTTAATGCTGTTCTTGGGCAGGTTGTTGAGCCAAGTGCGAGCTGGACCCTCTAGCATCTGCGGCACATAGCGCACCGCCCATCTCCTGTTGCCGTTCGCGATATGGACCGCGGTGACGTAGTCGTTGAGCCAATCTTCAGGCTTGGTGCTACCATTGTAGCTCTTGGTGCCTCTCGCGAGCTGGAAGCCCTTCACGGACGGCTCGTTCATGATGCGCGGGCCAAAGCACTCGGGGCCAGGAGGACCCGTGCTCTCAAGCCGCGCCGACAAGCTGATACGGTCCAGCTGGTGCCTTGCATCTCCAGGCGCCAACACGCGCTCACCCACGCGGTCATGGATGTCATAACCAGCCATCTCCATAGCCGAGTAGCCATCATCATACCTATCCACCTGCATAGCAGCAGGCTGCTCCACCGGGTTGGCGACTGGTGCCACCGGGCGCGGCTGCTGCCTCTGCCGAGTAGGCGGAGCTGCGGGTTGCCGAGAAGTACCCGGGCGTGCGGCTTCTCGGACACGGCTTTGAGCTTGATGGGCTTGAGAGCCTGCTCTTGCAGCGTTGTGTTCCTGCCCGGGCTGCTGCGGCACAGCAACCTGTTTCGCGGCAGCAGCCGGGTCATACACCTGCATTTGCCTGTCTCTACCCGAACGCCCGCTGCGGCTCTTCTCGCGGCTAGGATGCGGAGATGAGGCTTGATCGTTAGATCTTGCCGCGTGCGAGTGAACCACCTGCGAAGCTCCAGCTCCCGGGTTGGCCTTCCGGAACTCCTCGTTCTGCCTGGCGGCCTCCAGTACCAACTCGCCAAGCCTCTCCTGCTGCCTGCGACGCGCCTCTCCCTCTAGGCGCGGCAACTCGGCAGCCACAGCCTCCGCAGCCCGCAGCGTCTTGGCGGGCGTGCTGTACCTTGGCCTTGTGAAGGTGTTCGCGGTGGCGGACTGCGCGGGCTCCTCCGCAACAGTGGCCATCTCGGCGCCCAGGTTGCGCCGGGTAGCGCCTACCCTGCTAGGCCTCCTGGCAACCGGCGTGAAGCCGTGAGCCTTGTTGTACTCGAGCTGGTCTAGACTCAGCTCAAGCCTGATCTTCTCCAACTCCGCCTGCTCGGCGAGCAGCTCCTGGCGTTGCCGCTCGAGCTGCTCCCTTACGGCTAGGAGCTCGACGTCGGTGGGAGTGGGCATGCCGGTTCGCGCTGCAGACGCGGGGATGACCGTAGACGTGGAAGGCGGCAGGTTGCTCTCCTTCTCGTAGGGCCGGTGAGTCCTGCCACCAGCAGGCGGGTCGTCAACCTCCTCGACGACGGCCGCAGCGCCAGTAGCAGCTGCGCCAACGTTGGCCGCCACGCCCGTCACCATCACCTCAGCGCAGCACGCAGAACTGCATGCAGGCCTTCCGCGAGCAGCAACAACCGCGGGAGGATCCTCCGCGTCGTGCACCAGCTCGGGGTAGGCGTCGTTGGCGACGGTGGCGACGTAGACGAGATGCGAGCCGAAGGAGATCACCGAGCCGCCCTCCGGCATGGCCTTGCCGCCGAAACAGCCGGCGTTGTCGGTGACGAAGTCGAAGGAGCCGAATCTGTGGACAAGGCCACAAACTACGCGCTCCGCAGATGAAGATCCCGTCCGAACAGAAACTCCAACCAGCGCCGCTGGTTGCCCCACGGTGGGCGCCAACTGTCGTGGTGGTGTCACGGCAGATGCCATGGGATGGCTAAAGATGTGGGGACGATGGACGCTGGAGGTGTCCGGGGAGGGATCACGCGACGAGTAGCCGCGTGAGGTAAGATCCACACAACACAAACAACACGATGTACCCAGGTTCAGGGCCCTCGTGAGGAGGTAAAACCCCTACTCCTGCCTTTCCCTATGTATTACGGTGTCTCACCGAGTAGCCACAGTACAAATGGTAACGCTACCGAGTAGCCCCTTGCCCCTCTCCGAGTAGAGCTAGGTCAAGGACTTAGGGTTTCTAGGGTTTATAGTGAGCCACTATGGGAGCATATGAGCATTCCTCTACCTCTACCTCTCGCAGGAGGCGGCGGGGCACCTTATATACATGGTGCCCAGCCGGATACGTCCAAATCCTAGACAAGTGTCGACATAGTGTCCACACTGTCCTTTCTCCGAGTACCCGCTGACAGCTTTGGTCGTTGGTCTTGGCTGCTTCTGTAAAGTCGTTGGGCAAAACTAGGGGACAGACTAGGTACCACTGTACCTAGTCACAGAGTAGGTCCCCCTTATCCTGCCACCGACTGCTTCCATGCTGTCACTGTCAGACAGACCGTCCCCACGTGAACAGTAGTTCGAATGCTGCCAAGTACGGACCCAGGATACGCGGGATCCTGTGTCAGAACGGCTCCTTTGACTTCCTGCCCGAGTAGTTTCCCGCCAAAGGTTCCCGCCAATTGTACTCGGGCCAAACCTTCTACTCGACATGGTAGAAACTGATTGATATCTCCTTCTGATCATCTTGAGGTGAGACCGGGTAGCAGTCGACCGGGTAGCGAGTACCCGGTAGTCGGCTACTCGGCCAAACCTCTCTTCTGTAAGCGGCCTTTACCACCTGTCTTTACCCTACTCGGGGGTAACCCCCCGACAGGCACCCAACACCCATGATACAATCTAACACACATGGCATGGCAAAACATTGGTTTAGGTGGGATCCCGACGCTCCGGGTCCCCTCTCCGGAGATACACTAGCCTCGGTGTAGAAAAAGACGGAACCGGCGTCCAGCCCCCTCTGCGTGAGCCGGAAGTGGGTAGAAAAGTGGAACTAGTTGCTTGGTTTTGTCATGTTAGTCCCAACGAACACCCTTGACAATGTTAGGGCCCACCTACTTGCAAGATTCCCCCCGTTACGTCAGATCCGGGAGTTTCGGTGTGTGAGCAGTCCTGGAACCCGCGAGAGAGAATCCGACGTCGGTGAGGCCCCGGCATAGAGAGTGATGGTATCTTTGGCACCCAACACCCATGATACAATATAACACACATGGAATGGCAAAACATTGGTTTAGGTGGGATCCCGACGCTCCGGGTCCCCTCTCCGGAGATACACTAGCCCCGGTGTAGAAAAAGACGGAACCGGCGTCCAGCCCCCTCTGCGTGAGCCGGAAGTGCGTAGCAAAGTGGAAGTAGTTGCTTGGTTGTGTCATGTTAGTCCCAAGGAACACCCTTGACAATGGTAGGGCCCACCTACTTGCAAGATTCCCCCCGTTACGTCAGATCCAGGAGTTTCGGGGTGTGAGCAGTCCTGGAACCCGCGAGAGAGAATCCAACGTCGGTGAGGCCCCGGCACAGAGAGTGATGGTATCTTTGGAACCCAACACCCATGATACAATCGAACACACATGGCATGGCAAAACATTGGTTTAGCTGGGATCCCGACGCTCCGGGTCCCCTCTCCGGAGATACACTAGCCCCGATGTAGAAAAAGACGGAACCGGCGTCCAGCCCCCTCTGCGTGAGCCGGAAGTGGCTAGCAAAGTGGAACTAGTTGCTTGGTTGTGTCATGTTAGGCCCAAGGAACACCATTGACAATGGTAGGGCCCACCTACTTGCAAGATTCCCCCCGTTACGTCAAATCCGGGAGTTTCGGGGTGTGAGCAGTCCTGGAACCCGCGAGAGAGAATTCGACGTCGGTGAGGCCCCGGCACAGAGAGTGATGGTATCTTTGGCACCCAACACCCATGATACAATCTAACACACATGGCATGGCAAAACATTGGTTTAGGTGGGATCCCGACGCTCCGGGTCCCCTCTCCGGAGATACACTAGCCCCGGTGTAGAAAAAGACGGAACCGGCGTCCAGCCCCCTCTGCGTGAGCCGGAAGTGGGTAGCAAAGTGGAACTAGTTGCTTGGTTGTGTCATGTTAGTCCCAAGGAACACCCTTGACAATGGTAGGGCCCACCTACTTGCAAGATTCCCCCCGTTACGTCAGATCCGGGAGTTTCGGGGTGTGAGCAGTCCTGGAACCCACGAGAGAGAATCCGACGTCGGTGAGGCCCCGGCACAGAGAGTGATGGTATCTTTGGCACCCAACACCCATGATACAATATAACACACATGGCATGGCAAAACATTGGTTTAGGTGGGATCCTGACACTCCGGGTCCCCTCTCCGGAGATACACTAGCCCCGGTGTAGAAAAAGACGGAACCGGCATCCAGCCCCCTCTGCGTGAGCCGGAAGTGGGTAGCAAAGTGGAACTAGTTGCTTGGTTGTGTCATGTTAGGCCCAAGGAACACCATTGACAATGGCAGGGCCCACCTACTTGCAAGATTCCCCCCGTTACGTCAGATCCGGGAGTTTCGGGGTGTGAGCAGTCCTGGAACCCGCGAGAGAGAATCCGACGTCGGTGAGGCCCCGGCACAGAGAGTGATGGTATCTGACGAAGGCATGGATCCTGGGCCCTGCGAGTAAGGACACCCCCTCTCAAGCCTTCTGATCAAGGCCCGACAGGAAGCGCCCTTGGAGTACTCTAGAAGGCCCATGAAAAGCCCACCCGCGTCAACTTGCGGGTTAAGTTAGGGATTGTAACCGACTCAAGCTAGGGTTTGTATCCTCTCCGGGTTGGACTCGAGACCTGGCTATCTATATAAAGCCAGGAGAGCCCCCAAGGAGAGGACCAAGTATTACCGCACGACCACAAAAGCCTTGAAACTCGAGATCCACTCTCGATTCGAGCACCCTGTAATCAATCTAATCGTCTAATACAGATCAGCAGAAGGCAGGAGTAAGGGTTTTACCTCTTCGAGGGCCCCGAACCTGGGTAAATCTCGCCTCCCTGTCAAGCCGACGATTTCACCAGCGCCTATGACATCTCCTAGTCGAAACCCGATAGGGTCACCTGAGGGATTTGCGGAGCCAGAGCTTCGACAATTGGCGCCGACCGTGGGGACCGCGGGCGCTGGATCACCGGCATCTTCGGCTTCATCGACATCCAACTCCCGTTGGAAACCATCGACTACGGCTCCGAACAATCCTGTACGGATCGGATCCGTCATAGTCACGCCTCATTCGCCGGAATCACGCCCGGTATTCGAGGATCTGGAGAAGAGCGTCACCCTGACGTTCGGAAGCTTCAACTTCATGGCAAACAGAGACGGAATCCTCCACTTCTCGGATGAATCTGAACCCGAATCTGGAGCCGTCAACTCGCGCTTCCCTATGGAGAAAAGCGGCGAGTCCATCCGCTTCAACACGATCGACTACCACGCACTCTCGACAGAGGAACCCTCTCGGGTGCGAAGAGCCTCCCGATCTGCGCCTAGGACACACGGGCCACGACTGGCCCAAGTCTGCATGGAAGGATCGGAACAGCCCTCAGAAACTGAATATAGCGCAACCGAGCGCGATCTAATCGGCGTCTCGCGGGAAGCCTGGAAAAGAGCCAAGGAATCCATGCGAAAGAGTCAGCCACCCGCAGCAGGTGCATCGCAGGAAGACCTAACCGCCTACCACTATCACCTAGTGAGAGCGGCCTCAAACATCAAGGACGCCCGAGCAGATCTAGCCCGTCGCAGGAGAGCGGCGGATGAGTCAAGCCTACGTCGAGCCGAGCTGTCCCTTGCACCTTCGGTCGGTACCCGACCCGGGGGAAAAGGACCCGCAGCGTCGACAAGGGACCACGGATCTATGGCTGGGACCAACAGGTCTACCACGTCTTCTTTCATGAGGGTTGACGACGACGGCAACGTCTACCCGCAAACTCCAGCCGCCGCAATTCTAGCCGTGGCAACCTACATGCAGATGAACCAGCCAACGGACAGCGATCCTCGGGTGGAACAATACAAGCATATCCGCAAAGGTCTAGGGCTGGCAGCCGCGAAACTCGCCTCCCACGATCGCAAGGAACAACTGGAGAAGGCGCGACAGGAGAAGGACAAAGACAAAGACACGCCCCGCAGGCACAGGAGCTCCTCTCCGAGAAAGGATAAATCGCCGCGTCGCGGCCGAGGAAAAGAGGCTCGACGCCGCGGCGACAGCCGAAGCAGCAGCGACGACAGCCCGAGAGACAAAGATTCGCGGCACCACAGCAGCCGCTCGAGAAAACGAAGTAAGAACCAAGAAAAGATAGCGACCGCGACCGGTCCGGGTACGACGCGCGATCCGATCTCGCCCAGAAGAAGGTGGATAAAGCAAGGGCTTCACGATATCGCGAACGCTCCTCATCCGGGTCTTCGGACGACGAAACCTGCGGAGCACTTTGCTTTGCTCGCAGTATTCGCGAAGCACCTCTACCCAAGAGATTCAAGCTCAGCTCGGAGGTGACAAAATACGATGGCTCACTCGAGCCCTCCCAGTGGTTAAGCGACTACCTCACGGCAGTAAAATGCCAACGTGGTAACAAGAACACGGCCATGCAATACCTCAATTTGCACCTGGCCGGAGCGGCCCGCAGTTGGCTGGAGAGGAGACCACGATCTTGCTACGCATCGTGGGACGACCTGCATCGCGATTTCTGCAAAAACTTCCAGTCGACCTACAAAAGGCCAGCTACAATCGAAGAACTACGAGCTTGCAAACAGAAAAGTGGCGAATCCACGCGAGAATACATCCAGCGGTGGAACACACTCAGGAACACCGCAGGGACAATCTCCGAAGAAGTGGCGATTGAGGCCTTCGCCAAAGGAGCAAGAAGAACCGCGTTTCGAGAAGAACTCGGCAGAGCTGCGCCCAAAACCATAGGGGAGCTCATGGTCATAGCCGAAAAATGGGCCAATGGAGAAGACGCGGGACGCAATGAAAGAACATCATCGCCCACACACGACGAAGACCGTCATGGGCGAAGAAAGAGAAGAAAATATTACGACCACGAGGATAGAGAAGAACTAGTGGCAGCAGAATTCACGCGAAGTCGCGACTCCGGTCGTCGTGGAAGTCGCGAATGGAGGCCAAAGGTAGAAGAAAAATCACCCGAGGAAGACCTCGATGGGTACTGCTCGCTACATCTGTTCACAGACAAGCGCACGGGCAAGACTAAGGCAACACACCTTCTCAAGGATTGCCGAAAGTTCATCGAAATCTCGGACGCGCTCGCCAAGAAAAGATTCGCTTCCACCCAAAACTATCCACCGCTACCAGGAGGCGGACAACAATTCCAGCTACCACCGCCACCACCTCCACCAGCCAACCCAAACATGGCACTCGCCGCATTGCCAGCACCGCAACAGCAAAACACGGGAGCAAATACATACCCGACTCCGCACGGACAACTCCTCGGGATGATACAGAAGGTATGCCCCTCTCGCAGAGCTCAAAAAACTAACTCGAGACAAATATGCATGGCAGTGCAGACGCCACCAACGAAGCCCGAGTACCTGAAGATGGCCGAGCAGCCAATCACGTTCTCGAAGGAAGACCACCCGCCACGAGTCTATCGACCAGGACACGCCGCCCTTGTCATTCAAGCTCAAATTGGCAACTATGACCTGGCCCGCGTATTCATGGACGGCGGCAGCGGCATCAACATCATCTACGCGGATACACTCCGTCGAATGAACAAAAACCTGGATGGCCTAACGGAATCAGAAACATCCTTCCACGGGATAGTTCCGGGCAAGGCAATACGTCCACTCGGAACAATCAACCTTGAAGTTGTACTAGGCTCCCCACGCAACTACAGAAGGGAATTCCTGGACTTTGAAGTCGTCGACTGGCCCTCACAGTACCACGCCATTCTTGGTCGAACAGCGTTCGCCAGATTCATGGCCGTACCACATTACGCATACTTGAAGCTCAAGCTACCCGGCGAATACGGTGTGATCACCATTGACGGGGACTTCCAGAAATCGGATAAGTGCGACATAGAATTTAATGAGATCGCGAAATCTTTCGGGATGCAAGAAGAACTACAAGAGCTGGCAAAAACCACGGATCACTCCGTCATGCCCCTCACGAAGAAAAACGCGCCTGAACTGGAATTCAGCGCCAACAGCGACACTCGCAAGCACCAAGTGCACCCGACGGATTCCGCCAAAACCGCGATGGTTTCCACAACCATCTCGCCAGCATAGGAAAGCGCGCTCGTCAAACTCCTCCGTGAGTACTGGGAGATTTTCGCCTGGCAGCCCTCAGATATGCCAGGTATACCCAGGGAGTTTGCCGAGCACTCACTCGAAGTCTTTCCTAACGCCAAACCCATCAAACAGACGACTCGACGATTTTCAGAACCCAAGCAAAAGGCGCTGGGGGAAGAAGTAAATAGGCTGCTAGCCGCAAATTTCATTAGGGAGATCAAGATATCCACCTGGTTAGCAAATCCGGTGCTGGTCCCCAAGAAGAACACGGATATCCTTCGGGTATGCATCGACTACACGTCACTGAACAAGCACTGCCCCAAGGACAACTTTCCTCTACCACGAATCGACCAGATCGTGGATTCCACAGCGGGTTGCCAACGTCTCTCCTTCCTGGACGCCTACTCGGGATACAACCAGATCCGAATGAAAAAGGAAGACGAAGAGAAGACGGCATTCATCACACCACACGGTGTATACTGCTACACGACAATGCCCTTCGGGCTGAAGAACGCAGGCGCAACATATCAACGTTGCATGCAGAGATGCCTTGCCAATCTCATTGGCAAGAACGTACAAGTATATGTCGACGACATCGTCATCAAAACTCGAGTAGAGGACACACTCCTCGAAGATATTAAAGAAACATTCGACGCCCTCAATGCATATCGGATCAAGCTCAATCCGACAAAATGCGTTTTCGGCGTCCCCGCAGGAAAACTCCTAGGATACCTGGTATCCGCCAGAGGCATTGAGGCCAATCCGGAGAAAATACAAGCCATCCTCACCATGAAGGAGCCTACCAATCTACGCGGAGTCCAGCAGCTCGCAGGGCGATTGGCCGCCCTAAGCAGGTTCATCGCACGATTGGGAGAGCAGGCGTTACCCTTCTACAAGCTACTGAAGAAGACGGACAAATTCGAATGGACCCCCGAAGCCAAACAAGCATTCGCAGACTTGAAACGGTCGCTGCAAAGCAGGCGCATTCTCGCAACACCACAAGAAAGGGAGCCACTTTTTCTCTATTTAGCCGCCACAAACCAGGTCATCAGCACTGCAATCGTAGTCGAACGACCTGAAGATGGCAAGGCATACGGAGTCCAGCGCCCAATATATTACATCAGCGAAGTGCTCTCGCCATGCAAGCAGCGATATCCTCATTACCAGAAGCTTGCGTATGGAGTTGTCCTCACAGCCCGAAAACTCAAACATTACTTCCAGGAACACGCCATTACAGTGGTTAATGATGCGTCACTCGGGACAATCATGAACAACCCTATGGCATCCGGAAGAATTGCGAAATGGAGCATCGAGTTGGGCGCTTGGGATATCACCTATGCAGGACGCAATGCAGTCAAATCCCAAGTTCTCGTGGAATTCATCAGCGAATGGACAGAGCTACAAACACCCGGGCCACCCGAGTATACAAGCAATTGGATCATGTACTTTGACGGGTCCAAAAGAAACGAAGGGGCAGGAGCTGGAATCGTTCTTATCTCACCTCGTGGAGACAAACTGCAATACGTCCTGCGACTAGACTTTCCACCAGATGATCCAGCATCGAACAACGACGCAGAATATGAAGCACTGTTGCACGGGATGAAGATGGCGACTGCTTGTGGAGCTACCCGGTTGATGATTTATGGCGATTCTAATCTCATAGTACAACAAACAATGAAAGAGTGCGATGCCGTTGCCGAAAACATGATCGCGTACCGCGACATGTATAATCTACTCGAAGGAAGCTTCAAAGGATGCGAGTTGAAGCATATTGCAAGATCCAGCAACGAAGAGGCGGATAGACTGGCAAACATGGGTTCCACGAATACACCCATACCGCCAGGAATATATTTCGAACGGATGGTCAAGCGATCGGTCAAATTGAAGAAAGCTGCAGAAACACCGGCAGCGCCAGAAACAGAGGTCAGCCCGCAGGTCGCGCTTATCGAGCTTATTCATAATATATCACGACAGGTCTTTCTGGTCGAGCCAGTCTGGACGCAGAAATATCTCGACTACCTGCTCAATAAACAGCTCCCGGCCGATCCACGCGAGGCTCGACAACTAATCAGGCGTAGCAAATCCTTTCGGGTAATCAACGGAGAATTGTACAAGCAAAGCATCTCGGGCATCCTTCAGCGGTGCATCGCACCCGAAGACGGCAAAGAGTTACTCCGGGATATACACCAGGGTGATTGCGGACATCATGCTAGCTGGAGAGCAATACTGGGAAAAGCCTTTCGAGCAGGATTCTACTGGCTAACAGCAGCCAACGATGCAAAAAACCTGGTCGACAGATGTGACGCTTGCCAGCGATTCTCACCCAAGCCGCACGCGCCCGCCACAGAGTTGCACATGATACCCATCGCCTGGCCCTTTGCACAATGGGGGCTTGACATGGTTGGCCCACTGCGCAAATCCACTCCAGGAGGGTACACACATTTGCTGGTCGCAGTCGACAAATTTACCAAATGGATCGAGGCTATGCCAGTGACCTCGGGTAGCGCCCAATGCGCAATCAAGTTCCTCGACTCCATAGTATGCAGATTCGGGGTACCACACGACATCATTACAGACAATGGTACGAACTTCACTGCAAAGGAGACACAACAGTTCTGCGAGGAGAAAGGAATTAATCTGAAGTTTGCTTCGGTCGCCCATCCGCAAACAAACGGTCAAGTCGAAAGATCCAACGGCTTAGTTTCGGCTGGCATCAAAAAGAGATTGCTCGATCGGCTACATCCCGCTGCAGGTCATTGGGCAGAGGAGTTACCCTCCGTACTTTGGAGCCTCCGCACAACCCCCAATCGATCAACGCAATACACACCATTTTTCATGGTATATGGGGCAGAAGCCGTCCTCCCCGAAGAGGTTCGATTCAGCGCCCCACGAGTTGTAGCCTACAGTGAAGAAACCTCCAACAAAGCACTTGCAGAAGATATGGACGCACTCGACGAAATTCGGGACATTGCACTCGCAAGATCTGCAGTCTACCAACAATCACTGCGCAATTATCACAGTCGCCGCATACGCCACAGATCATTCGTGGTTGGCGACTTGGTGTTGCGGCTGAAGCAAAAGGAAGGACACAAGCTCGAACCACCTTGGGAAGGACCCTTCATCGTACACGAAGTGATCCCAGGAGGAGCCTATCGACTGAAGAATCCAGAGACTGGAGGCATCTATTCCAATCCATGGAATATCGCGCAACTGCGCAAATTCTACCCCTAGGTTTATTTATTTTGCAACAATGAGGCTATACTAGCCAATCTTGTAGCTCGAACACATGACTTCTCAGTCATAGCAATAAAGACATGATTCTCTCATCATATTTACTCGACAGCTTTCAAGTTTACTACATGCTAAAAGGTTACAGGTACACACCCCATAAAATACACGGGGGCTACACCTAAAACTAAGCATCACAGAAAAGAATTATCGAGTACAAGGTTGCACACCTTACTACAGTTTTTACAAACTACAGATAAACTTACAGGATATTCACATCCGATAAAGTCAGTCGAAACGCTGAGCATTCTTAGCCGCTAAGACTCTATCTACCTCTTCAGAGGTCATTCGGATAATCTTCTCGGCTGCAGGACGAACAGCATCATAGTACGGCGCAATATCTTCGATTGCATAATCCGGACGCCGAGCTACGGAGTTCAAGTCTATCTCAGGATGCCATATTCGGACAAACGAGAGAGCAACAACCGCGCCGCATGTCATCTGATTGCGAACGCACGCGCGAACCTCTCCTTCTCGACCGAATAACCTGAGAAGATAACTCCAGTCTTCGGGGCCCCTCTCAAGTGGATAAAAAGCAGCATTCACCGCAACCAGGACCTCGTGGAAAGAACTCACGAGAATTTTCGCCTGGCGGACTCGAAACTTCAAGGTAGCCATCACAAAACCTCGACTGCGATCAGACCAGAAATTACTCGCATGAGGCTTTGTGCTGTTAGCTTCTTGATGAATGTGGTTTTCCACCCACTGCTTTTCTTCCCTGTTATCTGGTTTCACAACTAAGAAGCAAACGCACTTAGTAAGCTAAGAAACACAGAGGAGGAAATAGCATGGGGGCTACACTACTCACATAGTAACTCCCTTGCAATCGAAGACAGTTCACCAATTAGAAATTGCTTGCGCTCAGCCGCCAATTTCTGCTTGGATATCGCCACGTCAGCTACTCCGCGCAGCGCTTTCAGCCTACGCTCACCCTCCTGAACCTTATCACGAAGGCCAGCAAGAGTGCCCACGGCAGCCACAAGTGGACTCACTGGATTACCACGTCCACTCGAAGATTCAGCGGCAGACGCAATCGCCTGGAAGAAGTACAAGGAAAGAAGTGAGACGCCCTACTCGAGTTGTCTCTAGTCGCACATCTGACTAATCGCTCGGGGGCTACTCCCATCGGGAGGCAAAAGTACAAACAAAAGGATTAAATTTCAAAGGCACAATGCTTCGATTAAGATCAACAAAAGTACGGGAATACATCCCAAGATTCATTACATTGAAGGAAAGAGAGAAAAAAAGCTACGAGGCTACATTGGTACTCCCACTAGCAGCAGTCGACCCTCCCTTCTTCCGAGCAAAAATCTCAGAAAGCTTCCGAGCAAGAATGGCGGCTTGCTCGCCAAAACGAGAGAGCCGTACCTTTTTGCCCGTGGAAGGATCGACTGGAATGGACGAGTAAGCCTCCTCCAGCCCTTCGACTCCGTGCGCCAGAGCAAATTGAATCGCAGTCTTCGCGCCAGCCTCCGATTGAGCGACTGCAAAGGCATCCAGAAGCTTTCCTTCTGAGAAGACCTTCAACATATCGTCGAGCGCAGGTGCAGGAGTGGCCTTGGCGAGGAGGCGACCATACAGTTGCCCCAGCACTTGGGTAGCATCACTGACAATGGAAGAAACTCCATCAGCGTGCCTTTTAAGCTGGGCAAGCGTATCGGTTACCACATCCACCCGCTGGAGTCCAGGGATTTCTAGAGGAACATCCAGGATACCTGCGAAGAAAAAAAATAATACTCAACAAACTACAGCCAAGTGAAGAATCAGAATCGCGAAATTTCATCAAGCTTACCCGCGAAGCGCTCCGCAAGGGGACGGAGGAACCCGACAAGCTCGCTGTCAGCCTTACTGCCGGTTTTCTCTAACTCCTTCAGAGACTTCCGCGCTTCCGCAAGCTGTCGACTGAAGTCTTCCGACTGCATGCGGGAAGTCTCCAGCTCTTGTCGAATGGCCGTCAAGTCAGCTTCTCGAGCAGTTACCTGCTCCGAAAATTTGACCTTTTCGGATTCCGCGAATTCAAGTCGAGCTGCAAAGAGGCGCTTGTCAAAACCCCTAGAATGGATGAAGTGTGAAAGACAGGGGAACGATAGAACTCACCCTTGAGAAGATCGTTTTCAGTCTGCAGTCGGTTGCGGTATGCTCGAAGAGACTTGCAATCCGATTCAGCGAGAATGACGCGGCGACCAATCGCCGCAAGAGAGTCAACGAGTGACTGCAAAAACCCGAAGACAGAAGAGTTAAAAAAGATCAAATTTGAGCCTGTACCCGATTATTTACAATCGACTACAGCCTCGGGGGCTACTCCCATCGGGAGCACTGCCGTGCACCCGATAAAAATCAAAAGCACGAAGATAGAAGAATTAGAAGGATTACATTGGAGCCTGTACCCGATTATTTACAATCGACTACAGCCTCGGGGGCTACTCCCATCGGGAGCACTGCCGTGCACCCGAGAAAAGCAAAACCATGAAGGAAGGAAGGATGGAACAGAACTTTGAGCCTGCAGCCGATCGCACGCGATCGACTACAGCCTCGGGGGCTACTCCCATCGGGAGCACTGCCGTGCACCCGATAAAAAATTCTTGAAAGCCAAGAGATAGAAGTTTTACCTGTCCGGTAGCGCGCGAGAGAGGATCCGCAGAACTGTCCGTCGCCTCCTTCGAGACCGAAGTCCTAGCGGCGGAGCTGGGAATTTCTATCTCCACAGTCGCAGCATCAGGCGCTGCCCTGGGAGAGTTCTGGACGGTACCTGCAGTGGGGGTTTCACCCACGTCTTTTGCTTTGTTCCTCTTTTCGGGAGGAACGTTAGCAACAAACTGACGCGGGCTGATCGCCTGCAGACTGCAGTGAAAATCAGAAAAACATCAATATCGAAATCTAGAAGTTGATCGACTGGCATTACAAAAACAAGGAAGAAAACACTTACTCATCATCTTCATCATCATCCAGAGCATCCGCATTCCAGGCGGTTGCTATCACTGGAAACAAAGCCAAAGGAGGAAGAGATTGGAGTGGAGTGACATGGATAGGAGCCTGACTAGGCGATGCTTCCAAGGATTTGTCCTTTGAAGTAGCTTCGTCTTCATCTACCCGACGACGTTTCGGGAGGGCGCCATTCGAGTCTTCGACGTCGTCCGAGGAATCGTCCTCCGAGCCCGAGGAAGCATTGGCGACACTGGTGTCAACCGCGCCGTCCTGATGGCTGGACACTTGCTCCGAAGCAGCTCCCCCCGTAGCTGGCGGGTAGCAATCCGCCACGGCTAGACTCTACGAAGGTAAGAAGACAAGGAAGATATTATCGACTAAAAATTCAGAAGATGAAGATAACTCAAAGACAAGAAACTAACCTCAGCTGGAGGAGGATTCGAAGCGGAGAAAGCTGCAACCGAGCAGTCGGGGAATTCTTCCCCTACCTTCAGTCGAGTGATTGCAGCTATCTTCTTCTCGAATTCCACATTCGAAAGTTCTTCGCGGCTCACTCGACTGGGGTCCTCTGAGCCCTGGAACTCCCACATGGGGGAAGGTCTCTGCTGAAGAGGCTGGATCCTGCGCTTCAAGAAGAGGCTCGCCAGATGGAGCCCGTTAAGCACGACTCCCGAAGTTTGGTCTCGGAGAGCAGCTACTCTTGCGAGTAAGGGCGTGACCGTCTGGACTTCCTCGGCTGACATCTTGTGGCTCCAAGACTTGCGCCTCGACAGAACTGCGAATGGGTGAAACTCTACGAGCCCACCCGAGCTGTTGTCGACGACGTAGAACCACTTCTTCCGCCAGCCTTGGGCAGAGTCGATGAAGTGCATGTTGAAGTACGCGTTCTCCTGGCGCGCCTGGATCCCGAATCCACCCGTGCGAAGTGGCTCGCCAGGCTCGGACTCCACCCGCGGCCTTTCGCGGAAGATCCGGATCTTGAACAGCGCCTTCCAGAGCGCCCAGTGCGGGCGAATGCCGAGGTAGCACTCGCAAAGCACGATGAAGCACGAAATGTGCTGCATCGCGTTCGGAGGAAGATCGTGGAGCTGTATGCCGTAGGCACACAGCAACCCGATGAAGAAAGGGTGAAGGGGGAAAGAAAGACCTCGAGTCACGTGGTCCACGAAGACCACGCGCTCATTCGACTGAGGGTTGGGTACCTCTTCTCTTTTCCCGAGGCGGACGCGCTTCTCCGCCTCCGCCGGTAGCAATCCCTCCCGCTGCATCTCTTTGATGCTTTTTGCGGTGGTGTTGGGGGAGCGCCAGTCGCCGGCGCGAGGAGCGGATGGCGCAGAAGGCTCGCCAGACGCCAGAGTACCAGCGCCGCGTTTCCTTCCGCCAGCCATTGTTCGCAGCGAGAGCTTGAGCGCAAGGAAGATGAAGATGGGCGCAAGGAAGAAGACGAAGACAGAGAGCGGGGAAAATTTCACTGCGGCGCTAACACCCCTATTTATATACGGGGTAAAGCAATCTCAGCCGTACGATACGCAACGTGGCACCTATCGCGGCTGCCACGCGTAAGGATGAAACGAAGCGGCGGCATACGCTGTTTCGTGCCACGATCTTAACAAAAGATCGTGCGCATTTACTGCGCGTTTCGCGTAGAAAACGGGAGCGACGTCTCGTTTCCCGGTCAAAAAGCTGACAAGGTGGGCCAACTTCTGCTGCCACTCCGTCACGTCCCATCGGGAGAAGAGGAGCACGCCTTGACGTCATGGCGTTCGTCATTCAAAAGGGAAATCTTTTTCGAATGGAAGTTCAAACGCGAAATTATCTTCGCACGAATATCAATTCCTTCGGATAAAACACAATTTTCCCATGAAAAAATTCATGGATCAAAGCCTCTTCGAACAAGAGAAACATACCTTATACACGAAAACTCTTTCGTACGGGCACAATTTTCCAAAACATGAAAACTCTTTCATACGGAACTAACATTTCCTACACGAAACTTTTTCGTACGGAACTCCTACCAATCTAATCGGGTAGAAGGAACCTACCTTTTTCGTACAGCCGACTAGGCACATCCGGATGCCATATTCTTCGAGTATGAAGGTAAGACCCAAAAAGATCTTTCTTTTGGGCCTGGAATCGCACTCGAAAGCTGCGTCCTCCGGCATAGTTCCGTGTCAACAACACGAAGAAAAATCCTAGCGGACGCGCCGGGTACCCTCTTAGGTTAAGTTCGACTCGATAAGTCCACAACGGCCCAGTCGTGACGATCACCTCATCGGGTTCGAGTCGGAGGTCTCGAATCTGTGTAGGCCAGGAGTGTTTTTGCCCTAGTCGCAATTAATTGGCCCTGATCTCTCGGGAGAGCCAAGCTACTGTGCCACATCCTTCTGCTAATATAGCCGCAAAAACTGGCACTTATGCTGCTCGATACTCGAGTATTTTAATTCGCGAAACAGGGAACACACCCTTCGTAGACAACAACTGTCGAGCTGAACTCCCAGGAGAAGATCAAAAAAGGGTCTGACCGTCTACCCGGCTGGAAATAAATCCCAGTCGAGCACACGCTCGGGGGCTACTGACGAAGGCATGGATCCTGGGCCCTGCGAGTAAGGACACCCCCTCTCAAGCCTTCTGATCAAGGCCCGACAGGAAGCGCCCTTGGAGTACTCTAGAAGGCCCATGAAAAGCCCACCCGCGTCAACTTGCGGGTTAAGTTAGGGATTGTAACCGACTCAAGCTAGGGTTTGTATCCTCTCCGGGTTGGACTCGAGACCTGGCTATCTATATAAAGCCAGGAGAGCCCCCAAGGAGAGGACCAAGTATTACCGCACGACCACAAAATCCTTGAAACTCGAGATCCACTCTCGATTCGAGCACCCTGTAATCAATCTAATCGTCTAATACAGATCAGCAGAAGGCAGGAGTAAGGGTTTTACCTCTTCGAGGGCCCCGAACCTGGGTAAATCTCGCCTCCCTGTCAAGCCGACGATTTCACCAGCGCCTATGACATCTCCTAGTCGAAACCCGATAGGGTCACCTGAGGGATTTGCGGAGCCAGAGCTTCGACAGTATCTTTGGCACCCAACACCCATGATACAATCTAACACACATGGCATGGCAAAACATTGGTTTAGGTGGGATCCCGACGCTCCGGGTCCCCTCTCCGGAGATACACTAGCCCCGGTGTAGAAAAAGACGGAACCGGCGTCCAGCCCCCTCTGCGTGAGCCGGAAGTGGGTAGCAAAGTGGAACTAGTTGCTTGGTTGTGTCATGTTAGTCCCAAGGAACACCCTTGACAATGGTAGGGCCCACCTACTTGCAAGATTCCCCCGTTACGTCAGATCCGGGAGTTTCGGGGTGTGAGCGGTCCTGGAACCCGCGAGAGAGAATCCGACGTCGGTGAGGCCCCGGCACAGAGAGTGATGGTATCTTTGGCACCCAACACCCATGATACAATCTAACACACATGGCATGGCAAAACATTGGTTTAGGTGGGATCCCGACGCTCCGGGTCCCCTCTCCGGAGATACACTAGCCCCGGTGTAGAAAAAGACGGAACCGGCGTCCAGCCCCCTCTGCGTGAGCCGGAAGTGGGTAGCAAAGTAGAACTAGTTGCTTGGTTGTGTCATGTTAGTCCCAAGGAACACCCTTGACAATGGTAGGGCCCACCTACTTGCAAGATTCCCCCCGTTACGTCAGATCCGGGAGTTTCGGGGTGTGAGCGGTCCTGGAACCCGCGAGAGAGAATCCGACGTCGGTGAGGCCCCGGCACAGAGAGTGATGGTATCTTTGGCACCCAACACCCATGATACAATCTAACACACATGGCATGGCAAAACATTGGTTTAGGTGGGATCCCGACGCTCCGGGTCCCCTCTCCGGAGATACACTAGCCCCGGTGTAGAAAAAGACGGAACCGGCGTCCAGCCCCCTCTGCGTGAGCCGGAAGTGGGTAGCAAAGTGGAACTAGTTGCTTGGTTGTGTCATGTTAGTCCCAAGGAACACCCTTCACAATGGTAGGGCCCACCTACTTGCAAGATTCCCCCCGTTACGTCAGATCCGGGAGTTTCGGGGTGTGAGCAGTCCTGGAACCCACGAGAGAGAATCCGACGTCGGTGAGGCCCCGGCACAGAGAGTGATGGTATCTTTGGCACCCAACACCCATGATACAATCTAACACACATGGCATGGCAAAACATTGGTTTAGGTGGGATCCTGACACTCCGGGTCCCCTCTCCGGAGATACACTAGCCCCGGTGTAGAAAAAGACGGAACCGGCATCCAGCCCCCTCTGCGTGAGCCGGAAGTGGGTAGCAAAGTGGAACTAGTTGCTTGGTTGTGTCATGTTAGGCCCAAGGAACACCATTGACAATGGAAGGGCCCACCTACTTGCAAGATTCCCCCCGTTACGTCAGATCCGGGAGTTTCGGGGTGTGAGCAGTCCTGGAACCCGCGAGAGAGAATCCGACGTCGGTGAGGCCCCGGCACAGAGAGTGATGGTATCTTTGGCACCCAACACCCATGATACAATCTAACACACATGGCATGGCAAAACATTGGTTTAGGTGGGATCCCGACGCTCCGGGTCCCCTCTCCGGAGATACACTAGCCCCGGTGTAGAAAAAGACGGAACCGGCGTCCAGCCCCCTCTGCGTGAGCCGGAAGTGGGTAGCAAAGTGGAACTAGTTGCTTGGTTGTGTCATGTTAGTCCCAAGGAACACCCTTGACAATGGTAGGGCCCACCTACTTGCAAGATTCCCCCCGTTACGTCAGATCCGGGAGTTTCGGGGTGTGAGCAGTCCTGGAACCCGCGAGAGAGAATCCAACGTCGGTGAGGCCCCGGCACAGAGAGTGATGGTATATTTGGCACCCAACACCCATGATACAATCTAACACACATGGAATGGCAAAACATTGGTTTAGGTGGGATCCCGACGCTCCGGGTCCCCTCTCCGGAGATACACTAGCCCCGGTGTAGAAAAAGACGGAACCGGCGTCCAGCCCCCTCTGCGTGAGCCGGAAGTGGGTAGCAAAGTGGAACTAGTTGCTTGGTTGTGTCATTTTAGGCCCAAGGAACAACATTGACAATGGTAGGGCCCACCTACTTGCAATATTCCCCCCGTTACGTCAGATCCGGGAGTTTCGGGGTGTGAGCAGTCCTCGAACCCGCGAGAGAGAATCCGACGTCGGTGAGGCCTCGGCACAGAGAGTGATGGTATCTTTGGCACCCAACACCCATGATACAATCTAACACCCATGGCATGGCAAAACATTGGTTTAGGTGGGATCCCGACGCTCCGGGTCCCCTCTCCGGAGATACACTAGCCCCGGTGTAGAAAAAGACGGAACCGGCGTCCAGCCCCCTCTGCGTGAGCCGGAAGTGGGTAGCAAAGTGGAACTAGTTGCTTGGTTGTGTCATGTTAGTCCCAAGGAACACCCTTGACAATGTTAGGGCCCACCTACTTGCAAGATTCCCCCCGTTACGTCAGATCCGGGAGTTTCGGGGTGTGAGCAGTCCTAGAACCCGCGAGAGAGAATCCGACGTCGGTGAGGCCCCGGCACAGAGAGTGATGGTATATTTGGCACCCAACACCCATGATACAATATAAAACACATGGCATGGCAAAACATTGGTTTAGGTGGGATCCCGACGCTCCGGGTCCCCTCTCCGGAGATACACTAGCCCCGGTGTAGAAAAAGACGGAACCGGCGTCCAGCCCCCTCTGCGTGAGCCGGAAGTGGGTAGAAAAGTGGAACTAGTTGCTTGGTTGTTTCATGTTAGTCCCAAGGAACACCCTTGACAATGGTAGGGCCCACCTACTTGCAAGATTCCCCCCGTTACGTCAGATCCGGGAGTTTCGGGGTGTGAGCAGTCCTTGAACCCGCGAGAGAGAATCCGACGTCGGTGAGGCCCCGGCACAGAGAGTGATGGTATCTTTGGCACTCAACACCCATGATACAATATAACACACATGGCATGGCAAAACATTGGTTTAGGTGGGATCCCGACGCTCCGGGTCCCCTCTCCGGAGATACACTAGCCCCGGTGTAGAAAAAGACGGAACCGGCGTCCAGCCCCCTCTGCGTGAGCCGGAAGTGGGTAGCAAAGTGGAACTAGTTGCTTGGTTGTGTCATGTTAGTCCCAAGGAACACCATTGACAATGGTAGGGCCCACCTACTTGCAAGATTCCCCCCGTTACGTCAGATCCGGGAGTTTCGGGGTGTGAGCAGTCCTGGAACCCGCGAGAGAGAATCCGACGTCGGTGAGGCCCCGGCACAGAGAGTGATGGTATCTTTGGCACCCAACACCCATGATACACTCTAACACACATGGAATGGCAAAACATTGGTTTAGGTGGGATCCCGACGCTCCGAGTCCCCTCTCCGGAGATACAGTAGCCCCGGTGTAGAAAAAGACGGAACCGGCGTCTAGCCCCCTCTGCGTGAGCCGGAAGTGGGTAGCAAAGTGGAACTAGTTGCTTGGTTGTGTCATGTTAGGCCCAAGGAACACCATTGACAATGGTAGGGCCCACCTACTTGCAAGATTCCCCCCGTTACGTCAGATCCGGGAGTTTCGGGGTGTGAGCAGTCCTGGAACCCGCGAGAGAGAATCCGACGTCGGTGAGGCCCCGGCACAGAGAGTGATGGTATCTTTGGCACCCAACACCCATGATACACTCTAACACACATGGCATGGCAAAACATTGGTTTAGGTGGGATCCCGACGCTCCGGGTCCCCTCTCCGGAGATACACTAGCCCCGGTGTAGAAAAAGACGGAACCGGCGTCTAGCCCCCTCTGCGTGAGCCGGAAGTGGGTAGCAAAGTGGAACTAGTTGCTTTGTTGTGTCATGTTGGGCCCAAGGAACACCATTGACAATGGTAGGGCCCACATACTTGCAAGATTCCCCCCGTTACGTCAGATCCGGGAGTTTCGGGGTGTGAGCAGTCCTGGAACCCGCGAGAGAGAATCCGACGTCGGTGAGGCCCCGGCACAGAGAGTGATGGTATCTTTGGCACCCAACACCCATGATACACTCTAACACACATGGCATGGCAAAACATTGGTTTAGGTGGGATCCCGACGCTCCGGGTCCCCTCTCGGGAGATACACTAGCCCCGGTGTAGAAAAAGACGGAACCGGCGTCTAGCCCCCTCTGCGTGAGCCGGAAGTGGGTATCAAAGTGGAACTAGTTGCTTGGTTGTGTCATGTTAGGCCCAAGGAACACCATTGACAATGGTAGGGCCCACCTACTTGCAAGATTCCCCCCGTTACGTCAGATCCGGGAGTTTCGGGGTGTGAGCAGTCCTGGAACCCGCGAGAGAGAATCCGACGTCGGTGAGGCCCCGGCACAGAGAGTGATGGTATCTTTGGCACCCAACACCCATGATACACTCTAACACACATGGCATGGCAAAACATTGGTTTAGGTGGGATCCCGACGCTCCGGGTCCCCTCTCCGGAGATACACTAGCCCCGGTGTAGAAAAAGACGGAACCGGACTATTCAATAGTGAAAGTAAACTTGGTATAAGAATTTATATTAATTATTATGTGATTATTTGTATACTTAAACATAGACCAAGTTAAAAGCATTTAAAGTTTATACTTTGCCGAGTGTCCCGACATACGACACTCGGCAAACAAAATGACGGCAATCAAATTCTACAGTTTGCCGAGTGTCCCGACAGTTGACACTCGGCAAACAATGTACCGGCAGATCGCATGCACGTACTTTGCCGAGTGTCCCAACATTTTACACTCGGCAAAGCCGTGTACCGGGAACAAAAATATGGCGGGCGGCCTTATCCTTTCTCATTTCTGCCCGTCCATCTCGATCCCCACCTCTCCCACCCCGTCGATCCGCCGCCGCCAGCCGCCCTACTCCGTCGATCCGCCGCCGCCGGCCACCTACCTCCTCCCCGCCGGCAAGCCTCCCCTCCTCCCCGCCCCCTCCTCCTCCCTTACCCCACCGAGCCTCCGCCCCCTCCTCCTCCCTCCCCCCACCGAGCCGCCGCCCCCTCCTCGTCCCTCCCCCACCGAGCCGCCGCCAGGAGCTCCCACCGACGACGAGCGCCGCCGCCCCCTCCTCCTCCCTCCCCCACCGAGCTGCAGCGGCCCTCCACCGCCCCCTCCTCGACCTGCAGGGACGCGCCGCCGCCACCACCGCCCCGCTCGCCTCCGGCGTCTTCCTCGCTCCCGGCCAGCCTACAACCCCCTCCCGGCCTCCTCCATCCCCTACATCAGCAGCAGAGGTGAGCTCCTCCTCTGCCTCTTTTTTTTGTGCATTTTTTTGTGCCCCGCCACGACACAGATCTCTACTAGGTTAGTATGTTAGGTTAGTGTGTTAGGATCTTCTAGCAAAAGAGGTAGTAAAAAGTTGCTCAAATACTTGTTGCAGAAGTTAGGGTAGGAGTTAAGCTCGTGGTTGGCTACTGTAGATGGTTTTAGTATTTGCTGGAAGGCCCTTGCTGGCTAAATTTTTCTGAGTTCTGACAACTTATAGCGTCGGGATTGTTGTTGTTTCTTATTGAAGAAAAAAAATGTCACAATCTTCAGTTTAGAAACCTTAAGTATGTTTTCTTGAACATCATCAGTGTACATTTCCAAAAGCATAAGACCTGCAGTGTTTTGTTTGTTGTTCACAGTGGCGACGTTTGTTCTTCACAGTGTATCCATTTACAGATTTATCCACTTAAACATTTGCCACGGCCAGTGGCGGAGCTAGCGATTTGTCGAAGCCAGGGCACACCACAAGCGAAATATTTTATGTAGTCTACGGAGAACGAAAATTTTCAAATATTTCGACCGTTTAATACATGTTATCTAAAAATAAGCACCATTGAACTCATGTTTTATGGAACATAGTCTTTGTACTGTACATAAACTGAATGCCACATCAGTACTAGATTTTTTTGTGAGGGGCTCTAACACTAGCTCCTAAAATCCAATGATCTGCTGTCAACTACGAACAAGAGCTGCCATGGGTAGTGGCCCAGCGTGGAGTCGTGTAGTGAATAAGATCAATAGTGGGTTGCAGCGCTACTGCTACCGAGGCCTAGCGAGGTGCCCATATGGCCCTGTATTTCTTATTTCTTTTAGCTGAAAAAAATTGCCAGTACAGAAGCATTAGGACCATGGCGCCTCCCAGTCAGATACTCCGACTAACATTTACTTTGCAGTGTGCTTAGAATGTTGCAGAGACTATGCTATACTACCCTGATATACATTCATACTTTATTAGTTGAAAGTTTTAGTTACCGTTGTCCATGGCTCTTGCTGTTCCTCAGAATTGTGGTTAAATACTATTTCTCGGATCTGTGGTTAATTATTATTGTCAAATGCCTCATGCTATTCCTCAGTATTGTTGCATGTTGCAGTATATTGGCTGACACTGCATTCACATTCGGATAGGATGCTGGGAACTTGGGTCTAGATTTATTTTTTCTGAGCAAGTTGCCTGCTATTTGTATCATTGTTAATATCTCTGGCTTCCTGGAAGAGGAACCCATGTTTTAGTTTGCACCTTTGCTAATTTGCAACAGTGATTTTAAATTTGGCATCATTCTGATTTTTTTTTTCAAGTTACAAGGTTTTGTATTGCATGATACTGAAGAAAGAAAATCTGACTGATATCATATTCAAGATCAGTTATATGCTGATTAGACATGGGTCTTTTGTGTATTAAGATCTCCTCTATGTGATTTCCTCGGGCTTCAGGAAGCTATGGTTGGCTCAAAACGTGACCCCGCCTCCTCGCTGTTGCTCCTGTGCGTAGCGTGCACATGCATGATGTGAGGCTGTGACCAGTGAGCATGATGTGAGGCTGTGCCTAGCGCTACTGCTACTGTAGGAAATCCATACGAATTCACTTGTATTTTTTAGTCAATTTTGCAAAAAGGAAGACCAAATTTCTGGTTAAAATGTATAACCAACATTGTACTGGTTCATATCAGAGTGACAAATAAAGACCTAACAAACAATCGATCTTGTCGCTGCTATTTTGCAAAAAGGAAGAGCAACTTTCTGGTAAAAATGTGTAACCAACACTGTACTAGTTCATACCTGAATGGTTGGTTCCAAATTTGTGATGCTGCTCAAATCAAAGGTTCATTCTATGGGCTGGTATGACAAAACTATGAGCCAGATCAACCTAGTGGCGAGCTCAGCATGGTAGTTACGATTCTGTAATATCGAGTTTGCATTTTTGTTACCTCATGTTCTCTTTATTTATTTGGAGGTCAGTAAATATTTTGTTCCATGATAATCAGCCACCCAATATATGCTAGATCAGTAGCATTCTCTAAATATATTGCTCTCTTGACTAGTAATAAGTTTTCCCCTTTATCTGTTCATATCATTTTGCTTTGGTGCAGTCTGATCAACACATTACTTTGGTGTAGTGTTTACTAACAGTATGTCTTTCCTTTTTGCAGGACATGGATCGCGCTTGAGGCGAGCAGATTCGTCGCGGGAGGGGGTTTGCTGAGGAGGGTCATCGCAGGCCGGGATCGTCTGCGATCATCTTCATCGGCACACGGCCACGCTTAGAGGGTAAAAACCTCCCCCTCGGTCGATCTTTAGATTTTCTTGTGTAGATTACCAAACTAGTCGCGTTACCCTAGGCGTCTTCCGTTTGGAAGAGTTGTAGTTATAAAAATAGAACTCTTTGTATATATTTATATACAAAGATCTATATTTTTATAACCGCGACTGTTTCGAATTGTCCACGTTTTTGGACAGCTCGTGGATGTGTAGCTGTGTTTGTTTTCCATGTTCTACTCCTATCCGAGACAGATTTCGGTGGCGCCTCTCTGTTGTTCTCCGAGTACACATTCTCTCGACCCCCGTGGTCGAGACGTGTATTAGGAGAACAGCGGGGAGGTGCTGCCAAAATTTGTCTCGGATAGGAGTAGACATGGAAAACAAACACAAGCTACACATCCACGGGTGGGATTAGGACCTATCTTTACCTAGTAGACATGTAGGATTGCATTCAAAGCGTAAAACTTGCAGTATGTTGTAGATAATTTAAACAAACTTGTTAAATTTTAAACACATGTTAATATGTCTGAGCATTCATCAGCGTGGAAATGGAGGAACGCGAGTGGATGTACAGTGGCCGACCGAGTGTGAAGGATATGACAATGGATTGGGTTACAAAGACCAACCAGTTCTTGGATTTTGCATTTGCTAGAGTTGACGATTCGTCTGATGTATGGTGCCCCTGTAGTCGTTGTCGTAACATGATAGAGAAACCGAGGATAGTCATTTCTGATCACCTTGGGAAGTACGGGTTTATGCCAAACTATTACCGTTGGGTGTACCATGGCGAGTCTGCCGATCCCGTACGCCGTAGAAAGAAGAAGAAGAAGGTGGCACCTAGCACTGAGGATGCATCGACCAATTTTGATACCGGTTTTGACAGGATGTTAGATGATTTCACTACTGCACATGCACCTGAAAATCCAACCGGTGAGGGAGATGCCCCCGAGTATGCGGAGGAGAGCACGAAAGAGTTCTATGACACATTGTTTGAGACACAAAAACCATTGCACGAGCATACACGAGTTTCTCAACTTGATGCCATCGGCCGGCTTATGGCGGTCAAAAGCCAGCACAATGTAAGCATAGCCGCCTTTGATGCATTTCTGACCGTTATTGCCACCCTCTTGCCGGCGGAACACCTTCTTCCAAAGAACATGTACGAGTCGAAAAAAATCCTCGGTTCCCTTAAGATGCCGTATGAAAAGATAGATTGTTGTCCGAAGAGTTGCATGTTGTTCAGGAAAGAGCATGAGAAGACAAAGTACTGTGTCAAATGCGGGGCCTCTAGGTTTCTGGAGGTGGACTCCGGTAATGGTCAGAAGACGCAGCTAACGGTCGCCAAAAAGATCCTTCGATATCTTCCATTCATACCGCGGATCCAAAGGCTTTTTATGACCGAGGAATCTGCGAAACAGATGAGATGGCCGTCAGACGGGAAGAGGTACCGTCCTCATAAGATGATACATCCGTCTGATGGTGAATCATGGAAGGACTTCGTTGGCAAACATAAGAAGAAAGCGGGTGACCCCAGGAGTGTAGCCATTGCGTTATCAACCGATGGTTTCAACCCATATGGTATGACGTCTGCCTCATACAGCTGTCGGCCGATGTTTGTTATCCCGATGAACCTCCCCCCCGGCGTGTGCATGCAACGGCTGAACATGTTCCTGTCGCTGATAATTCCAGGGCCTGATGATCTCCTCATTGCTTGGAACACCGGGGTACGGACATACGACGCCGCAGAAAAGAAGCACTTTGATATGTATGTTTGGTACTTCACTTCCCTGCATGACCTTCCGGCTCGCGCGATATTCTGCGGCTGGTGCACTCATGGGAAGTGGCCTTGTCCGGTGTGCTACCAGGCTGTGACTTTCCTTTGGCTCAAAAAGGGTGGAAAATACTCATGCTTTGACCAACATCGTCAGTTCCTTCGTCTTGGTCACAAATACCGGCGAAATAAAAATAAGTGGACGAAAGATGTAGTTGTCGATGCTCCACGACCAACTTTGATGACCGGTGTAGACGTGAAGGCTCAGCTAGAAAGTCTGGAGCTCAATGCCGAGGGGACTGGCTTTCTGGGATATGGAGAGTGGCACCAGTGGACTCACATCTCATGCCTGTGGAAGCTCCCTTACATGCAGGATCTTCTTCTTCCACATAACATTGATGTCATGCACACGGAAAAAAATATCGCCGAGGCCCTTTGGGCAACACTTATGGATCTTGAGAAGACGAAGGATAACGTTAAGGCAAGAGTCGATCAAGAGGAGCTATGTGACAGGAAACATTTAAACATGAAGCCTCCCACCAAAACCAAAAAAACGTGGACGAAGCCACCGGCCCCTTTCTGCCTGACTAGGGCCCAAAGGAAAGAAGTTCTCCAGTGGATCTTGGACTGTCTCTTCTTCCCTGATGGGTACGCAGCTAATATAATGAGGGGAGTGAATCTTGCAGGGCTTCGGATAACAGGGCTCAAGAGTCATGACTACCACGTATGGATTGAGCGGATCATGCCTGTCATGATTCGAGGATACGTTGATGAGGAAATTTGGCTAGTGCTAGCCAAGTTGAGTTTTTTCTTTCGCCAGCTTTGTGCCAAGGAATTAGACCGAGCTGTGGTTGCTAAGTTGGAGGAACAGGTTGCCGGCTTACTGGTGGACCTAGAGGCGATCTTTCCCCCCGGCTTCTTTAATCCGATGCAACACTTGCTCTTGCATCTCGCTGAAGAGGCACGATTGGGTGGCCCTGTGCAGTACCGCTGGATGTTTTCAACCGAGAGAGAGCAGAAGAAACTTAGAGAGAAAAGCACGAACAAATGTCGCATCGAAGCATCCATATGTGAGGCAACCCTCAACGAGGAGGTGGCAAACTTTACGACAAAGTACTATCATGAAAGTCTTCCCACTCGTCATAATCCAGTTTCTCGGTACAATAATGACCCCAACTCCGCGGATGCACCCGAGCTTAGCATACTTGCAGGGCTTGGTGGCAGATCAAGTGGCGCGAAGCAAGAGCAAGTAGACTCACATGAACAATGGACGGCTATTCTCTCGTGTGTCCTGAAGAACACGGCGGAAGTAAAGCCCTACATTGAGTAAGTGCTCAACACCTTCTTTTCACAAGCTTTCATTCCCATAGTTTGTGTCTAACTCCGATTTTTGTCATTCCGCACCTAGGTTATTTGAGAAAGAAACCTGGAAACATCATTCCCGAGAACCTACCTACGACGAGAAGACTACTATTTTTAAGAAGGGTGGCAAAGGAGGCGGCGGTTTCATTAGTTGGTTCGCCACAAAAGTAACTATCTTACATGGTTTCTAGTGAGACATATTTTACGCCGATCTTAGCTTTAAGTAACACTCCTATTGACCTTGTAGGATTTAACCGACAAGGAAATGAGTCCCGAGTTGCGGCAACTTGCCCGCGGGTTCACCTACTCCCTCAAGACATTCACATCTTACGATGTGAATGGGTATCGCTTCCATACCCGTTCTTACGATGAGAAACGGCCGAACCGGAAGACAAATAATTTCGGAGTCTTCACGAATGCCGGTGGTGATTACTTCGGCATCGTCGAGGGAATTTATGAGCTCGATTTCCATTTCGGCAAGAAGAACCCGGTTGTATTCAAATGCCATTGGTTCGATCCAACTAGAGTGAGACGAAATCCTGAAATTAGATTGATCGAAATTAAACGAGCATCTGTCTATGGGGGAGATGATGTCTACATCATTGCACAACATGCCACCCAAGTATTCTATCTCCCCTACCCATGCAAAACTATGAAATGTCTCCAGGGGTGGGATGTGGTGATCACGGTGCCACCGCGTAATAGACCACCTCCTCCAAACGATGAAGATTACCACCAGCGCATAAACCCCATCACCTATGAGGGAGAGTTCTATCAAGAGGACGACGATGGGCTCACCGGCCGGTTCAGCATCGACTTGCCCACAATTGACGAAATGGTAGAAGACGACGGTGATGATGGCATGGGCGCCGAGAGTGAGCAAGACGACGATCCAGTTGTTCTTAACTCTAAGGACGTGGAACTACTTGAACGTCTCCACATACCCGATGTTGAGGAGCCGAGCGGTCCACCATCGAACTACATGGAAGAGTGGTGGTACACCCGTGATAGCGACGACGATGATGATCCCGGTCCAAGTTATGATCCCAAGGATGTAGACAATGGGTTCTGAACCATTTGTGTTCCAACTATGTAACCGTCAATGTATAATTAGCATTTAGTTTTCACTATTTGTGTGTCACTTCGAAACTTATAGCTTGTAATATTTTTCTATTCCGAACTTCTTATTGCTATTACATTACTTGCGCTTAAAATCCTGACGTTTGTCATGGTTCTTAGAGTCTCCAAGCACTTACGATTTTGTGCTCAAAATCTCCTCCCATATGAGCTTGAAGAATCTGGTCTTGTTCACATCCATGTGCTCCCAGTAGTAGTGCTCTTTCCACTCCCTACGCTGTTATTTTGGTCACCAAAATATCGGTGCAGGGAGTGGCAAGAGCACTACTTCTGGGAGCACATGGCCGTGAACAAGATCAGGTTCTTCAAGCTCATGGGAGGAGATTTTCAGCAGAAAATCGTGCATATGACAAATGTCAGGATTTTAAGCAGCCCGTGGTTACGATGAGCGCTTCTGCTAGTTTATATTTAGACATTTAAGTACATAAAAGGTGAAATTGTGACACTTTACTATTTTAATTGCGCTTTAATTTATTTTTGCATGTACATAATATGCTTTGTATGAATTACTCTTTGTTTATTTAACTTTTTAACATTTGTTATCACCTGTACTAATCGGGTTCCCTCTTGTGTCATAACAGGTGAAACATGGCAGGTTCCAAGGCCCCCAAGGGGGTAAAGCGCACCGCCCCCAAGAAGGCCCATGTGACGGGCTTGTACGCCAGATCTAAGGATGGCGCGTGCACACTGATAGGGCGACGACGGGTTGCGACGCCCGGCGGGGGCACGGAGGAGACCTCTAGCTCACGGAGAGCCCCGGCCCGTCGCCCAGGGGGGCGTGGTTCGCACCGGGCTGCTCGCTCACAGAGCCCCTTGCCCGAGGTTACTTCTTCTGACGAGGAGGAGGAGCAGGAGGATGAGGAGCAGGAGGAGGAGGAGGAGCACGAGTAGGAGGGGTCAGACGCCGAGGACGGGTCTGACCGGGACGAGGAGGAGGAGCAGCAGCCCTCGGACCCGGAGTCCGAGGAGGACGAGGACTTGTTCGCACACCCGCTCCCCCAGCTAGGGAAAGTGTGGCCCGCGGACAAGAAACCTTTTCTGCGCGGGCCCACGCGGCTACCTGAGCCGCCATACCCCCACCGGCACCACTTGGTCAGACCGGACGGCGACACGTAAGTGATTGTTAATCATCGTTGCTACATTTTTGCTATATTAATTTTTCATCAAAACATAACTAACTAGCTTGTTTTTTTTTGTGCACGTGCAGGTCCTTGGCGTATGTGGGGCCCAGGCCACCACGGCCCATGAGCGGCATCCTTGGGCTTCTTTGCAAGAAGCATTTCCCAGGCTTGGTCACCCTGGATGGCAAGGAGGAGCCAGCTGCTTCCTGGAAGCACTACGAGCAGGTGCCCGATGTGGCGGACAAGTGGGGCCGGGTGTACGACCACTTAGGCACCCGGGTGATTACAGATTTCTGGGTTAGTATATTTTCCAATGCTAAATGGTTTTAGGGCAATATCTTTCGTGAAATATATATATATCGTGCTAATGTATTCAATTTCTGCAATGGTTGTAGGACTACTTCACCTGCGTCGAGGGGGAAGAGGGTAGGGCCACGGCTGTGCTGATCAAGATGGCCAAGAAGCTTATCCGTGACATGCACTACGAGGCGCGTGTGCTGTGCGTGGTTAAGTTCTACGCCAAATACTTGAACACCACGTTGTCCAAGAAGGACGCCCGACAGATTCACATGTCGGAGGTCCAATACTTGAAGGTAAGGACATAGTCTTTAAAGTTATTCGTATATGGCCGCCGGGTGGTCTCACGTGGCTCTAATTTTTTCAAACAGGTGGTGCCTCAGTGGCTGGCCAACAAGCTGCCTTGCTATAAGGTGATGGTCGCGAAGTGGGTGAGCGACGGGTACAAGGCGGAACACGCCGCGTGCCGGGCCCGACGTCTTCTGCTAGGCGAGGGACACCGTCAGGGCGGCCTCACCCTCACCGGCATCGTCCAGAGAGAGGTAAATAACCGTTTCAATGCAATGTTCTTTGTAACTTTATAGGTTTTTGCTAATATAATTCTGCTTTCAATTGTAGGCCGAGAAGGGCAATGAGATCACTCGCATGCAGGCCTTCCGTAGGACCCGGACCCCCAAGGTGCTGAAACCTGATGTACCGGCTGATCAGCAGTGGATCAACTCGCAAACCGGCAAGAAGTGGGACAAGTACGTCGAGAAGATGAAGGAGAAGCACGGCCCTGACTGTGACCCCTTCACAGCCCCCTATGATCCACAGGTTGCTATGGTTGCGGGAGAGGGTCGAAGGAACGGCAGATTTGCCTTCGCCAATGGCGCCTTCGATACCACAGGTACACCCACACTCTCCCAGATCCGTGCGAGGTCGGTCAGCTCATCGCCCTCTATCGAGCGCCGCCCACGGCCAGGACTAGATGCCATCGCCGCTATGCAGGTACAATCATTCTTCAGCACCCGTATATCTTGTTTCCGTTGCGCAATTGTTGACATTAAACATCCCGTAGGATGAAGTTGATGAAAACAAGCGGATCGCGATGGAGTCCCAAGAGAAGGTCCAAAGAATGGAGGCGCAGATGAGTAGCCAGCATGCATGGATGCAGGCAATTATGCAGGTATTATTTTCACCCCTTTTAGTTCCATTCATCATTATATGCGTGTAAACTCACCGGTCTATCTCTTTTCATCTTTGCAAGTGGTCAGTGCTCTTCCACGGGATCCATCAGCTCCTCCTCTACCTCCTCTACCGCCGTTCAACCTCAACTTGGTAAGTTGGCTTGCAGCTTGTTAACTGATTCATTTTTCCAGCTTAGTCGACTAATATGGATCTTTATAGGGAAATGCTTCATCATCGGGAACCCAGAACGACATGGAGCAGGACGGATCTCGAGCTGACGGTGACGAGTCGGCTCCGTAGACCTCCGTGCATAGTTGACTTAGGATCCCGTCGTTCTTGTGGCAACAAACATGAACTTGTCGACTTTTGAACTTGTATGATGCTTCTAGGACGATCTTGTGAACTTTTGAACTTGTATGATGCTTCTAGGATGATCTTGTGAACTTTTGAACATTTGTGACATGTATATGTGTTCTTGTGGAGTTAACTATGAATTATATCATGCATTTGTTGCTATTTTGTTGAAAGTTGTGTGTTTTGAGTGTTCTGGTACTGAAAATTGTGAAACAAATATAATTTGTGATTTAATTGCAGGGAATTAAGCAAATGCAGCCAGCTGCTGGTAAAACTGCAACGTCTTTGCCGAGTGTAACACTCGGCAAAGACCCATATGGTCACTATGACGAGTGTTACACTCGGCAAAGAGGTTGCCCAGACGACCAAATGGCACCTGGGAGCAAGTCTTTGCCGAGTGGCCAACAAAACACTCGGCAAAGTTTGCTCTCAGGTGCCATTTGGTCGCCTGGGCAACCTCTTTGCCGAGTGCGACACTCGGTAAACTGGGGCTCGGCGTACACGGGAGGGGACTATGCCGAGTGTCACGGCACTCGGCATAGTCCCCACTCGGTGGTGCGAGTACGCTCGGCGAAGCGACACTCGGCAAAGCAATACACTCGGCGTATAGTTTCGAGACTTTGCCGAGTGTCCGCGACACTCGGCGTACAGGCCACTCGGCTGTGCTCGATGTGCTCGGCGAAATGGCACTCGGCAAAGAGGTCACTCGGCGAACAGGGTCTGCCTCTTTGCCGAGTGTCGTGACACTCGGCGTACAGGCCACGTGGCGCTACCATGGACGCCTGGGCCCAGGAACTTTGCCGAGTGTTACACTCGGCAAAGTGTCGAGCACCGTTCCGTTGTAGACTAAGGAACGGAACCTGTTCCAGGCAACTTTGCCGAGTGTGCCCAGAATATACTCGGCAAAGAGATTGCCGAGCGGCCCGCGGTTTGACACTCGGCAAAGTTCCGATTGCCGAGATGAACGACGCCGAGTGACGTGTGCCGAGTGTGGCACTCGGCAAAGTGTTCGCCGAGTATTTTTTGGCCTTAGCCGAGTATTTATGATACACGGCAAAGTCTCGAATTCCAGTAGTGATTGCATGCATTAACCAATTCCAGATTATCTCATTCTACAATTACCGGGGAAATACCCATATCATCGATGTTTTGAAGACCATGACTTAGTGCAATTGCTTCGGTTGTAGCTGCATCAAAAAGATTTATTTTCGGCCACCCACCATTTGCAATAGCTTCACCGTAGCTATTTCTAATGACAGCCGCCGCCGCACCATGGCCATTTCGAAAATAAGCTGCATCGTGCACCATTTTATATCTTTTGGCGGTAAAGCTTTTGATGCTGAGTAGTAGTTTGATGTTTTTTTTCTTTGAACAAGAGTTGGGCCTAGGCCCATTTGCTGCATTATCAGAATCCGTGGCAGGCCCTAGGGTCAATCACTTGCCCTATAGACCTATAATTCGAAGAGAGGGCCTCGAGAATTACATAGAACACCCTAGAACTAAATGTTAAAACGCAATCCGGTCCTAGGGTCGATCCTCCGCCACCCACCGCCGGCGACCTCGAGGCGCGAACGCCGAGGTAGAAGAGGGGAATGCCCAGTGTCTCTCTTGGACGAAGTCCTCTGGCGAGCAACCAGTGACGTCGTCATCCGCACGTTGACCGGGGACAAACCACTTGGCCTCTACACGTCGCCGAGCTCCGACGTCCTTGGTAGAAGACCTCCACAGAGGAGGAGTAGATAGGGCCGCCATTTCGGCCAAGGATGGCTGAGATCTTCATGAACTCAGCTTGATGTGAACGGAGATGCAGCAGAAGCTGCCTTCCTGCAAAAGAAAACGAACACCTGCGGCTTCTCTTCCCCCCCCCCCCTCGCCTCCTCGGCCGGCTGGAAGAAGATGCACCACCCTGCTCGCATCTTATGCGGAGAAGCAAAACCTGGCTTCTAGAACCAGAGGTCAGTCCTCGAGCTTATGCGGGAGAGAGGTTGCGCCGTGCTCCTTCTGCAGCTTCTCCGCCCACCGGAGCTTCGCTGAAGAGGGAACCGCGGCCAGAGGCTCGCTGGAGTGGCTCGGGAACCACACCAAGCGCCACCTCGACGACATCTCGTCAACGCCTAAAAGCAGTACTACTAGGAAGAAAGAAACTAACCTAAAGCTACTTTGTACAGCCCGCGCGCAGCATCCTACTCGCCTCCGACCGGCATCGCCGTTGGGGAGCGGGCGGGACCTCGTCGGGATCTCACTTCCGACCCTCAAGGACTGTAGAGGGGGGGAGAGACCAGGGAAAGGGGGTGAATGAGCGTTTTCGAGTAGAAGTTTGATGTTAGGGCCTGGATGGAGAAAGCTGATCTAGCCGCAGGAGCAACAATTTCCCCTTTCACCGCCTCTCTCCTCTGCCACCATATGTACCAAGCTGCAACAATGATAGTTTCCTGCAAATATAGCTGTCCTAGAACCAGTGATTTTCTATCATAATTTCTGAGCAATTTTTCAAATACAACCGACCCCGATCTGTCTAACATGGCTGCTTGTTTTATAACATCTTTGAGGACCAAAGTTGTCAAGACTTCCATTGCTCTCGAACAAGTAGACATAAGATGGTGTATATCTTCCAGTCCATCCTTGCAAATCGGACATTGTGGTGAAACCTTTATGTGTCTACCGGCAAGAACACCCACTCCTGGAACATGACCATGCAAAGCCTTCCATCCGAAGATTTTGATTTTAGATGGAACCCTAAGCTTCCAAAGAATATCCCACACCGGGTTTTGAAAAGATGTACCTTGGCCATTTGAGTGATGGAGAGAACATTGATGCAGTCGCTGTGAATTCAATGGAGCAGCCTTTGATTCAAGTTTCTCTGAATCTGCCTCTGAAGGAAGAGGCTATCGATGTAGTACCCTTGAATGTTGTTCATATGAATGTGGCAAGTGATGAAGTGTGTACCACTGGATCTCCTCCTCAAAGGAAGACTATGACATGGTCACCTCCTTTGTCATTGTTCGTTCGGAATAGGGTTGTTGAACTTGTGAAGGAGGGTGCCAAGGTAATTAGAGGAATGAAGGAGGAGTACATTACCATGGATACCAACAAATGTTCTTGACTTCACAGGTCTGAAGGTGAGCAACACTCAGATTTACAACCATCTGATAAAGTGGAGAGTCGGGTGGGTTAGGGTTACCAAGCTTAAGAAGACTAGAGTAGCATTGTGGCATGAACATAGTTGTACCACCATGATGGATGAAGTGGCATCGATTCCACACCTCCAGGTAAGATTAGTTGTCCTGGTACATACTATGTTCTCTTCTTCTTGCTCTTTCATCACTCATATCACTAACACTCAGATGGATCAGAGATGACGCTGGCGACTACCAAGGCGGCTGGAGCGACTGAGCCGCCGCTAGGATCACCGGCCACACCGTTGAGGGAGGCATCCGTGCGGTTTTGCCAGGTTATCTAGGTCGCTTTTGGGTGCTATCGCAGATCGATGGGGAGGAAGCGGAGGTTTCAAAAGAGGGCTCGCCAGGGCAGGCTTCAGTCGGGGAATATTGTGCGACCCCGGCCACTTCGCCTCGGCGTGATCTAGGAAGATCGTCGGACTTGAAGGCAGAGAAAAGGGCGAGGAAAATCTTGGCTCAGCGATCGGCGGCGCGCAAGTTGCAGGTATGGTCGATTTCACCTCTCTCCACTTGTGTGCAGGATGCTGGAGGTGCGAAAAGGATCAAGCTTCCGGTCATGTCTCCGTCCACGTTCATCGAGGAGGGGGACGGTGTTCAGGGGTGGACGGTGGTCCATCGCCGACGTTGTGTCACATCCCAATTTTGGAATGCCTGTTAACACAGTTGTTTTGCTAATTGCTTTACTAATAAACCTTGGTTGTGTTTGTTTGTGTTTGTTTAAGTGCAACTAAACAAACTTAAAAAGGATAGCAAAGAAGTAAACTAAAAATATTCAACATATTGTTCCAATAATAAAAATATTCAACATATTGTTCCAATGAGTTTGGCAATATTTTCTAAAGTGAATATTGATCAAAGAGTTTTCCAAAAACATCTTATGAGTCCCATACATGTTGAATATAATTCCAAGACCTAAATTAATGAAGAGGAAACACTTAATAAAATTTCCATAAAGAAATATCAGAAAAAGGAGGCATTCTTAAATGCTTCACCAAAATATTATCAAATGTTTTTCCAACCTTGCAAGATTAAAAACAAAGGTATTAGAGAGCATTGACTTGCTATCTCTAGTCATATAAATATTTTGGCAAAGGATTGATAAAGAAAAGCCTAGTGCTTTATTAAATAGAAATTCCAATATTTCTAGAAACAGAAAACTAAAACAAGTTACTATTGGAAACTTTCCTCAAATGATTTGAAATTCATACCATTGCTTCCTTATATCAAATAAGGAACACACACAAGAGGAGACCAAAAATTGAATCCATTAAAGCCCTGAAAACATGAATTTTCTCCACAGCAACATTTGGGATTTTGAACAAGTTTGTTCTACAAACTTTTCCCAAATGCCATGAAATAAATACCACATGCTCTATATCATAAATGAGGATGAAAACCAAAAGGGCACAAGTTTTTGAATAATTTAAATTGCCAAAAACCCCTGTTTTCTTGACAGCACCTTTTTGAAATTTGAACAAGTTTGTTCTATGAAGTAACTCTAAATGACTTGAATTTTCTACCACATAAGTAACACATCAAATAAGGATTGTGTGCCAAAAATTATCATTTTTGGAAGCTCCTAAGTAGATTAATAAATTCAATGTCCATTTATGTCAGAATTCAAATTTGAACAACTTTGAATTATGAAGTTTATCTAATTGAGCCAATTTTCATATATGTTGTGCATCTCAACTAATTAGAATTTTGGGCAAAAGGAAATTAAATTTTAACTTTGTTTGCCTAGGGAAAACATCCATTTTCAGAGAGTACATGGACCTACTTGTAATTCTCCAGGGACCAAAATGTAATCCGAGTCACACTTGTCCTTCTTCTTCCTGTAGATGACGCCATGGGAGCCCATGCTCCATTGCCTTCGAGTAGAAGACTCCTAGATAGATAAAACCCCCCCCATGTGGACTCTTACCTGCCCCCTCTCTCTCCCCACTCGAGCTCCTCTCTCTTCTGTACAAAAAAATCCCAACCCGAAACCCTAGCTCGAGCTCCACGTCGAATTGGCCACTGCGGAGCTCGCCGCCGGCAGCCGTGTGCGCCATCAGCTCCGCCTCGACGTGATGACCCTCCCTGCACAAGGAATCGAGCCGGAATGACTCGTGAAGCCCGCGCCGTCCACGTTTCTTCCTCGAGTCCGGCGGGCTCCGGCGAGCTATCGCCGCCGCCTCGAGCTTCCTCCGTCCTCGTCGAGCGTCCACGCACGTGTGGGGTGAGCAGGCGCTCCTCGCCGTCGTTTTTCCCCCTGCCTAACCCCCTAGAACGACCCCGCGTCGTGGCCGTTGTCCGGCCGCCGCCGCACGCCGTCGCCGCTGCTCTCAGACCCTCTCCCGGGAAACGAGACAGACCCCACCTGGTTCCCCTCGTCGTAAGCATCGTGTAGGTACCTTTTATTCGCGAATAGGTGGACGGATGCGACGGATTCGAGCTCGCCGGAGACGCTCCCGCCGGCGAGTGACGCAACGCTGACGCAGCTGCCTTGACCCGCGCGCATTTGAGTCAAACTGGCCAGTGGGGCCCGGCTGTGCCCGCGTGGATGCCACTGTGGCGCTCTGGCCCGCGAGTCAGCGACTCGGGCTGGATCCGCGCGCGGTGAGGAAGATCCAGGACGGCCCAGCAGTTGGATCTGGCCCAACAACACTTTATTTTCCATTTATTTTTCACAGATTGTTGCATGGTTACTTTTGGCTCAAAAAGGCAACTTAAAATATGAATTTGACCAAACTAAAATTTACAGTGGTACCTCAACTAATTCTAAACCATCTCCAAGTTGTAGATCTACATTTGGATGGATACATTTGAAATGAAAAATGTTTTGGTAACAGCTACCAGAAACACCAAAATGAGCACCATTTTTATTTTACAACTCTAAATGAAGTGAGGCCAATTGCATTGGAAAGCCCTTGAAATTTCCTAACTGAAGAAGTTAACCTTGCTTCCAAATTCATTGTATTTTTGAAATGGCATGCAATTTGGTAAAACACCAGTGAGCACTTTGGTGATTTTTATAAATTAATTAAAGATGAATTTTGATGCAAAACAAATTGGATGGTCTTGTATATGTTTAGGACTATCTAAAACTAGAAGGGTTTAATTTTTAGAGCATCCTATAAAATTTGGTGGACAGATCCTTGTTTTGCTTATTTCTGCCATTTTGGCATTTTTAGATAATTAAATTGTGTGAGTTATTTTTGTGTTTCCATATTGTTTTCTAGCATGTACAAGTTGTGTGAACTTGTTTTCTAAGTGTTACTTAGCTATTTTAGCATGTTAGATTGTGTGGACTTGAGTGGAGAAGGAATATGATATTTGTTAGTAGCATATGTTTATCTCTAGTTAATATTTTGCATAGGGATTTTGGGTGATGAAGTGGTGTGCAAATACTTGGATTTGTTGATTGTATCCAGTACCATATTGGTACTGATTTTGTGTTGTTATCACCTCTGCTATGTTGCATTTGAGTTGGTAGAAAAGCATGAGTAGCTTAATCATTACTATGAGGATGTTTGGAAAAATTCCCTCATGTGGGGAATTTTTGGTATTAATATTTGTGGTTTTGTGACCACATATTTTTGGGTTGTATCCATAGGTCCAGTAGCATTTTGATAAGTTTGTTATGAGTACTTGACCCCTAAAGTTTTCACTTGTGTGAAAACAATAACATGAGTAGCAGTGCCTTGCTTATTTAAGCACCCTATTATTTTCTGCTAGTATTGTTATTGCACTAGAAGCTTGTTTAGTCTTTTGTTAAATTTTTAGCAAGTGGACCAGAGGCATTGTGACCTCTTAATGCTTTGATATGCTAGTGGAACACCCACTGGTTTCATTGCATTTTTGGTGGAAACATTATTTCCCCCACACTAGATGTGTTTCTTTTATATATGTTTTGAGTAGATCTTTAAATGCTTTTTAGGCTTATTGCTAGATTAATTCTCATGAAACTAGTACCATTTAGGTACTGTTATTTTGGTTATAGAACCTCTAAATACTTGGTGCTTGTTTTTGAAATAGGTTTAAAATAGAAATGCTTAAGGACTAGATTTCACACTAGGATATTCATGTATGCTTTTTGTCTTGTTTTCCCTTAGGGAAAAATATGAATCTTTGGTGTGGAAACCAGAGGATGGAATGTCCTTGTGGCATTATTATCTTAGGGTTTTCACCTCTGATAGGTTTCCTCTTAAGTAGCATAAAAGCATGAGTAACACTTGGATGACTAGGAATTAATCTACTCACATGTGTAGCATTTTAAGCATAGTTTTTCCTTGTTTCCTAGCTATGCTTTTTATGTTATTTTGTGGAATCCAGTAGCATTTATGGTACTAGTTAGAGGAGTATTTTTCCTCTGCTAGCTTGCACACTTGTGCATAAAATTAACTAGTGTAGCCTAAACTAGTCTAGTATTTTTCCTAAATTTTCTACTAGTATGAGTAGGAGTTTTTGGATGCTTGTTTGTTTGTTTTGAGCACTTTTATAAAAGTGACCAGAGGCTTATTAACCTCTTGGTGAGCATATTTGCTAGTGGAACACCCACTGGTATGTTTGCTTCATGGTGGAATAATAGGTTTGACTTGTTGTCATGAGCTTATTTTACCACTTGGGTAATTTAGCAAATTATGTGTGCTTGCCATAGAGATTGTAGTGGGAATTTTTAGACATCAAAATGTGTTTTATGTGACACCCTACTGTCTAGTAACATGTGCTTTACCCCACTGGTCCATTATGTTCTTAACTAAAAATCATTGAAGTGGCCACACATAAACACTAGGAAAAAAGCAGACTTTTCAACTATAGTTTTTATGCCAATTTTTCTTAAGGGAAAAATTGAGAACTTGGGTGGTACTTCTTGATTGCTTGCTGTATGTATTACTTGTAGCCTTGCTTGCCTTGTTTGGTTCTGAATGTGTGTCCTTTATTCTTTTTACGACGTTAGAAAAACGAAGAGGAAGGAAGTGTCGGGAAGCTGTGTTTCAAGTTCCAGTCGCTCCAACAACCAGGGACACAAAGAGATACCAGGCAAGCATCCTGATTGCTTGCTGATACAATACTTACCATTAAATATCATGCATGTTTTACCTCTGAAGTTTTACAAAAACTTGATTATCAAAACTATTTTTGATGTGGAAATTACTACTATACTATTATATAGGTTACTATCATGCCAGTAGTTAAACTTGGTAATACCAAGCCCATAAGCCACCCTATGGTATTTATTACCATCAAATATACTAGTCCCTAAGTGGACACCCTAAAATTGTGATTCTACAAAACAAAGGCTTTACGGAAAAACCCGGAGAAAAGGCGGATCCTTGTTCTCCGGAGGAATGTGGAAGTGGTCATTTTTGAGAAAGTGGTGTTTTCAAAAATGACACATAACCTAGTCTTCGCCGGACAACCTTTACCGTACTGCCACCCTACCCTAACATGGGCACGGGGCTTAACTTGAAGTTTGTTCTTATTAGTGTGTGCTATCTCACTTGCTATAAGGGGCGTCGTACCCTCGAACCGAATGTCGTCAAAACTCCCAATGTTGAGGCATATAAAGTGTGGGATTAATTTTCCCTCCGGATGCATTCATTGAGGCTCCTGGCTAGGCAGGGTGGGACTTGATGCCGGGGAGAACAACCTCAATCGAGAGATAGGCTTATACTAGCTTGAACATAGTGGATGGTTATGATCAGATACCTGATGTTTACATACTGTTGTTACAGTCCGTGGTTGTTTCACGGGAGGTGTACTGGATCTGGTGGATGTGTACACCTCTGCAGAGTATAACTTTTTCGAAGAAGCCGCGTCCTCGGATATGGACAGTTGAATGGCCATGTAGCTAGCATTGTGTCAATGTTTTCAAAAAGGAGTTTTGAAAGGGAAATTTTGGAAAGGAAGTGTTGAACTTGTGAAGTTCGGAAAGGAATGGAAACTTATACCGTGGAGGTATCAGTGATGATGAAAAGCCAGATGATGTTATACAAAACCAAATGTTTTGCAAACAAAACCTTTTCTACTCTAAGCAAGAATTCTGGAAACTGATTCCAAGGAGTTTTGCCAGGAGAAAATATTCTTTCACAAAGTTTTACAAAACCTCTTGTACTTGTGACATCGACAAGAGAAATAAAACTATATTATTTTATTCTGAAGTATCTTCTTCAACGAAGATACAGATTAACCTGACTGCAACTATGGTGTCATCATATATGAACACCATTGATAGTGAACCCTATTTATAGCCTACCTAATCCACCATATAAGCATATTTGCATGTTGGTAAGTGATATGATGGATGTCTTGCTGAGTACATTCAAATGTACTCATTATGGTTTCGCCCCTGGTATCTACTTATCAGATTTTGAGAAGGAACCTCCGAAGGAGATATATGAAGAGAAGTACGGAGTTGACGGCTTTGCGAACTAGGATCGTCTCCGGGTCAGCAGCCTGTAGGTTAAGGCGTGACTTGGGCTCAACTACGTTGTGTTTTATTTGTCTTCCGCTGTGTTTGTTAAGTGCCTGCCCTTTTGGCAGTTGTGCTAGACTTGATCATGTGATCATTTGTGTAATACCTTTATGTATTCGTGTAATGGATGATGTATATCTGTGTGCCAACTGTGTATGTTGTTCACGACTGATCTTTCTGGGATCGTGAATGTATGCATACGTAGGGTTTCAGACTGCCGGTCTGGGGTCCTTACAGAGTTGGTATCAGAGCCATCCTGACCTTAGGAGACCTTAGTTAGCATGGACGTCAGATAGGAAAGAAAAGTATTTTTGAGTAAAAACCTATTTACTATCTAAATTATTTTTATCTAAGGGAATTTTAGTATATTTTCCCCTCCTTATTATCTTTTCAAAAGATTCTAAATGCATATCAAGGGCGTCCTTGAACAGTGGTTCGAAGGGCGGGCCTTACAAAGTTGGTATCTCTCTCGGTTAAGAGTTTATTTCTTACTTGTTTACAACTGCTCCGCTCTGTTTTTGAAACATCTCTCGTCTTTGAAGTTTTCTGTTCAGAAAATAGTTGGGGTTTCAAAAACAGATTGTTGCATAAGGTTTCATCAAAAACTTTACTTCAATTATCTTGTTTCCATACAAAAAACTTTTATACCTGCCGATGTCCCGAGAGACCAAAATTATTGCCTAGCTCTACAGTGATGATGGTCAGAAGTAGATATAGTTCTTCAGCCACTTTTAGGATTTTGGATTAGTCTAGTTTGGAGTAATTTAGCGATGACTCCATGAGTCGCCTTCCCCGACGTAGCCCCAATGGAGTCTTGCTTGTGTGTTTTGGCTTGCTTATGTGTGTCCGTAGGACTTTGTGCTATAGTGTGGTGTAGAATTTGGTTCATCTAGGCTTCTATATGTTTGTGGGGTGCTCAAAATTTACAGATTTGTGCTTGCCCCGCTCTTGTTTTTGAATCGCCTCGTGTTAAATTTTTGCAAGCAAAAATGTTTGTATAGCATTCAAAAACAAGAATTTGTTGCTTAGACTTATACTTGTTTTCGCTTCATAATGCGACCCGTCGTGAACCACCACCATTTCCCCACCATTAATGAAAGCACCGTTGGACCTATATAGAGGACCATCAAGCCACACGAACTGCTAGCGTTGCTACCAGTGATGCACTCCAACAAATAAAGCTCCAACACCGACAATCCTCAAAGAGGAAAAGGGCGTGAAGAAAACCAACCAATACTGAACTAAACCTCTATGTTTTGTCTGTTTGCAAAAGAAGTCACGAGAAAATAAGATGATGACCTATTCGTTTACTAGTCAATAGGATATCATGGGTATCTACTTTGAAAAAAAACCAAAACTTGGTAGACATTGTAGGTACTATGATATTCGGGGTTTAGAAATTAAGTGAACGATGAAATAGTTATGATAGATCTAGGAAACAACAGTTTTCCTGTTTTTTTTTTCTTTGTGTGCTCTTGGTTGAAATAAATGGTGTTTTATTCAATCTTGCTTCCTAACTTATATAGAGTTGTTAGGTCTGGTTATTATGTTGTTTTGTTACAATAAATCTACCCTAGAAAGTGTGTGCATGACTGGAAACTCGAATATAAAAATGAAATAGCATTTGTTACCCTCTAGTTTTATTATTTGGATTGTTGTGTGGGCAAAATCCTTGTAGCTTTGTTGTACCTAGATTTTGTTGTGGTTATATTAGATCAAGTACCACTTTGGTACTGTTGTTTCTATGTTATTACCTCTATTAGCTTACACCTTATTTTATAGCAAAGCATGTGTAACATTTGTTGTTTGTTTTCTGGTACTTATTTCACTAGTTGTGGGAGCAAATCTTTGTGTGCTTGTTACCTAAGTTTTTGCTATGATTGTGGTGAGTCCAGTACCATTTTGGTACTGTGATTTATATGCTATTATCTTCATTAACTTGCATGTGATCTTATAGCAAGGCATGAGTACCATTTGTTATTTTTCTAGTGATTATTCTTTGGAATTATTGTGAGAGCTAGATTTTTGTGTGAATGCTTTAGTAGATTTTGTGCTATGTTTAATGGAGTCCAGTACCATTTAGGTACTGATATTTGATGCTTGTACCTATGTTAGCTTGCATGTCTCTTAATAGTAAAGCATGTGTAAGAATTGCTATCAATATGCACTAGTATTGTTTCACTAGATTAAATAACATTATATTTTTATCTTGTATGCTAAGTTTTTGATGAGTAACCAGAGGCTTAGTACCTATTTTTCCTTGGTATTAGTAGGCCATAGCCCACTGGTCCCATTGTATTTTGGCTTGAGGATGAAAATCCCCAACCATACACCTGTGTGAAAATAGCATGTTTCACTATGTGATTGATTTCTATTTTTCACCATGGAAAAATATAATTGTTTTCTTTTCACTTATGCAAGTGAGAAGTTTATTTCTTATTAGTACATACTAATATGTTTAGGTGTGATCTTTTTGTTAGCATAATATTCCTTAGGGGTATCATGTTAAGAAATGTTTCACTATCGTGTGCTAAAATTAAATTGTTCACAAAATAAAAGGAATTCCTCTTGATTGGTAGATTGTTTGTGAATAATTTTAAGTTGAGTGTATGGATTTTTGAAAAGGTTTAAATAACTTTTCATTAATTTCATAGCTACTGGTTGTGTGAGTTATACCTTGCTTGTTTGATAGTAATTGTTTAAGAAAAACATAAATTGCTAGAATTAATTTATGCATGTTTAATAGTTGCTTCATGGGATTGTTTTGATGTTTGTGCTTACTAACATGAGTAAGTTTTGTGTACTGTTATTAGGTACATTTATATCCATGACTTGCTTGTTTAGTTTTAAACATCATTATAGCATTGTTTGCTTCTCTAGAGTGAAACTAGTTTCACCACTAGAAAATGGTGATTTTTGCTCTAGTATTACCCTCTTTTTATTTTATGAGTATATGTGTTGATATAGCATGTTTAGGAAGTTATTACTTCTGTTATAATGCCATGAATTATTTAGATTGCATGTTCTATGGTTATAGGATATGATTATCTCTTATAGCATGCTGGTGTAGATTTTTCATAACTGGTGTGTTATTGGTGCAGTCCTGATTTTTATGCCTGTGTAATAGGAGTTTTATCTTGTGTAAAGATGGTGTTTTAGAGCATCTTTATGATTGAATTAATTGGTTTTTAGCTACTGGTTGTTTGCTAATTTTTCATGATTGATGGATTCCAAAACCTCTAATAAACAGTAACCTAGTGAATAAATAATCTATTCATCTGTGGTGTTGTTTGCTTGCTTATTGGATTTTGTTTAAATGTTTTACCTTAGCATGAGTTTATACTTGTGTTATGATTGTGATTAAGAGTATTTTATGAAACTAAAACATCCAACTAAAATCATGAACTTATTTAAGTGATAATTGCTTGTGGTGAATAATAACCACTACCATGGGTAGTTGTTCTGTCTGTTTATTTTTACCTTAGCAACCTAACCTTTGCACCCACAAGCTATATTTTTAGCTTCTTATATACCTTTCTATGAGAGTGGTACACCACTCCATATGTGTTATGTAAGATGTGGGATATAGCTAGGAACTCATGTAAAAATTGACGGTATTTTTTTTCAGGTAGTTCTGCACTAACCTTAATTTTGTTCAAACTAGGAAACAAAGTTTTGGACCTAAAACAAGTACTGGTGTACTTCTTTTAATAGTGAATTTGCTAATTTAGGGATGTACCCCACCTCCCAAGAAAAGTCAAAGGGGGGAAGCACCTGCACTCCAACACTAACATTGTGTTTGTTGGCCCTCCCTTAGTCCTCGCTTGCGAATCTCGGGGACGAGATTCTTTTTAAGGGGGGAAGACCTGTCACATCCCAATTTTGGAATGCCTGTTAACACAGTTGTTTTGCTAATTGCTTTACTAATAAACCTTGGTTGTGTTTGTTTGTGTTTGTTTAAGTGCAACTAAACAAACTTAAAAAGGATAGCAAAGAAGTAAACTAAAAATATTCAACATATTGTTCCAATAATAAAAATATTCAACATATTGTTCCAATGAGTTTGGCAATATTTTCTAAAGTGAATATTGATCAAAGAGTTTTCCAAAAACATCTTATGAGTCCCATACATGTTGAATATAATTCCAAGACCTAAATTAATGAAGAGGAAACACTTAATAAAATTTCCATAAAGAAATATCAGAAAAAGGAGGCATTCTTAAATGCTTCACCAAAATATTATCAAATGTTTTTCCAACCTTGCAAGATTAAAAACAAAGGTATTAGAGAGCATTGACTTGCTATCTCTAGTCATATAAATATTTTGGCAAAGGATTGATAAAGAAAAGCCTAGTGCTTTATTAAATAGAAATTCCAATATTTCTAGAAACAGAAAACTAAAACAAGTTACTATTGGAAACTTTCCTCAAATGATTTGAAATTCATACCATTGCTTCCTTATATCAAATAAGGAACACACACAAGAGGAGACCAAAAATTGAATCCATTAAAGCCCTGAAAACATGAATTTTCTCCACAGCAACATTTGGGATTTTGAACAAGTTTGTTCTACAAACTTTTCCCAAATGCCATGAAATAAATACCACATGCTCTATATCATAAATGAGGATGAAAACCAAAAGGGCACAAGTTTTTGAATAATTTAAGTTGCCAAAAACCCCTGTTTTCTTGACAGCACCTTTTTGAAATTTGAACAAGTTTGTTCTATGAAGTAACTCTAAATGACTTGAATTTTCTACCACATAAGTAACACATCAAATAAGGATTGTGTGCCAAAAATTATCATTTTTGGAAGCTCCTAAGTAGATTAATAAATTCAATGTCCATTTATGTCAGAATTCAAATTTGAACAACTTTGAATTATAAGTTTATCTAATTGAGCCAATTTTCATATATGTTGTGCATCTCAACTAATTAGAATTTTGGGCAAAAGGAATTAAATTTTAACTTTGTTTGCCTAGGGAAAACATCCATTTTCAGAGAGTACATGGACCTACTTGTAATTCTCCAGGGACCAAAATGTAATCCGAGTCACACTTGTCCTTCTTCTTCCTGTAGATGACGCCATGGGAGCCCATGCTCCATTGCCTTCGAGTAGAAGACTCCTAGATAGATAAAACCCCCCCCATGTGGACTCTTACCTGCCCCCTCTCTCTCCCCACTCGAGCTCCTCTCTCTTCTGTACAAAAAAATCCCAACCCGAAACCCTAGCTCGAGCTCCACGTCGAATTGGCCACTGCGGAGCTCGCCGCCGGCAGCCGTGTGCGCCATCAGCTCCGCCTCGACGTGATGACCCTCCCTGCACAAGGAATCGAGCCGGAATGACTCGTGAAGCCCGCGCCGTCCACGTTTCTTCCTCGAGTCCGGCGGGCTCCGGCGAGCTATCGCCGCCGCCTCGAGCTTCCTCCGTCCTCGTCGAGCGTCCACGCACGTGTGGGGTGAGCAGGCGCTCCTCGCCGTCGTTTTTCCCCCTGCCTAACCCCCTAGAACGACCCCGCGTCGTGGCCGTTGTCCGGCCGCCGCCGCACGCCGTCGCCGCTGCTCTCAGACCCTCTCCCGGGAAACGAGACAGACCCCACCTGGTTCCCCTCGTCGTAAGCATCGTGTAGGTACCTTTTATTCGCGAATAGGTGGACGGATGCGACGGATTCGAGCTCGCCGGAGACGCTCCCGCCGGCGAGTGACGCAACGCTGACGCAGCTGCCTTGACCCGCGCGCATTTGAGTCAAACTGGCCAGTGGGGCCCGGCTGTGCCCGCGTGGATGCCACTGTGGCGCTCTGGCCCGCGAGTCAGCGACTCGGGCTGGATCCGCGCGCGGTGAGGAAGATCCAGGACGGCCCAGCAGTTGGATCTGGCCCAACAACACTTTATTTTCCATTTATTTTTCACAGATTGTTGCATGGTTACTTTTGGCTCAAAAAGGCAACTTAAAATATGAATTTGACCAAACTAAAATTTACAGTGGTACCTCAACTAATTCTAAACCATCTCCAAGTTGTAGATCTACATTTGGATGGATACATTTGAAATGAAAAATGTTTTGGTAACAGCTACCAGAAACACCAAAATGAGCACCATTTTTATTTTACAACTCTAAATGAAGTGAGGCCAATTGCATTGGAAAGCCCTTGAAATTTCCTAACTGAAGAAGTTAACCTTGCTTCCAAATTCATTGTATTTTTGAAATGGCATGCAATTTGGTAAAACACCAGTGAGCACTTTGGTGATTTTTATAAATTAATTAAAGATGAATTTTGATGCAAAACAAATTGGATGGTCTTGTATATGTTTAGGACTATCTAAAACTAGAAGGGTTTAATTTTTAGAGCATCCTATAAAATTTGGTGGACAGATCCTTGTTTTGCTTATTTCTGCCATTTTGGCATTTTTAGATAATTAAATTGTGTGAGTTATTTTTGTGTTTCCATATTGTTTTCTAGCATGTACAAGTTGTGTGAACTTGTTTTCTAAGTGTTACTTAGCTATTTTAGCATGTTAGATTGTGTGGACTTGAGTGGAGAAGGAATATGATATTTGTTAGTAGCATATGTTTATCTCTAGTTAATATTTTGCATAGGGATTTTGGGTGATGAAGTGGTGTGCAAATACTTGGATTTGTTGATTGTATCCAGTACCATATTGGTACTGATTTTGTGTTGTTATCACCTCTGCTATGTTGCATTTGAGTTGGTAGAAAAGCATGAGTAGCTTAATCATTACTATGAGGATGTTTGGAAAAATTCCCTCATGTGGGGAATTTTTGGTATTAATATTTGTGGTTTTGTGACCACATATTTTTGGGTTGTATCCATAGGTCCAGTAGCATTTTGATAAGTTTGTTATGAGTACTTGACCCCTAAAGTTTTCACTTGTGTGAAAACAATAACATGAGTAGCAGTGCCTTGCTTATTTAAGCACCCTATTATTTTCTGCTAGTATTGTTATTGCACTAGAAGCTTGTTTAGTCTTTTGTTAAATTTTTAGCAAGTGGACCAGAGGCATTGTGACCTCTTAATGCTTTGATATGCTAGTGGAACACCCACTGGTTTCATTGCATTTTTGGTGGAAACATTATTTCCCCCACACTAGATGTGTTTCTTTTATATATGTTTTGAGTAGATCTTTAAATGCTTTTTAGGCTTATTGCTAGATTAATTCTCATGAAACTAGTACCATTTAGGTACTGTTATTTTGGTTATAGAACCTCTAAATACTTGGTGCTTGTTTTTGAAATAGGTTTAAAATAGAAATGCTTAAGGACTAGATTTCACACTAGGATATTCATGTATGCTTTTTGTCTTGTTTTCCCTTAGGGAAAAATATGAATCTTTGGTGTGGAAACCAGAGGATGGAATGTCCTTGTGGCATTATTATCTTAGGGTTTTCACCTCTGATAGGTTTCCTCTTAAGTAGCATAAAAGCATGAGTAACACTTGGATGACTAGGAATTAATCTACTCACATGTGTAGCATTTTAAGCATAGTTTTTCCTTGTTTCCTAGCTATGCTTTTTATGTTATTTTGTGGAATCCAGTAGCATTTATGGTACTAGTTAGAGGAGTATTTTTCCTCTGCTAGCTTGCACACTTGTGCATAAAATTAACTAGTGTAGCCTAAACTAGTCTAGTATTTTTCCTAAATTTTCTACTAGTATGAGTAGGAGTTTTTGGATGCTTGTTTGTTTGTTTTGAGCACTTTTATAAAAGTGACCAGAGGCTTATTAACCTCTTGGTGAGCATATTTGCTAGTGGAACACCCACTGGTATGTTTGCTTCATGGTGGAATAATAGGTTTGACTTGTTGTCATGAGCTTATTTTACCACTTGGGTAATTTAGCAAATTATGTGTGCTTGCCATAGAGATTGTAGTGGGAATTTTTAGACATCAAAATGTGTTTTATGTGACACCCTACTGTCTAGTAACATGTGCTTTACCCCACTGGTCCATTATGTTCTTAACTAAAAATCATTGAAGTGGCCACACATAAACACTAGGAAAAAAGCAGACTTTTCAACTATAGTTTTTATGCCAATTTTTCTTAAGGGAAAAATTGAGAACTTGGGTGGTACTTCTTGATTGCTTGCTGTATGTATTACTTGTAGCCTTGCTTGCCTTGTTTGGTTCTGAATGTGTGTCCTTTATTCTTTTTACGACGTTAGAAAAACGAAGAGGAAGGAAGTGTCGGGAAGCTGTGTTTCAAGTTCCAGTCGCTCCAACAACCAGGGACACAAAGAGATACCAGGCAAGCATCCTGATTGCTTGCTGATACAATACTTACCATTAAATATCATGCATGTTTTACCTCTGAAGTTTTACAAAAACTTGATTATCAAAACTATTTTTGATGTGGAAATTACTACTATACTATTATATAGGTTACTATCATGCCAGTAGTTAAACTTGGTAATACCAAGCCCATAAGCCACCCTATGGTATTTATTACCATCAAATATACTAGTCCCTAAGTGGACACCCTAAAATTGTGATTCTACAAAACAAAGGCTTTACGGAAAAACCCGGAGAAAAGGCGGATCCTTGTTCTCCGGAGGAATGTGGAAGTGGTCATTTTTGAGAAAGTGGTGTTTTCAAAAATGACACATAACCTAGTCTTCGCCGGACAACCTTTACCGTACTGCCACCCTACCCTAACATGGGCACGGGGCTTAACTTGAAGTTTGTTCTTATTAGTGTGTGCTATCTCACTTGCTATAAGGGGCGTCGTACCCTCGAACCGAATGTCGTCAAAACTCCCAATGTTGAGGCATATAAAGTGTGGGATTAATTTTCCCTCCGGATGCATTCATTGAGGCTCCTGGCTAGGCAGGGTGGGACTTGATGCCGGGGAGAACAACCTCAATCGAGAGATAGGCTTATACTAGCTTGAACATAGTGGATGGTTATGATCAGATACCTGATGTTTACATACTGTTGTTACAGTCCGTGGTTGTTTCACGGGAGGTGTACTGGATCTGGTGGATGTGTACACCTCTGCAGAGTATAACTTTTTCGAAGAAGCCGCGTCCTCGGATATGGACAGTTGAATGGCCATGTAGCTAGCATTGTGTCAATGTTTTCAAAAAGGAGTTTTGAAAGGGAAATTTTGGAAAGGAAGTGTTGAACTTGTGAAGTTCGGAAAGGAATGGAAACTTATACCGTGGAGGTATCAGTGATGATGAAAAGCCAGATGATGTTATACAAAACCAAATGTTTTGCAAACAAAACCTTTTCTACTCTAAGCAAGAATTCTGGAAACTGATTCCAAGGAGTTTTGCCAGGAGAAAATATTCTTTCACAAAGTTTTACAAAACCTCTTGTACTTGTGACATCGACAAGAGAAATAAAACTATATTATTTTATTCTGAAGTATCTTCTTCAACGAAGATACAGATTAACCTGACTGCAACTATGGTGTCATCATATATGAACACCATTGATAGTGAACCCTATTTATAGCCTACCTAATCCACCATATAAGCATATTTGCATGTTGGTAAGTGATATGATGGATGTCTTGCTGAGTACATTCAAATGTACTCATTATGGTTTCGCCCCTGGTATCTACTTATCAGATTTTGAGAAGGAACCTCCGAAGGAGATATATGAAGAGAAGTACGGAGTTGACGGCTTTGCGAACTAGGATCGTCTCCGGGTCAGCAGCCTGTAGGTTAAGGCGTGACTTGGGCTCAACTACGTTGTGTTTTATTTGTCTTCCGCTGTGTTTGTTAAGTGCCTGCCCTTTTGGCAGTTGTGCTAGACTTGATCATGTGATCATTTGTGTAATACCTTTATGTATTCGTGTAATGGATGATGTATATCTGTGTGCCAACTGTGTATGTTGTTCACGACTGATCTTTCTGGGATCGTGAATGTATGCATACGTAGGGTTTCAGACTGCCGGTCTGGGGTCCTTACACGTTGCCGTACGCATGAACCAGAGGTGAGCTCTCGTCGTCGATCTCTGGATGGTAATCGTGCGGGGAACCAGGAGAGGAATTTTCAAAATTCAAAAACGCGGACGCTACAGCGGCAGTTTGGAAAGCGCGATCACAGCGGTTGTTGGGCCCGCTTGCTTCATTACCGAATTCAATTCCGATCGGTTGTGATCGTGAGAATTGCGGTGGGACCAGTTTTCGCATTGTTTCACTACCTTACCCTAGATCGATCGGAGGCGGGTTGTGTGGAATCTTGGGCTCTGTTTAGAAGGGGGTGACCGCCGCGTCTACGTCTCCTCGAGTTGATCGGAGCGGGCGGATCATGGCTGATCATGGAGGTGGACGTGGAGTCCCTCCTCCGCATGGCTACGACAGGGTCATCTACCCGCCTGCTGGTGGCTTTGGTGTCAATTACGAGGCGGGTGGACCGAGTGGACTCGCTGGTCGTGGTGATGGGGGCGCTGGAGAAGATGGGGGGTGGAGGCGCCCGTGGTGGCAACGCGCCGTACAACTTCAATGCTCAAGCTCACGATGGCCAGCGCAGGCCACAGTACGGTGATTTTCATGGTGGGCGTGGACGCCAGCGTTATGAAAACCAGGGAAGGGGCTTCCCTAGGGCCAGAGGTGGAGGTTACGAATTCGGCAATGGCAGGTTTCAGACGGGAGGTTTCCAAGTGAATCGTGTTGGGCCAGTGATGAACAACCGGGGGGCGGTGGCTCCTGTTGTTGTGGCCAATCTAGCGGGGCCAGTCGTGGTGACTGAGGCACCGAGGGCTTCTGTGGCTACGGAACCGAGAGCGGTGGCTCCGGTTGCTCCTCCACTGGTCAGCACGGTTCCGGCGGTGGTGGCACCGCTACAAACGAGTACTCTAGCTACACCGGTGGGTGAGGTCAATGTGACTAGGCCAGTGCTTACTCCAAACCAGTTATCCGAGGCGTTGAAAGGAAAGGAAGTTGATAGACAAAGATGTTTTAGATGTGGGCTGTCAGGGCATCATCTTGGTGATTGTACTATGCATGTTTGTGTTCTGTGTGAAGGTAGGGTGCACACGTCGGGGCCATGTCATTTGGTGGCTGCACCAAAACCAACCCTTATTCAATATGGGTTTGCCCATGAAGAATTGATGTTCGTTGCAATGCAATGCACCGATGCTTACAAGCCTAAGTTATTGAATCATCGTCTTGCTTCATTGGTGGTTCATGGGTGACGAAGATATGGATCCTGGACCCTGCGGATAAGGACACCCCATCTCAGGCCCAAGGCTAAGGCCCACGAAGAGGAGCCCTTGTTATACTCCAGAAGGCCCACGTGAAGCCCACCCGCACTAACTTGCGGGTTAAGCTAGGAAATATGTAACCGACCTAGTTAGAGTTCAAGTCCTCTCCGGGTAGGACTCGAGACCTGGCCATCTATATAAGGCCAGGAGAGCCCCCGGGAGAGGACCGAGCAATACCGCACGACCCAAAGCCTTGAACTCGAGACCTACTCTCGATTCGAGCATCACCATTGTAACCGATCTAATCATCAATACAGATCGACAAGAGGCAGGAGTAAGGGTTTTACCTCTACGAGGGCCCCGAACCTAGGTAAATCTCGCCCCCTGTCTAGCCGACGATTCCACCAGCGCTCATGGGTTCTCCTAATCAAAACCCGATAGGTTCACCGAAGGGATTTGTTGAGTTAGGGATTCGACAATTGGCGCCGTCTGTGGGAACGGCGGGCGCTGGATCACCGGCATCTTCGGCTTCATCGACGACCAACTCCCGTTGGAAACCATCGACTACGGCTCCGAACAATCCTATACGGATCGGATCTGTCGTGGTCACGCCTCACTCGTCGGAATCACGCCCGATATTCGAAGATCTGGAGAGGAGCGTCACCCTGACGTTCGGGAGCCTCAAGTTCGTGACAAACAGGGACAGAATCCTCCACTTCTTGGATGAATCGGAATCCGAATCTGGAGCCGTCGACTCGCGCTTCCCTCTGGAGAAAAGTGGTGAATCCATCCGCTTCAACACAAACGACTACCATACCCTCTCGACAGAGGAACCATCTCGGGTACAAAGAGCTCTCCAATCCGCGCCTAGGACACACGGGCCACGACTGGCCCAAGTTTGCATGGCAGGATCGGAACAGCCTCCAGAAACCGAGCTCAGCGCGACGGAGCGCAACATAATCGGCGTCTCGCGGGAGGCCTGGAACCGAGCCAAGGAGGCCATGCGAACAAGTCAGCCACCCGTGGCAGGAGCGCCACATGAAGATCTAACTGCCTACCACTACCATCTAGTGAGAGCAGCATCAACCATCAAAAACGCCCGAGCAGATCTGGCCCGCCGCAGAAGAGAGGCAGACGAATCAAGCCTGCGACGAGCCGAACTGTCCCTCGCACCCTCGGTCGGTACCCGACCAGCGAGGAAGGGACACGCGTCATCATCCAGGGACTACGAGTCCTTAGCCGGGACCAGCAGGTCGGCCGCACCTTCCTTCATGAGAGTCGACGATGACGGCAACATCTACCCGCAAACCCCCGCTGCCGCAGTTCTAGCCGCAGCAACCTACATGCAGATGAACCAACCGACAGAAAGCGACCCTCGGGCAGAGCAGTACAAGAAAATACGTAAAGGACTAGGATTGGCAGCCGCAAGGCTCGCCTCTCACGACCGCAAGAAGGCTGAAGAGCAACTGGAGAAGGAGCAACAGGAGAAGGAAAAGGAGAAAGATAAGGAAACGCCACGCAGGCACAGAAGTTCCTCGCCGAGAAAAGACAAATCACCACGTCGTGGTCGAGGAAAAGAAGCCCGACGCCGCGGCGACAGTCGAAGCAGCAGCGAAGGCAGCCCGAGAGACAAAAGCTCGCGACACCACAGCGGCCGCTCGCGAAAACGAAGCAAGGAACCGCGGAAGGACGCTGACCGCGACCAGCCCGGACGTGACGCGCGATCTGACATCGCGCAAAACAAGGTGGACAGGGCAAGGGCGTCGCGATATCGCGACCGGTCTTCATCCGGCACTTCGGATGATGAAACCTGCGGTGCGCTCTGCTTCGCCCGCAGCATTCGCGAAGCGCCTCTACCCAGAAGATTCAAGCTCAGCACAGAAGTGACAAAGTACGACGGCTCACTCGAGCCTTCTCAATGGTTAAGCGACTACCTCACGGCAGTAAAATGCCAATGTGGGAACAAGAACACGGCTATGCAGTACCTCAATTTGCATCTCGTCGGCACGGCCCGCAGTTGGCTGGAAAGGAGACCAAGATCTTGTTACGCATCGTGGGATGACTTGCACCGCGATTTCTGCAAAAACTTCCAGTCGACTTACAAGAGGCCGGCCACGATCGAAGAACTGCGAGCTTGCAAACAAAAAAGCGGCGAGTCTACCCGCGAATATATCCAGCGGTGGACGACGCTCAGGAACACTGCGGGAACCATCTCGGAAGAAGTGGCGATTGAAGCCTTTGCAAAAGGCGCCAGAAGAACTACTTTTCGAGAAGAGTTAGGCAGAGCTGCACCCAAAACTATCGGGGAGCTAATGATCATAGCCAAAAAATGGGCTAACGGAGAAGACGTGGTGCGCAACGAGAGAGCATCATCACCCGTACACGAAGACGACCGCCATGGACGAAGAAAAAGAAGGAAATACTACGATCATGAGGATAGGGAGGAATTAGTCGCAGCGGAATTCACGCGAGGTCGCGACTCTGGTCGCCGTGGAAGTCGCGAGTGGAGACCAAAGACAGAAGAAAAATCCCCCGAGGAGGACCTTGATGCATACTCCTCGCTATATCTATTCACAGATAAGCGCACGGGCAAAACTAAGGCAACACACCTTCTTAAGGATTGCCGAAAGTTTCTTGACATCTCGGACGCCCTCGCCAGGAAAAGATCTGCATCCACTTAAAATTACCCGTCGCTGCCAGGAGGGGACACCCAGGATTCCCGCCGCCACCACCCCCACCTCCACCAGCAAATCCAAACATGGCGCTAGCTGCACTGCCTGCACAACCGCCACAAAACGCCGGAGCCAATGCGTACCCGAACCCGGCAGGACAACTCGCGATGATACAGAAGGTATGCCCCTCTCGCAGAGCTCAAAAGACTAACACAAGGCAATTATGCATGGCAGTGCAGACACCACCAACAAAGCCCGAGTACTTGAAGATGGCGGATCAGCCAATCACGTTCTCGATGAAAGACCACCCACCACGAGTCTATCGACCAGGACACGCCGCCCTTGTCATCCAAGCACAGATTGGCAATTATGACTTGGCCCGCGTATTCATGGATGGTGGCAGCGGCATCAATATTATCTACGCGGACACACTCCGTCGAATGAACAGGAATCTGAACGGCCTAACGGAATCAGAAACATCCTTCCACGGGATAGTTCCGGGCAAGGCAATCCGTCCACTCAAAACAATCAACTTAGAAGTTGTGCTGGGTTCTAAAAGCAACTACAGAAGGGAATTCCTGGACTTCGAAGTCGTCGACTGGCCCTCACAGTACCACGCCATTCTTGGTCGAACAGCGTTCGCCAGATTCATGGCCGTACCACACTACGCATACTTGAAGCTCAAGCTACCTGGCGAATACGGTGTGATCACCATCGACGGAGACTACCAGAAATCCAACAAGTGCGACATTGAATTTAATGAGATCGCAAAATCTTTCGGGATGCAAGAAGAACTTCAAGAGCTGGCAAAGACCACGGATCACTCCGTGATGCCCCTCACGAAGAAAAACGCGCCTGAACTGGAGTTTAGCACCAACAGCGACACCCGAAAGCATCAAGTGCACCCGACAGATTCTGCGAAGACAGCGATGGTCTCAACAACCCTCTCGCAAGCATAGGAAGGCGCGCTCGTCAAACTCCTCCGTGAGTACTGGGAAATTTTCGCCTGGCAGCCCTCAGATATGCCAGGAATACCCAGGGAGTTTGCCGAGCACTCACTCGAAGTCTTTCCTGATGCTAAACCCATCAAACAGACGACTCGACGATTTTCAGAACCCAAGCAGAAGGCGCTTGGAGAAGAAGTAAACATATTGCTAGCTGCGGAATTCATCAGGGAGATCAAGATATCCACCTGGTTAGCAAACCTGGTGTTGGTCCCCAAAAAGAACACGGATATCCTTCGGGTGTGCATAGACTACACGTCATTAAATAAGCATTGCCCCAAGGACAATTTTCCTCTCCCGCGAATCGACCAGATCGTGGACTCTACGGCAGGCTGCCAACGCCTCTCCTTCCTGGACGCCTATTCGGGATATAATCAGATCCGGATGAAAAGGGAAGACGAAGAAAAGACAGCATTCATCACACCTCACGGTGTCTACTGCTACACGACAATGCCCTTCGGGCTGAAGAACACAGGCGCAACATATCAGCGCTGCATGCAAAGATGCCTCGCCAACCTCATTGGCAAGAACGTGCAAGTGTACGTCGACGACATTGTCATCAAGACTCGAGTTGAGGACACACTCCTCGAGGACATTAGGGAAACATTCGACGCCCTTAATGCATATCGGATCAATCTCAATCCGACCAAATGCGTCTTTGGCGTTCCCGCAGGAAAACTTCTCGGGTACCTGGTATCCGCCAGAGGCATTGAAGCCAACCCGGAGAAAATACAAGCCATCTTGACCATGAAGGAGCCAACCAATCTACGCGGAGTCCAGCAGCTCGCAGGGCGACTGGCCGCCCTAAGCAGGTTCATCGCACGATTGGGAGAGCAAGTGTTACCCTTCTACAAATTATTGAAGAAGACGGACAAATTCGAGTGGACACCAGAAGCTAAACAAGCATTCGCAGACTTGAAGCGATCGTTGCAAAGCAGGCGCGTCCTTGCAACACCGCAAGAAAGGGAGCCACTTTACTTATACCTAGCCGCTACAAACCAGGTCATCAGCACAGCAATCGTAGTCGAACGACCTGAAGAAGGCAAAGCGTACGGAGTCCAACGACCCATCTATTACATCAGTGAAGTGCTCTCGCCATGCAAGCAACGATACCCTCATTACCAGAAGCTTGCATATGGAGTTGTTCTTACAGCCCGAAAGCTCAAGCACTATTTCCAGGAACACGCCATCACAGTGGTTAATGATGCGTCACTCGGGACAATCATGAACAACCCTATGGCATCCGGAAGAATAGCAAAATGGAGCATCGAGTTGGGCGCTTGGGACATCACCTATGCAGGACGCAACGCAGTCAAATCCCAGGTACTCGTGGAATTTCTAAGCGAATGGACAGAACTACAAACGCTCGGGCCGCCTGAGTACACGAGCAATTGGATAATGTACTTTGACGGATCCAAGAGAAACGAAGGAGCAGGAGCTGGAATTGTTCTTATATCGCCTCGAGGAGACAAAGTGCAATACGTCCTGCGATTGGACTTTCCACCAGATGATCCAGCATCGAACAATGACGCGGAATATGAAGCACTGTTGCATGGGATGAAGATGGCAATCGCCTGTGGGGCTACCCGATTAATGATATACGGCGACTCCAATCTCATTGTGCAGCAGACAATGAAAGAATGTGATGCAATTGCTGAAAACTTGGTCGCGTATCGCGACATGTACAATCTACTTGAAGGAAGTTTTAAAGGGTGCGAGCTGAGGCACATTGCAAGATCCAGCAATGAAGAAGCAGATAGACTGGCAAACATGGGTTCCACGAATACACCCATACCGCCAGGAATATATTTCGAACGGATGATCAAGCGATCGGTCAAAGTGAAGAAAGCTGCAGGAACACCCGCAGTGCCAGAAACAGAGGTCAGCCCGCAAGTCGCCCTTATCGAGCTTATTCACAACATATCACGACAGGTCTTTCTGGTCGAGCCAATCTGGACGCAGAAATATCTCGACTACCTGATCAACAGACAGCTCCCGGCCGACCATGCGAGGCTCGACAAATAATCAGACACAACAAATCCTTTCGGGTAGTCAACGGGGAATTATACAAGCAAAGCATCTCGGGGATACTTCAGCGCTGCATCGCACCCGAAGATGGCAAAGAATTGCTCCAGGACATCCACCAAGGAGACTGTGGACATCATGCTAGCTGGAAAACAATAATGGGAAAAGCCTTTCGAGCAGGATCCTACTGGCTAACAGCAGCCACCGATGCAAAAGACCTGGTCGAACGATGCGATGCTTGCCAGCGATTCGCACCAAGACCACATGCACCTGCTACGGAATTGCACATGATACCCATTGCCTGGCCCTTCGCACAATGGGGGCTAGACATGGTTGGACCACTACGCAAGTCCACGCCTGGTGGATATACAAACTTGCTGGTCGCAGTCGACAAATTCACCAAATGGATCGAGGCCATGCCAGTAACTTCGGCTAGTGCCCAATGCGTCGTCAAGTTTCTCGACTCCATTGTATGCAGATTTGGTGTGCCACACGACATCATTACAGACAATGGTACAAACTTCACAGCAAAGGAAACGCAACAGTTCTGCGAGGAAAAGGGCATCAACTTCAAATTTGCTTCAGTTTCCCACCCGCAAACAAACGGACAAGTCGAAAGATCCAACGGCTTAGTTTCGGCTGGTATCAAGAAACGCCTACTCGATCGTCTACACCCCGCCGCAGGACATTGGGCAGAAGAGCTACCCTCCGTACTATGGAGCCTCCTCACAACTCCAAACCGATCTACAAAATACACGCCATTCTTCATGGTATACGGGGCAGAAGCAGTCCTTCCGGAGGATGTTCGATTCAGCGCCCCACGAGTCGTGGCCTACAGCGAAGAAACCTCCAACAAGGCACTCGCGGAAGATATGGATGCACTCGAAGAGATGCGTGACATCGCGCTCGCAAGATCCGCAGTATATCAGCAATCACTGCGAAACTATCATAGTCGCCGCATACGCCACAGAGCATTCGCGGTTGGAGATCTAGTGCTGCGGCTCAAACAGAAGGAAGGACACAAGCTCGAACCACCCTGGGAAGGACCCTTCATCATACATGAAGTCATCCCAGGTGGAGCCTACAGGCTGAAGAATCCATCGACTGGAGGAATCTATTCCAATCCATGGAATATCGCACACCTCCGCAAATTTTATCCCTAGTTTTACTTGTTATCACAACAAAATAAGGCTATACTAGCCAGTCTTGTAGCTCGAATACATGGCTTCTCAGTCATTGCAATAAAAACATGATTTCTTCATCATACTCACTCGAAGCTTCCTATTCTTTACATGCTAAAAAGTTACAGGTACACCCCCCATAAACACACGGGGGCTACGCCTACAACTAAGCATCACAGGAAAAATCATACATACAAGGTTACACACCTTACAACAGTTTTTACAAACTATAAAAAATTACAGGATATGCACATCCGACAATCAATCAAAACGCTGAGCATTCTCAGTCGCTAAAACTCTATCTATTTCCTCAGAGGTCAATCGGATGATTTTCTCTGCTGCAGGACGAACAACATCATAGTAAGGTGAAATATCATCGATTGGACCATCTGGGAGCCTAGCTACGGAGTTAACATCTATTTCAGGATGCCATATCCGGACAAAAGAGAGAGCTACAACCGCGCCGCAAGTCATTTGATTGCGCACACACGCGCGAACCTCTCCCTCACGTCCGAACAACCTGAGAAGATAGCTACAGTCTTCGGGACCCCTTTCGAGTGGGTAAAAGGCAGCGTTCATCGCAACCAAGACCTCGTGAAAAGAGCTCACGAGAATTCTCGCCTGGATGACACGGAACTTCAAGGTGGCCATCACAAATCCTCGACTGCGATCAGACCAAAAATTGTTCGCATGAGGCTTTGAGCTGCCAGCCTCTTGAAGAATGTGGTTTTCCACTCACTGCTTTTCTTCCCTGTCATCCGGTTTAACAACTGAAGAGAAAACATGCTTAATCAACCAAGGAAAAAAGGAAAAGGAAGACACGGGGGCTGTATTACTTACACAGCAAATCCCTCGCAACTGAAGCTAACTCATCCATCAGAAACTGCTCGCGTTCAGTCGCCAATTTCTGCTTGGACTTCGCTACATCGGCTACACCGCGCAGAGCTTTTAGCTTGCGCTCACCCTCCTGGACTTTATCACGAAGACCCGCATAAGTACCAACAGCGGCAACAAGGGGATTGAATGGAGTAGCACGTCCACCTAAAGTTTTTGCGGCAAACCCAGTAGCCTGGAAGTGTACAAGGAAAGAAGTAAGACGCCCTATTCCAACTATCTCTAGTCGCACATTTGACGAGTGCTCGGGGGCTACTCCCATCGGGAGAAAACACACAAACAACAAGAAGTAATTTCCAGACGAACAGTTCGATTAAGGACAACGAAGATACGAGAATACATCCCAAGGTTCATTACAATCAAAGATGAAAAAGAAAAACAAGACTATGAAGCTACAGTGGTGCTCCCGCTAGCGGCAGTCGCCCCTCCTTTGAGTCGAGCAAATAGCTCAGACAACTTCCGAGCAAGGATGGCGGCTTGCTCGCCAAAACGAGAGAGCCGTACCTTTTTGCCCGTGGAGGGGTCGACTGGAAGAGCCGAGTAGGCCTCCTCCAAACCGTCGACTCCATGCGCCAGCGCAAACTGGATCGCAGTCTTTGCACCAGACTCCGACTGGGCGACCGCAAAGGCATCCAGGAGATTGCCCTCCGAAAAGACCTTCAGCAGATCGTCTAGCGCGGGTGGAGGTGCAGCGTTCGCGAGGAAGCGACTGTGCAGTTGCGTCAACACATGAGTAGCATCGCCAATCAAGGAGCAAACTCCTTCGGCGTGCCTCTTGAGTTGAGCAAGAGTGTCGGTTAGCACATCTACCCGCTGGAGCCCAGGGATTTCTAGAGGAACATCCAGAAGACCTGCAAAAGAAACGAATGTTAAGACTTGGCAAGTTCAGCAGGATAAAGGATGAAATCACGAGAGCTTAAAACACTTACCCGCGAGACGTTCAGCGAGGGGACGGAGGAACGTGACAAGGTCAGCATCAGCCTTATTGCCAGCATCCTCTTGGTCCTTCAGGGCTTTCCGCGCATCCGCAAGTTGTCTTTCAAGATCTTCCGATCGCATGCGGGAAGCCTCCAGTTCTTGTCGGATAGCCGTCAGGTCAGCCTCCTGAGCGGTTACCTGCTCAGAGAGTTTGACCTTCTCGGACTCCGAAAATTCAAGTCGAGCTACATAGAGACACTTGTCAGAAATCAAGAATTGATGAAAGAATAAAGACGAGAAGATGATAAAACTTACTCTTAAGAAGCTCGTTCTCGGAACGGAGTCGGCTACGGTCTGCTCGAAGCGACTCGCAATCCGATTCGGCGAGAACAACGCGGCGACCAATCGCCGTAAGGGAATCAACAAGAGACTGCAAAGGCACAGAGATAGAAGAATTAAAAGAGATAAATTGGAGCCTGTACCCGATTGAAATCAATCGACTACAGCCTCGGGGGCTACTCCCATCGGGAGCACTGCCGTGCACCCGATAAAAATCACGAAGAAGAAAAAGACCATACTTTGAGCCTGTAGCCGATCGCATGCAATCGACTACAGCCTCGGGGGCTACTCCCATCGGGAGCACTGTCGTGCACCCGATAAAAATTTGAAGACAAATGACAAAGTTTACCTGGCCCGTGGCGCGAGAGAGGGGATCTGCGGAGCTGTCCGTCACTTCTTTTGAAGCTGAAGTCCTGGCGGCAAAGCTAGGGGCTTCACGTTCCACAGTCGCAGCATTGGGGGCTGCGCTGGGAGAATTCTGGACGGTGCCAGCAGTGGGAGTTTCACCCGCAGCCCCGGCTCTATTCCTCTTTTCGGGAGGAATGGAAGAAGCGTACCTGCGAGGACTGATGGTCTGCAAGCTGCAACAAAAGACAAAGCATCGGCTTAGATGCAAAGAAAAAATGTTCGACCAAGAACAAGGAGAAGAACTTACTCATCATCTTCATCTTCATCCAGCAAGTCCGTGTTCCAAGCGGTTGTAATCACTGGGAATGAAGGCGAAGGGGCGAGTGAGCGAAGTGGAGTCGCGGAGATAGGGGCCTGCCCAGGCGATTCTTCCAAGGAGTTGTCCTTGGAAGTAGCCTCGTTATCATCCACCCGACGACGCTTGTGGTGATGGAGGCCGCCATTCGAGCCCTCTGCACCATCCGAAGAATCGTGCTCGGAGCTTGAAGAAGCATCGGCGATGCTGGTATCGGCTAGGCCGTCCAGGTGACTCGCCAATAACTCCGAAGCGTCCTCTCCCGCAACTGGCGGGTAGCAGTTTGCCATAGCCAGGCTCTACAAAGAAGACAAAAGAAAGCAAGAGAAAACTTTATTCTACTAAAGCTCAGAGTAAGGAAGAAAAAGATAGAAGACAGAAAAGACAAACTAACCGCGGCTGGTGGAGGCTTCGAAGCGTCAAAGGCTTCGACTGTGCAGTCGGAGAACTTCTCTCCCACCTTCAAGCTAGTGGTAGCCGCGATTTTCTTCTCGAACTCAACGTTCGAAAGCTCCTCGCGGCTCACTCGGCTGGGATCCTCTCAGCCTTGATATTCCCACATGGTGGAAGGCCTTTGCTGCAAAGGTTGGATCCTGCGCTTCAGAAAGATGCTCGCCAGATGCAGTCCGTTGAGCACAACTCCAGCAGTTTGATCCCGGAGAGCGGCCACCCTTGCGAGTAGAGGCGCAACGGTCTGAGTTTCTTCGGCTGACAGCTTGTGCGCCCAGGACTTCCGCCTCTTCAAAACAGCGAACGAGTGGAATTCTACGATCCCACCCGAGCTGTTGTCGATGACGTAAAACCATTTTTTCCGCCAGCCTTGGGCGGAGTCGATGAAGTGCATGCTGAAGTAACTGCTCTCCTGTCGCGCCTGGATCCCAAAGCCACCCGTGCGTAGCGGCTCGCCAGGCTCGGAGTCTACCCGCGATTTCTCGCGGAAGATCCGAACTTTGAAGAGGGCCTTCCAGAGCGCCCAATGTGGGCAAATGCCAAGGAAGCATTCGCAGAACACGATGAAGCACGATATGTGCTGCACCGTGTTCGGAGGAAGATCGTGAAGCTGTATGCCATAGACATACAGCAACCCGACTAGGAAAGGATGGAGAGGGAAGGAGAGACCCCGAGACACATGGTCCACAAAGACCACGCGCTCGTTCGACTGCGGGTTTGGTACCTCTTCTTTCTTCCCAAGGCGCACCCGCTTCTCAGCTTCCGCCGGCAGCAGCCCCTCCCGCTGCATCTCTTTGATGCTCTTCGCGGTGGTGTTGGGAGAGCGCCAGTCGCCAGCGTGGGGCGCAGGTTGCGCGGAAGCTTCTCCGGATGCGGAAGTGGCGGCGCCACGTCTTTTGCCTCCGGCCATGACTAACAGTACGAGCTCAAGCGCGAGGAAGAAGATGGATGAAGGCGAATGCTGGGAAAGTTTTACCGCAGCGCTAAGACCCGTACTTATACACGGAGCGAGTCAATCCCAGCCGTTCGATGCGTTACGTGGCACTTATCGCAGCCACCACGTGTGAAGATGAAACGAGGAGACGGTGAACGCTGTTCCGTGCCACGATCTTAACAGAAGATCGTGCGCATTTACTGCACGGTTCACGTGAAAACCGGGAGCGGTGTCTCGTTTCCCGGTCAAAAAGCTGACTAGGTGGGCCAGCCCATCTGCTACCACTCCGTCACGTCCCATCAGGAGGAGAAAAGTGCGCCATGACGTCATGGCATGCATCATCAAACTCAAGAAATTTTCGAATGGAAGTTCAAACGCGAAAATAACTTCGTACGAACAAGAATTCCTTCGAATAAAAGCAATTCTTTGATGAACATATCATGGAACAAGACCTCTTTAAAACAAGAGAGAAATACCCTATAACACGAAAACTCTTTCGTATGGGCACAACATTCCAAACATGAAAACTCTTTCATATGGACATAACTTTCCTCAGCACGAAACTTCTTTCGTATGAAACTCAAACAATCACTCGGGTAGGAAGAACCTACCTCTTTTTTACACATGATAATTTTACATCATAAAAACATGGATTGTTCAGCCGGCTAGGCACATCCGGATGCCATATTCTTCGAATATGAAGGTAAGACCCAAAAAGATCTCTCTTTAGGGCCTGGAATCGCACTCGAAAGCTGCGTCCTCCGGTATAATTCCGTGTCAACAACACGAAGAAAAATCCTAGCGGACGCGCCGGGTACCCCCGTAGGTTAAGTTCAACTCGATAAGTCCACAACGGCCCAGTCGCAACAATCACCTTATCGGGTTCGAGTCGGAGGTCTCGAATCTGTGTAGGCCAGGAATGTTTTTGCCCTAGTCGCAATTAATTGGCCCCGATCTCTCGGGAGAGCCAAGCTACTGTGCCACATCCTTCTGCTATAAAAGTCGCAAAAACAGGCGCTTATATTGCTCGATACTCGAGCATGAAGACGCGTTGCACAGGGAACACACCCTTTAAACAGAAAACAACCAAGCTGGTTATCCATAAAGACCAAGAAAGGTTTGACCGTCTACTCGACTGGAAAAATCCCACTCGAGCAAACGCTCGGGGGCTACTGACGAAGATATGGATCCTGGACCCTGCGGATAATGACACCCCATCTCAGGCCCAAGGCTAAGGCCCAAGAAGAGGAGCCCTTGTTATACTCCAGAAGGCCCACGTGAAGCCCACCCGCACTAACTTGCGGGTTAAGCTAGGAAACATGTAACCGACCTAGTTAGAGTTCGAGTCCTCTCCGGGTAGGACTCGAGACCTGGCCATCTATATAAGGCCAGGAGAGCCCCCGGGGGAGGACCGAGCAATACCGCATGACCCAAAGCCTTGAACTCGAGACCTACTCTCGATTCGAGCATCACCATTGTAACCGATCTAATCATCAATACAGATCGACAAGAGGCAGGAGTAAGGGTTTTACCTCTACGAGGGCCCCGAACCTAGGTAAATCTCGCCCCCTGTCTAGCCGACGATTCCACCAGCGCTCATGGGTTCTCCTAATCGAAACCCGATAGGTTCACCGAAGGGATTTTTTGAGTTAGGGATTCGACAATGGGGGTGTTATGTCGATACCCCAGATTATTACGCAGCTTAGGAGACTTGTTCCAAGAGATTTTCGGTGGGAAGTGTCTCAAATTGTACATAATGTGTTCAAGGTGCAGTTTCCTTCGAGGGTTGAGTTGGAGAGGTTGAAGGTGTTTGGTACTTTTTGCGTACCTGGAAGGGATTGCAGGATGATGGTGGAGACATGGTCGAAGAAAATAGAGCCTATGGATACTTTGCCTGCATTTTGGGTTAGAGTGCCTAGTATCCCGGAAGATCATATTGGTGATTATCTAGCTCTCTGGTCTGTTGGATTTTTATTGGGGAAGCCACTGAGAATTGATATGGATTTCACTAGGGAGAATAAGGTACTCGTATTTTGGTTGGGTGCTTGAACTACACCAAAATTCCTACTACTTTCCCATTATTTATTAAATATGGGATATATGGTCTCTCATTTGAGGTGGACGGGGAGGAAAAACCTACGGAGGATGTGGAGATGTCTGATTCTAGGAGGGATGATGATGAGGGGCTCGGGGATGATTTTCAAGATGCTTTGGCTAAGGAAGCAAGTCTTAAGAAAATAAAGGGGAAAGGATCTAGTGTTGATTCGATGCTTGAGCAAGGAGGGTTAGGGGGTGTCTCAGCTTCTCAGCAGGGTTTGTCTGCTCCAGTAGGTGGGCTGATTTTTTCACCTTTCATGAAAAATTGTTTTCGGCAGGCTAGGGAAGAGATCCGTATGCAGTTTTTATCGCATGGTGATGCTACTGTCGTACTGGATGATGAGGATGGGAGCTCTACGGGTGTTGTTCTGTCAGTTCCGACGAATACTAATGATATGGGGCTGGTGCATGATGATGGGGTTGTTCTCAGTATTTCGGTTGAGCCCAAAACTGTTGGGTTTTTGGACTGCGGCGAAGATTTGGAAAATAACAGTGATGGAGTTGATCTTGTGCTTGGTGGTCTGGTTGGGGCAGCACTTGGCACTCTGCCCGAGGTGGAGGTCTCGGGTGCGCAGGTTGATGGCCGGGACGTGGTGCTCGATGGGGCTCCGGATGCCGCTGATTGCAGCGATAACGGGGCGGTGCCTGTTGCTGCTCCCGGGGGCTGCGTGGCTGCTACTAGTACAGAGGTGCATGGGGGTCTACCTGCTGCTCTCGGTGGGCTTGTGGTAGCTGAGAAATCCAGCGGTGGGATACAGGGGACAGAGATGCATCAGTTCACTAGCTCGAGTGTCAGCCGTAAGCTTCAGTTCGACCATGAGGAGAATGGCACATGTGTGACTCCAGCAAATTATAACAGATATGTATTGGTGGCGTTTGGGGGATTGCGCAACCTAGAACTGATGGGCGTCGCTCTAGTGCGAGGATCAGGGCGCAACCAGACGCGGACATGCCCATCCAGGAGAGGTCTGAGCTTCGAGCATCCCAGCGTGATGACACGCCTGGAGGTACGAATTCCAAACAAATGTTATCTTTTACATCTATGCATGCTGATTTAATCATTTCTAGAGCTTCCAAGTTAGTCATTTCTTTCGGTAAAAATAAAGTTGAGGAATTTGCTTCTGTATCTTTGATTAAGAAAACTGAGGAGTCTAGGAAAGTAGTTACTTTGAGTAATAATTTAGGTGAGGATAATCAAGATTATGCTCATAGTTTGGTGATGCGTAGAGCTTGTAATCTATGCGATGATGATAATCTTGATTGTGAAGAGACCAGGGGGAATGCATTGGATATTCCCGTCTCTAAGAAGATCAAAACCAAAGCATCTAAGACAGTTGTGTCTGTTGGGTGCAATTCGAGAAGGAGCACTAGATTGAAATTAAATAGATAATTTGTTAAAATGAGAGGTTTTATTTGGAAATCGAATGGTTTAGGCGATATTGCGAAACACTTGGCAATTAATGAGATGGTAAGATAAAATAAAATGGACTTCCTTGCCTTATTGGAGACAGGGAGGTCTAATTTTTTAAATCAGTTTTTAAATCATTTGGTTGGGGGCAGACTTTACCTGGTATTGTTTACCGCCACACGGTCGATCTGGTGGCATCCTTGCTGGTTTTAACCCGCTGTCTATTGAGGTACAAAAGGTTATTGCAGGGGATTTCTGTGTTAAGTTCCATGTTAAATCTAAGGAAGATGGCTTCCTTTGCGCTTTTGTGGTGGTCTATGGGGCTGCACAAGAGGACAAAAAGCAAGATTTCTTAGCGGAATTGGTTCGTGTCTGTGAGGGGGAGTCTTTGCCTATGTTGATAGGAGGAGAGTTTAATATTATTAGAAGAAGAGAGGAAAAAATAATAACAATTTTAATCCAAGATGGCCTTTTATATTTAATGCGATTATTGAAAGGTTAGATTTAAAAGACCTAGAGATGTCTAGGAGGCAATATACTTGGGTTAGTAGACATCCTATTCCGGTTTTAGAAAAACTGGATAGGTTTTTAGCCAGTGTTGACTGGGAGCAGAAATATCCTTTGGTCTCTGTTAGGGCCCTCACTAAGACAGAATCAGATCATGCCCCTTTGTTTATTGATTCAGGGACACTAGCTCATGTTGGGAATACGTCGGTATTCTCTTTTGAGTTGGCTTGGTTAAGAAGAGAAGGGTTTTTTATATGATTAAATATGAGCGGGAAGCATGTAATGCAGGAAACACTTCTATTGAGAGGTGGAAGAATAAAATTAGACATCTTCGAAGTTATCTGAGGGGATGGGCTAAGAATATTAGCGGTGAGTATAAGAAACAACGAGATCGCTTGATGCTTCTTATAAATGAGCTTGATTTGAAAGCTGAGTCCTCGCCTTTAAATGAGGAGGAAAGAGAATCAAAGAAGCAGGCTGATGCTTTTTTGAATAAACTGCGTAGAGAGGAAGAGTCCAAGTGGGCTCAACGGGCAAAAGTGAGACATGTTCAAGAGGGTGGAAACAATACCAGATACTTTCATCTTATAGCTAATGGGAAACATCGCAAAAAGAAAATATTTCAATTAGAGCAAGAGGAGGGAACAATTGTTGGTCAAGAGAATTTAAAAGTATACATTTCCGAATATTATTAAACTTTGTTCGGGGTATCGACCCCAGCTTCGGTATCATTGATTGAGTCCTCTGTGGAGGATATGCCTCAGGTTACACAGGAAGAGAATGATCACTTAACGGCTCATTTCACCGAGGAGGAGGTGTTTTCGGCTATTTCTAATATGGAACATAATAAGGCACCAGGTCCGGATGGGTTTCCAGCTGAGTTTTATCAGCATTTCTGGGAGGTCATTAAGGTTGACTTGATGGCTATGTTTAAACAAATTCATGAGGGAATGCTAGCCATGCATAAGTTGAATTTTGGTGTCATTACCTTGCTGCCTAAGAAGGAGGATGCGTGCAGGATTGAGCAATACCGTCCAATTTGTCTCCTGAATGTGATTTTTAAGATTTTTACTAAGACAGGCACTAATAGGGACACTTCTTTAGCAAAAGATTATTAGACCTTCTCAATCAGCTTTCCTTCCTGGGAGAAATATTTTGGAGGGAGTTGTGGTGCTCCATGAAACAATTCATGAGCTTCATAGGAAGGAAATGGAGGGCGTTATTTTTTAAATTTATTTCGAAAAAGCATATGATAAGGTCAATTGGGCCTTTCTACAACAAACTTTGCGTATGAAAGGCTTTAACTCTCTATTGTGTGATTGGGTAGCTCGTTTTGTTTAGAGAGGGAGTGTAGGAGTGAGGGTTAATGATGACATTGCTCATTATTTTCAGACTTTTAAAGGGTTGAGGCAGGGAGACCCTTTGTCCCCTATTTTGTTTAATCTGGTTGCAGATATGTTGGCTGTCCTCATTGATAGAGCAAAAGAGGACAATCAGATTGGAGGCCTCGTGAACCATCTTGTGGATGGAGGCATTTCGATTTTACAGTACGCAGATGATACCATTCTCTTTTTGGAGGATGATTTAGGAAAAGTTGTCAATACGAAACTGATCTTGTCATTATTTAAACAGCTATCTGGTTTGAAAATTAATTTTCACAAGAGTGAGATTTTCTGCTTTGGCCGAGCATCTGGAAAAGTAGAGGAGTATCGACACATCTTTGGATGTGAAGTGGGCACTCTACCTTTCATGTATCTAGGTATTCCTATTCATCATAGGAAACTGCTTAATAAGGAGTGGAAGGTTCTTGCGGATCGCTTCGAGAATAAATTGAGTTCATGGATTGGCAAATTGCTATCCTATGGGGATAGGCTGGTTCTAATTAATTCTGTTCTCACTAGTCTCCCGATGTTTTTATTATCTTTCTTTGAGATTCCAATTGGGGTTCGTAAGAGACTAGGTTTCTTTCGGTCACGGTTCTTTTGGCAGAGTGACTCTGTCAAAAAGAAATATAGACTTACTAAGTGGAACATAGTGTGTCGACCTAAAGACCAAGGTGGACTTGGGATAGAGGTTTTAGAAATTAAAAACAGATGTCTATTAAGTAAATGGTTGTTTAAGTTATTATCTGAAGATGGGGTGTGGCATGAGATGTTGTCAAATAAATATTTAAGTGATAAAACCTTGGCCCAGGTGGAGGCACAACCAACTGATAATCCTTTTTGGAAAGGGATTATGGGGGTCAAAAATGAGTTCTTTAAGCATTTGTAATTTAAACTGGGTAATGGAGAGGGTATTAGGTTCTGGGAGGATTCGTGGTTGGGAGATGCACCTTTGGCTGTACAGTTCCCATCGTTGTTTGCAATTGTGCGACAAAAGAATGTTCGATTGTCACAAGTGTTAGGACATGGTCCTTTGAATATTCAGTTTAGAAGGGCTCTTGTGGGAGCTAAGTGGGAAGATTGGTTAGTTCTAGTTCAGAAACTCATAAGAGTGTCTCTTTCTGATGAACAGGATACGGTTATTTGGAGTTTAAATACTTCTGGGTCTTTCTCTGTTAAATCACTTTACGTTGAGATTATGCATGGGAATGTTAGATTTCTTCGTAATTATTTGTGGAAGTTAAAAGTGTCTCTTAAAATTAAGATTTTTATGTGGTTTTTATCCAGGAAGGAATTGCTGACTAAAGATAATTTAGCCAAACGAAATTGGGTTGGGTGTACGAAGTGTGTTTTTTGTGGGGCGGAAGAGTCTGTAGAACACCTTTTCATATCATGTGAATTTACTAAAAAAAAATGGCGTTTGGTTCATTTTAGTTTTAGCATATCAGCTCTGGTAGACATTACGCAGATGTTGGTAATTGGCGTTTTGGGGTTGATAAGAGAACTAGAGATTTCATACGCATAGGTGTATGTGCCTTGCTTTGGGCAATTTGGAATTGTCAGAATGGAATAATTTTTTACAATGAAAAAGCTAGGAATTTTTTGCATGTTGTTCATATGGCTATGCATTGGATTCAGACTTGGGCATGGCTCTTACCAGAGGACCAACGCGGGCTTTTGGATTCCGGATGCACTCGTTTAATGGCGGTCGTTCGGGCTATCTTCAGCACGGGTGGTTGGTTGCTCACTAGGCGCATTGGTTACGCTTAGCTTTTATGTCTATTTCGGCATATAGAGTTGGTTTTGGGGCCTGCGTGCCTTTGAGTTTTATGTCTGAATGCTTGGTATTGTAAACCTTAACGTTGTGATATTTCTTTAATAAAAGCCGTATGCATCATAGCGATGCAGAGGCTGGGATTTCCCTTTTCAAAAAACAAATCACTAACACTCCGTTATGTCAATCTTAGATGTACCCAAAGGACGAGGAGCTTGTCAACAAGCCAATATTCAACTATGATCAAATGAGAACAATGTACACGATGATGAAGGTGCCAACCCCTAATCTGTATGCTTCGGTCTCCCTCATTCAGGCTATGAACTTCCTTGTGTACCACGAAGATGAGCATATCAGGTATGCCAAGATGAACAAGGGTGAGAGGAGGGCGTGGCTGAAGAACTACGTGCTTAACCACTGGCTGGCTCCGATCCCTGTTTGGTAGAATTATTCTTACGGCTGGTCTGTATATTTTGGGAGGTGGTATATATTAACCCCTCCGCTGATGAACTCTTTGATGCATCACGAGGCGTTCTTCGTTCCCTCATGGTGCATCAGTCCGGGTACTATGGTCCTGATGAACTCGATTCGCTAATATGCTATGCTTTTACCTGATTACAATGTGTGTCTGCTTATGTAGTCATTGGGTAATCTCACCCAAGGAGAGAAGAGGTAAGCATAGCGCCAGTTTGCATGCAACCAAACACACACACAGTTTTATTAGAGGATGCAAAGCATATAACACAACATGTTCATTGAGTTTGTCCCAGGAAAAATGTAGTCATGCACGGTACCTAACAACATGCACAACATGGCCGAGGGGCCGTTTTGGCTGGGCCGGCCCTGCTCAGCCTGCCGCCTGCAGCCCCAAAATGGCTGCATGCTACCAAACGCGTCTCTAACTGCGGCGAGATTCTAGGTTCACGGGACCCGATCTAGGAGCATCTCCACTTGCGCCCCGTAGACGTCCGGATGGGCGCCTGGACGAGCCCCTGAGGGCTGGTCCGGACGGCTCGACGTTATTGGGGCCGCCCTTCCCTACTCGTCGCCCCCAAAGAAAAACCCTAAAACAAAATTTCCACGAATTTAAAGTGTGTAAATGCAAAAACATTTAAACAAAATGAAGTCTCGGGCATAAATTTTAATTTTATGCCATACTTTATAGATTTAGGCCATACAGAATGATAGGAATTCGTTCCCGATCTAGGATCAATCAACTTCGACGGCGTTGTTGGAGCCAAGAAATTCGGGGTCAAGGTAGAGCCGAGGAATTCATCGCCGTCGAACTCGTCACCCGACGTGTCGTTCCTGCCGCCGCTCGGGGTCGCTATGTCTCGATGCGTGGGCACCAAGGGCGTTGAGGATCCCATGGCATTGGGCGCAGTGGACGTCGATCTAGTCGGCGCGGCGAGCCCCATCTCGGTGTAGATGACCGAGTGGAGAAGTTCGCCCGCCGCCCTCGCCTGCGGGTAAAGGTTGGACGTATCGGTGGTGAGTGTCATGATGTCCCCTTGCCTCTTCTTGGCCCCGGCTTTGCCGGTCTCGATTTGAATCTTCTTGTCGGTCATCTTGGAGAATTCCGCCCACTTGGCTTTAGTGGAGGCACGTCTCTCGGCCTAATTCTTGCCAACATTGTCCACGACCTTGCCAATGGCGGCGTGCACTCGCTCCGAGCGTGCCGCCTCCGCAACGGCCGCCTTGGCTTTCTTATTTCCAATTAGCCTTTCCGAGTTCGTCGCCACCTCATAGATTTGAGCATCGCCGGGTCTTTCCTTCTTCCGGAGTCTTAGTTTCTTCCACTTTTCATTGTTTTGGAGCTTTTTGAAGCAATATTGGAGCACAAAATCATTGTCATCGTTGAGCGCCTTGAACAAGGTAAGAGCATCAACAAGCTAGCAACACGAGAATATAAGATGCTAGGCAGTATACATGGATGTTCTCATAGCATAGGACAAGATGAGACACAAAAACTTACTTGGTCTCTTGCATTCTTGCCACTCTCTAGCCTCGCTTGAATGTTCTCAAAACATCCTTGAAACGTGTTCACCAATTTTTGGATAGCCGACCATCTATCGGATAGCGCGTTTATATTGCGGTCCATATTGTAGTCCACATAATCCTTTTGGTACTTGCGCTCATCGAACTCCAACATGATCCGCTTCCAATAGGAGTCACTTGTTTGGTTCCCTTCGGTGGTCATGTCTTGGGTGATGACACTCCACTAGTCAATCAAGCACTCGACCTCCTTGATAGTCCACATGATGCCACGGGTTCCAACCTTCTTCTTCCTATCCTTAGCACCTTATTCGGCATCTTGGTCATCACCATCGTCACCGGCGTTGTCGCCATCTTGGTCTTTGTCATCATCGGCGTCCTCGCCATCTTGCTCCTCGTTGACAATGTCGCTTCTGTCACCGTCTTGCATCTACACCAACAGCGAGAAAACAAATGAGAAAGGTGTCATGATGTCGCCGAGACGTACCTGACTGTCGTTGTAGTCGCTGGAGGGCGCCTGGTCGCTAAAAAGGTTACGGGGACCGATGTCGGAGTCGAAAGACATGCTGCGACCGGACTGGGGATGGCCGGACACGGCGTTGTCCTGACGCTTGCCCGAGGATGCCCTGTATGCCTCGTTGACGTCGAGGCCTGTCTCGGTGCCTCCGAGCGCGGTCGAGAAGACCACATTTGGGTCAAACCCGCCGCAGCCGCCGCCGTAGCCATACAAGTAGCCACTGTAGTCGTTGGGCTCGTAGAAGTTGGGGCAGAGGACGGAGCTCGGACATAGCCTTGACTAGGACCGCGACATGGCCGTGCCGTCCACGGGGAACAGCGACCCCGAAGGCGACGAACTCGAGCCACCTCCCGGGCTGCTTCCAACGGTGTCGGCCAACAGGTCCAAGTTCTCCACAGCAAGCTGGACTTCCTTCTTATCGCGCCGCAGCCAGCGCTTCTTCGTGCTGACATCACGTCGGTGTTGGTCGGCAGCCCACTCGGCGTCGGTCATGCCCTCCGGCCGCTTATTCAGGGGGCGTGGCTGAAGCACGTGGTGCTTCACGCCGAGCGTGCCAGTCTTTGCGACCTTCGCCGGCGGCCTTGGTGGCCCTTTCAGAGGCATGGCGACGACGGCAAGAGAGGCAGGAAAGGGGCGGGAAGAGGAGGCCGCAGCGGGAAGGAAATGGCAGTGGCGTGTCGAAGGTTGGGGAGGGTTTTTTGGGCGCTTTGTGTCGCTGATAGGGCGGACCCGCTTCACCCAACGAGTCGTCTGGAGCCCCCACGGGAAACCATGAGGGTGGGTTGGGCCTGGGTTTTTCAGACGGGAAATGAGGGCCGTCCAGACAGGAAGGCCCATTAGGGGGCGCGAGTGGAGATGCTCTAAGAGACACCGCACGAGCCTGGAACAAGAGGCGCAACCCCGTAGGCCCGACTCAAGTCCGACCTCCGTCACGTACGCACACAGATGTCCAACGGGCATTGCAGCCAGCGTACAGTATGCGTCGAGAGCCTGTTCAATCGCGACATGACGCCCATCCCGGCGAACCACCATGACAAGGTGTCAGGCTGCTAGCCCGTTGAGGTGTCAGTTAACTATAAAAAGAGAAACAAACCATCAACGACTAAGATCCAAAATAGTATCAGTTAGCATTTAATATCATTTTACACAATTGATCTCCCTCTTCGTATAACAATTACTGAAAAAATCATATATATTTTTGACAACTCAAGCCATGCTGCATTTATTCAGAAAGTTGGAGCTTCTCTGATTGCACAAGCGCAACCAGAAAGCCAGGGATTACATCGAATGATAAAACAGTGTTCGAAGAAATAGCTTCTTTGGCCATGCAAATAGCTTGCTCTCTGATATGTCGTCTCTCCAATTCCTTATAGCATGGCAGTAGGTTTTGCATCACCCGCCACCAGAACACACGAATTTTTGGCAGAACATTCAGTTTGCAAAGTTGTTTCCACTTACTATTACCACTCGACGAGCTAGCTCCCATATGTGTATCTCTGAATTTTCTTCGAGCCAGCTCCCGATATGCCGACCTGACATAATAGAGGCCGGATTTCTCCCACGCCCAAGCCCAAGTGTCACCACTGTCTTGCCTTGTTCTTGGCATGCTAATGATCGCTGCTGCATCCGTTGATAGGAACACCTCTCGAATCAGCTCTTCTTTCCATCTCCCCGTATCTGGGTGTATGAGATCGGCCACAAGTTGCACGGGTTCATCAGAGATCCTCCCCGTGGTCTTCATCGACCGCATCCCATCAATATAATTATCGTGCCAAATTTCAGTAGTCCTACCATTGCCGACGCGCCGGATTAGACCCTGCTTCAACACTTCGCGACCCTTGATGATCGCCCGCCAAACAGGTGAAGCCCCCGAAGGACAACCTGCTGTGAGGACGTTACCGTCATGAAAATAACGGCCCTTCAACACCTTCGCACATAAACTCTGTGGTTTGATCAGCAGCCTCCACGTTTGCTTAGCGAGCATCGTGTCATTGAAAATTTCCAAGTCACGAAAACCTAAACCCCCATATTCCTTGGAGGTTGCCATCTTCTCCCAACTTTGCCGGTGCATACCTCTTTTATCAATGGAACCAGCCCACCAATATTGTGACATAATTGTCGTAATATTTTTACATAGACCTTTTGTGAGTTTAAAACAACTCATAGAATAGGTCCGTAAGGCTTGGACCACGAGGACCTCCTTCGTTGCACAAGACAACATCTTCTCACACCACCCTGTACCTTCGACCTCTCCCTTTCATAGATATGGATGAGTTGCCCCTCCGTGACTCTCCCATTAGCAGTTGGCAAGCCAAGATACTTTTCTGATAGGGCCTCCCGGAAAATCCGAGTGATATTCCGTACCCCTCTCCTTGTCGAGGTTCCACAATTTGGACTGTAGAAAATTGAGCTCTTATGTTTATTGGCACATTGCCCTGAACCAACACTGTAATCATATAAAACGTTATTTAACCGTAACGCACTCCTTGAGTCTGCTTTCATAAAAATTAAGCAGTCATCCGCGAATAGTAAATGGGATATCCACGGTGCCCGGGTGCTCACTCTGAAACCCCTATCAATCCACCCTCCATCATAGTTCTGTAACATGGAGGAGAATCCTTCTCCACAGAGTAGAAATGGATATGGGGATGTAGGATCCCCTTGTCTGATCCCCTCGATGGGATAAATTCTGGCAGCCGCTCGCCATTCACCTTAAACTGAAAAAAATCATCTAGATAGCCCGTAGAAACGCACGGACATTTCAACTAGTATGCCCATGATACCGAGTTAGTTAAGATACCAACATTACGGAAAACCTTATGCTCCGTTTGTTCTGCTAGCACAGAATTTGAAAATATTTTATGTGCCAAATGTGAACCAGGTGCCGTCACAGAAATGTCAGGAAATTGCTTCTTCGGAGTGGAAATACAACACCAACATCAAGTGAGAATCTCAACAAGAATTTCAGGATCGGGGGTGAGACCGAGAGCCAAACTGAATTTCCGTAAATTAACACAGTAAAATAGATGGGCTACTCTTCCTTATTGTACCAGTCTTGTATTGTCTTCACACAATATGTGAGAGCGAAAGAGGTTGGTTGGTAGATGAGGCACAAACTTCAAAAGCAATTCCACTTCCGAAGTGGCCACGGTTTGTCAAAAAGATAGGAAGAGGGTGGACATTCACCGCTTTTGATGCACTTCCTACTAACTCGATACAGGTACGCTACGAACTTGGCATTGAGTTTCTCCCGTGGGCGGGCGTAGCGGCGCAGGCGGAGGGCGGCCGCTCTCCGGACGCGCGCCAGGTTATCGTCCGCCGTGTCCTGGGCACACATGAAGGGATCGTCACCCTGTTGGCATCTCTCTCTGTACTGGGCAAGGAACTTGATTGCGCGCTGGCCGTTGTACTCGTCGTCGTTGTCGGGGTGCTTCCGGCGCAGCGTCGCGACGTCGGAGTGGAAGAGCGCCGTGGTACAGTCCGCCACGGCGGCAAAGCCGTCAAAGAGGCCTAGGTTGCCGACGAGGGGGACCACCTTCCTGCGGTAGTACTTGAGGGCAAACGCGTTCGAGCCCAGCTTCAGCGCGGCGACCATGCGCTCGAATCGGACGACCAAGAGCGCGGCGGACGACGAGGGCGTGCCCTCGGCGCTGAAGAAGGCCGACAGGTACATGTCCGCCTTCTTCCAGCGCCCCTTGGAGAACATGCGCCGGAGGAACGGGTACATGCGCCGGAGGATGACCCGCTCAGACTGCCGATGGAACGCCATGATCTAGCTAGGTAGGTCGCCTTCCTACGCGGACGTTTTCTTTGGCAAATCGTACGAGGACTCGACTGAAGCCTGCCTATAGCTCTTCCTTCCTCGGGCCGTGCTTATATAGCTCCTCGTTGGGCTCACCGATTCCGACTCCAACTTCCAATTCAGACTCCCGAAATAAGGAAAATTCCAATCCGATGGCCCCACCGTGCACGACGCGAGCTTGGGTGCGCTCATCTCGTGCACAAACGAAGCGAGACCGTCCCAGTCTCAGTCTAGAGGACTGACGACTGACCCCACAACGGAGTGGACCTAACTGCGGCGAGTTTCTAGGCTCACGGGACCAGATCTAGGACGCGCCGTAGGCCCGGCTCAAGTCCGACCGCCGCCACGTTCGCGCCCTGATGTTCAATCGCCTGCCTGCTGCACGTCCAAGCTAGGCGACGCGGCAGCAAACTGCACGGTCGCCTGCCTGCTGTACTCGGCGTCTATACTTCAATGGTTGTACCGGAGTTTCTCTGCCGATACATTTATCTGAACCGCCAATTAATTGCAACTGCTGAAACATAGAACAGCCACTATCAAACAAGGCTTCGTGCGTATCATCTTCTGATTTTCGGCTAGTAGACTATCTTAGCAGCACCAAGCTTAGTTACTAACGAGAGCAGCAAACAATGCACACATCGCACCGGATGGTAAAGTGTAACCTCTGTTTCGTTCCTAATTACTGCTCCAATTTAGAAACCATCTAATGTCCTCTGGTTAGAGTTTTCATGGTAAGAACTACAGTATGCGCTAGCGTGCAGACTAACAAAGTAATGATTGAGCAAACCAAGTGAAGCATCAATGATGCTCTTTGTATGGCAAGAAATCTGATAATAAATACTGCAGTTGTTCCTAGCTTAATTAGCACATATCTCTTGCTCACTTGCAATCGGAACTGTTGTAGATTTGTGCCCTGCGGCTGACCTTTTAGATCTTTTATTTACGGGCTATATGCAGATCTTACGGTTTGTTTCTTTCGTACTTATAAAAGATGCTATTGGGTCATTTTCTGATGCACTGGGTGTTGTTTGACTAGCACTAGCCGTAAACGGTAATTTGCCACCTGTTAAGCTACTGTGTTCTCCAAATTTCTTCTACCATCGCTACCGCGTAGTACAGTGTTAGCCTCGCTTGTAAATCCCTTCATCATTTACCGACAGTGAAAGTCGTCCTGTTCGTGAATCTATGATTGATAAGCAACAGCAGATCAAGCTTGCCAAGGATGTTATGTGAACAGCGGAGTGTTATAGAGGACCTCACACTGAACGAAACGCGATAGCCACGAAGAGCTGGAGAGAAAGCAACTTTGCCCCACGCCACTCCCGACCAATGTCTAGTGCAACATACTCCACCGGTCCCTATATAACAGATTACATGGATTGAGAATAAATTATTGAGAAATTAAAGTGCGCCTTATATTTCGGGACAAGGGGAGTACCACTTAACCAAACCAGTTTGTCACTTTGGTGAATCATGTTGTGTTCAACTTATTTTACAATCTGCTGTAGAAAGATGGACACAAAAACAATATAACCAGACAGTAAAAATGACAAAAACCATTCAGGTATAAAATGTCTTTCCTTTTGGACCTAGTGAACTTCTGTCAGTAGATAACTAGACATCACCCGTATATGAATAACCGTGCTGCAAAGGAGTGGGCATTTGATCTACCCTTAGAACAAAAACACCACATCTGCCAAGCT